>BLSH010556801.1:1179158-1201186 GCA_018402905.1 Glandirana rugosa | reverse complement strand
TTTTTTTTTTACTAAAAATGGCGGCGATCTGCGATTTTTAGCGGTACTGCGATATTGCGGCGGACATGTCGGACCATTTTGACACTTTTTTGGGACCATTGGTATTTATACAGCGATCAGTGCTATAAAAATGCACTGATTACTGTGTAAATGCCATTGGCAGTGAAGGGGTTAACCTGCAGGGGGCGCTCTAAGGGTTAACTATGTTCCCTGGGCGTGTTCTAACTGTAGGGGGACTTGCCTAGCTGGGGAAGGGAAGTGGTCACAGCCTTCGTGTACAGGAAGGCTGTGATCACTTCCCTTCCCCCTCACACAGAGCGGAGGTCCGTGTTTACTTACACGGACCTCCGTTCTTTCGCTCCGGGGGGGCATCGCGGGTGGCCGGCGGCAATCGAAGCCGCCGCACCCGCTCCCTGGCCCCCCCCGAACACAGTGAGCGCGCGCGCCTCCGGCGGCGCGCGGGCGCTCACAGTATCTCTGTATCGCAGCCGCCGCCGTCGTATGACGGCGTTTTGCGTTACAGAGCCACTTTGCCGCCGTCAATCTCCGATCGGCGGTCGGCAAGTGGTTAATTCACACTAGTGGCCAGTGTGAAGGTTCCCCTTACCTTGGTGGTTAGTGTGAATGCTCCTATTAAATTAGTGATCAGTGCAAATCCCCATTACATTGGTGATCAATGTAAATCCCCATTACATTAGTGGTCAGTGTAAATCCCCATTACATTGGTGGCCAGCTTAGAAACTCCTCTTTATATTGATAACTGGTAAAATATCCAAACTTGCATTTGTGGTCAGTTTCGAATCCTCCCTTACATTGGTGGTCCACATAGAAGCCCCCTTTAAATTGGTGGCGAGTGTAAATCCCCCCTTACATTGGTGGTCAGTGTACAAATCCCCTTTATTGGTAGTTGATGTAAAATCCCCCATGGTGGTAAGTGCAGAATTGCTCTAACACTGGTTGTCAGTGTAAATCTCCCTTTACACTGGTGGTTAGTGTAAATCCCCCCTCACATTAATGGTCATTGTAAATTCCCCATTACATCGGTAGTGTAAGGAACCATCCAGGGCCATTGGCAGGCCAATGCGCGGGCGCATGTTGCGTGTGCGTTTGCGCGCGTTCGCCTATGCACGCGGGAGCGCCGGCGTTGGCGCCAAAATGGCCATTTAAGCCCTCTGCGCCTTGCAGTCGGTGCTGTCCATTCTACAGCGTTCTGGCTCCTGTGACCCCAGCACTTATCCTAAGAGACTTCCTGTATCCGTGACCCCGGCTTCCTGTTTGACCTGCTTGCCTGCTGCCTGCCCCGGCCTTCTGCCTGCCTATGACTACGCCTCTGCCTGATCCCTTGTACTTCTGTTGCCCGCACGTTGCCGACCCTGCCTGTACCCGACTATCCGCCATCCTGAACCACCTGTACCGCACCACCTGTTTGTTACCGACCCGGCCTGAACCACTACTCTACTGTCTGCACGAGCTTCTGTGGACCATCACCTGTCATCTGTGACCAAGTCCAGCCCTTGTGCCCCCCTGTGCTCCAGAGCTCTCTGTCTCTACTGCCAGGGGTTCTCGAACCAGGGCCGCAAGTGAGGTTGCCCACGCATAAGTCAGACTCAACCACCAGGTACGTGACAGGTAGTCAGTGTAGAATCCCCCACTATGCACTTACTAAAGATTTCCTTTGCGCTACATGATTCAGAATTTGCCACAGGGTACTGCCTCGTAAATAATTCCATCCTCCCACCACTGCCACTGACCCCAACCCCCCAGCATAGCCACTGATCACACCCCCCTCCCACAGAATTGCCACTGATCACAGGAGTCCTAGGATCCCTAGGAGTTTTCTGTCTATTGATGGGTCCTCTCACCTCCCAGCACATGGTGTGCAGGCAGCGAGGGTATATTGTGCTGTAACCTTTAGCAACCAGTGAGCAATAATGATTGGCACTAACCTCTTGCAATCAATAATTGAGTGGTATGGATATGCAGTAGCCTCTAGCAGCCAATCAGTGAGCAGTAATAATGTGCAGTAACATCTAGCAAAGAAGTAGTGAGCAGTAATAATGTTCTCCTCCTCTCTATCAACAAACAGAAGTCATGGGGGCCCAAGAAAATGTTTGCCCAGAGCAGGGCTGGCCCAAGACATTGTGCTGCCTGGGTCCAAGAATAAAATGCTGCCCCCCCCATAAAAAAACCCCATCCACCAAAAGGCCCCCACATCCATTGTTTTATATTATGACAATTAAAACTAAAATAAAATTTGTCAGATTTACATGCAACAGTGGCGGTGGTGGGTTCAGTCAGAAGTGGTGGTGGTGGGGGTTCAGACACGGGCAGGGGTGGTGGGTGGTGTGTTTAGATACAGGCAGAGGTGGTGGTGGGGTTTAGACACGGGCAGGGATGGTGTGGGAGGGTTAGATACAAGCAGGGGGTAGTGGGGGGAAGTAGATACAAGCAGGGGGTAGTGGCGGGGGAGGTAGATACAAGCAGGGGGTAGTGGCGGGGGAGGTAGATACAGGCAGGGGGTAGTGGGGGGGAGGTAGATACAGGCAGGGGGTAGTGGGGGGGGGTAGATACAACCAGGGGGTAGTTAGATACAGGCAGGGGGTGGTGGTGGGGAGGTAGATACAGGCAGGGGGTAGTGGGGAGAGGTAGATACAAGCAGGGGGTTGTGGGGGGAGGTAGATACAGGCAGGGGTTTGTGGGGGGGTAGATACAGGCAGGGGGAGAGGGGATCAGTGGCGCTGACACTTACTTGCTGCGAGTGTCAGTGCCTCCAGCGATCCCTCTTCCAGCATGGTTTCTTCGTGCCACAGACAGCTCCACCCCTTCACGCTGTTGGCGCCAGACGGTCAGCTGACTTTCTCCTGTCTTGACCGTGACACTTGTCAGCAGCAATGTGGGGGAGCCGCGGAGAGGGTAAGCGTGCATGGCAGCGAGCGCTCTGCAGACAGTGCCATACATAACAGTAGCAGCGGCGCCGCCGCCCCCCTCCCCCCCGCAGTGTGATAAGCGGCAACCCCTCCCCACAGTAAAATAAGAAGAGAGGAGCAGCCGAGAGGTTCCGCCACTGAGTCCTTGTGCAAATGGGCGACAAAGTGCCGCCCCTCTTAAAGTGCCGCCCGGGACCCATGGTCCCACTCGGTCCCATGGTAGGGCTGGCCCTGGCCCAGGGTCCAATCAGTATTAAAGACGGCCCTGCAACTCAATTTTGAACCCTACGGACTAAGGCTGGGATGCAGTTCATGTGCAGGTAAAGGCAGGCGTCCCAATACTTTTGACAATATAGTGTATACACTAACAAGGGATTAGACCATTGTGATATGTATGTACATTGTATTATGTTTGGAGTGATTGGGAGTTTTTTTTTTCAGCAAATGATGTATATGCTTGTATATTCACAAAAAATAATAATAATAATAAAAAAAAATCTACAAATCTGGCAAAGTCAGAGGAGAAAATAAGTATATTTTACTACATGTAATGGGGGGAAATTTTTAAAGACACATAGACTGTGCACTTTGCAAGTGAAGTTGCTCCAGAGCTTAGTAAATTAGGGGGAGCTCTGCTGACTTCCATCATCCAATCATGTGCAAGCAAAAATGCTGTTTTTTTTTTCCTTGCATGTAATTGGGTATTGGTTGCAATGTGAAACTTTACCTCATTTACTAAGCTCTGGAGAAACTTGCAGGTTGCACAGGCTATTTGTCTTAAAGTAGAATTATGGGAAAAACTTTTTCCCCCCATTTTGGATAGAGTAAGAGATAACCCCTGTCAGTGTTTTTTTTTTTTTTTTTGCCATCTGTGTCCCCATCGGAAGATTTCCCCTCTATTAGTTTTCTGGGGACAACCCAACATATATGATTTCCTTTTACTTTCATTTTCAATGGTAACGGTAAACAGGACAATTAGAGAGGGGGAATCTCCCTAATGGGGGCGCAGGCAACAATAAAAACCAAACAGGTGTTCTAATCCCTCTCCACTCTATTCAAAACTAAAAAAAAAAAAAAAAAAAAGTTTTTCCTTAAGAGCTGGTTCACACAGGGGTGATCTGACTTCAGGGGCGACTTAGCGCATGAAGTCAGCACGGCTTCCAAACGACTTCTGTAATAGAAGTCAATGCAAGTCACCTGAAGTTGCCCCCAAAGTAGTGCAGGAACCTTTTTCTAAGTCGGAGCGACTAAGTTCCCTGACAAGTCGCCCCTGTGTGAAACGGCTCTTAGTTATTCTTTAACCACTTCAGGCCCGGAAGGATTTGCCCCCTTCCTGACCAGAGCACTTTTCGCGTTACTGCACTGCATCGATTTAACTGACAATTGCACGGTTGTGCGACGTTGTACCCAAACAAAATTGATGTCCTTTTTTTCCCCACAAATAGAGAGTTTTCTTTTGGTGGTATTTGATCACCTCTGCGTTTTTTACTTTTTGCACTATAAACAAAAAAAAAACAGCGATAATTTTGAAAAAAAAAAAATCAATATTAATTTACTTTTTGCTATAAGTAAAAAAACGAAATGTATTCATCAGTTTAGGCCGATATATATTCTACATATTTTTGGTAAAAAAAAATCCCAATAAGCTTATATTGATTGGTTTGCGCAAAAGTTATAGCATGTACAAAATAGGGAATAGATTTATGGCATTTTGATTATTTATTTATTTTTTACTGGTAATAGCGGCGATCTGCGATTTTTATCGGAACTGCGACATTGCGGTGGACAGATCAGACACTTGACACTTTTTTGGGACCAAAGACATTTATACAGCGATCAGTGCTAAAAATAGCCACTGATTACTGTATAAATGTCACTGACAGGGAAGGGATTAAACTCTAGGGGGCAATTAAGGGGTTAAATAGGATCCCTCACTGTGTTCTAACTGTATGGGGGCTGGGCTGGCAGGGACATGACAGATCTGACTGTTCCCAATCACTGGGAGCAGTAGATCAGTGTCATGTCCCCTGACAGAATGGGGATCCGCCAGCAGATCCCAGTTCTGCCTCTGTAGTAAGCGTTCACGGGTCCCCGGCGGACATCGAGTCTGCCCAACCCGCGGGCACGCTCACAGAGCGTGCAGCGGGCGCGCACTCGCCTGCAAAACATGCATGCACAGCCGAAGTACCATGACGGTGGATTGCGCAGCCGAGCCAACCTGCCGCAGTAAAAATGCGGCGGTTGGTCGGCAAGCGGTTACGTAGATCAACCCCTATGATTTCCATAGAAATAGCAGAGACTATTCAAAATTGGCTATTATATTTTTGCGTCCTTTTTTCCCCACAAATAGAGCTTTCTTTTGGTGGTATTTGATCACCGCTGCGTCATTTCTGATCGCCGATATAAACAAAAGAAGAGCGACAATTTTGCAAAAAAACCCAAATTTCTTACTTTTTGCTAAAATACAAATCCAAAAAAAAATCTAAAAAAACATTTTTTTTCATCGGTTTTGGCCGATTTATATTCTTCCTCATATTTGTGATAAAAAAAATCGCAATCGGTGTTTATTGATTGGTTTGCGCAAAAGTGGTCGCGTTTACGGATGATGAGAATTCATTTTTGGGATTTTTTATTTTTTTTATTTTTTACTAGTAATGGCGGCGATCTGCGATTTTTAGCGGTACTGCGATATTTCAGCGGACATGTCGGAACATTTTGACACTTTTTTGGGACCATTGGCATTTATACAGCGATCAGTGCTATAAAAATGCACTGATTACTGTGTAAATGCCATTGGCATTGAAGGGGTTAACCTGCAGGGGGCGCTCTAAGGGTTAACTGTGTTCCCTGGGCGTGTTCTAACTGTGGGGGGACTGCCCTAGCTGGGGAAGGGAAGTGGTCACAGCCTCCATGTACAGGAAGGCTGTGATCACAGCCCTTCCCCCTTCACAGAACGGAGGTCCGTGTTTACTTACACGGACCTCCGTTCTTTCACTCCGGGGGGGCACCGCGGGTGGCCGGCGGCAATCGAAGCCGCCGCACCCGCTCCCTGGCCCTCCCCGAACACAGTGAGCGCGCAGGCGCGCCTCCGGCGGCACGCGCGCACTCACTAAACTCGATCCCCCAGCCGCCGTCGTATGACGGCGTTTTGTGGGAAAGAGCCACTCTGTCGCCGTCAATTGCCGACCAGCGGTCGGCAAGCGGTTAAAGGCGAGTTTGCTTTTTTAAAATAACAAACATGTTATACTTACCTGCTCTATGAAATGGTTTTGCACAAAACAGCCCCGAGTCACTGCTCTGTGTGTCCATTCAGACACAGAGTCGTAGCTCGGCCCCGCCCCGATCCACCCCCTCTCTATTCTCACTGGCTGTGATTGACAGCAGCAGGAGCTAATGGTTCCTTCTGCTGTGTCAATGAGGAGTGAGAGTCCCCAGAGCCCCAGGCTCTTGTGCACATCGCTGGATTGCGATGGGGCTCAGGTAAGTATTGGGGCTGGGCGGCTGCTGCAGACAGAGGGTTTTTTACCTTCATGCTTAGAATTCATGAGGTAAAAAATCTTGAGCCTTTAGAACCACTTTAAATACCGCATGCCTGGACTACTACTTAATTACCACTTGCACTTAATTATTTATTTCCTTCTGTGAATTGAGTTTAACGCCTTTTCATGTGGTATTAACCAAGGATTCTTAGTGTTTTGAGGTAAATACCGCAAAACGGCATAGTGAATTGACAGTTTCAGGATAGCATGCGATATTTAGGTTAAATGTATCCAGACACCTAAATAGCGCATGCAATCTGATTTAGTGAATGGAGCCCACTATCTCAAAATTAAATATATTTAGGGCTTATAAACATGAGCTTTGCTCTCTCAAGAGTGACCCACATTTGGATGGCTGTTCAGAGAACATTTGACAGATGATGAGGCTATAGACTTACCTGTAAGTACAACTTAAAAAAAAAGTCTTTACTACCACTTTAAACGGCAATACATTTCTTATAGTCCAACCTCCTGCTTCTTCTAACTTCAAAGGGCTATTGGTAAAACAGTTTATAGTCCCACAATTAACTTTCTTTACAAAGCAGCATAGAAGTGAGGAGATAAGCAGAACAATCCAAAACATTTAACTTTGAAGAAAATAATGGAAAATGTTATACTTACCTGACGGTAATTTTCCTTTCCTGATGCAAGCATGATAGCATATACGTATGGGTAGACTGCCCCCTGCCCCTTTTCCAGGACCGGTTACACTATAAAAGCAGGTCTCCTCCCCTTTGGCCTCATTCTCCCTTTAGGGAGGGACCTATATGCTGTCATGCTTGCATCAGGAAAGGAAAATTACCGTCAGGTAAGTATAAAATTTTCCATTTTCCTGACACAGCATGTCAGCATATACGTATAGGATGTACCAAGCACAAACAATAAGGGTGGGTAATGCTGCAGTGTTTTAATCATGGATTAGATCTATCCCAGTGAACGACCAACGTGTATTGTATTTAACGCCCCTGGGTCCACTTAACAATGAGCCCAAAACTGTTGAATGTAGACTAGGTCGCCGTTATCCTTAATTCTGGGGAGTTCTGTTCGTGTATGCGCAATCCGTCTGTTAAAGCACTCTCTGCACTCAAATTGATAGATTTGTACTAGTCCTCTAAACTATGAGTTACCTTGTCCAGTAACCGTACCATTGATTAAATGGATAGTGAGCATCCTCTTCTGATGCTGTTAGGCCTGAAGAGCACCTCCTTTGTTCTCTGAGGAGGAGACCCTTTCATATATATTCCTTCGCCCCCCCCCCCCAACATCGCATCCCAGTTTTAATGCTTGCGACTATTCGGACATTTTGCTGTGGACATGCTGGAGGGTGATGTCCCAACTCAGATGCCACCTTTACATACCCCTGAAGAAGAGACTAGAGCTAGTCTCTCTAAAATAGTAGTAACAAGGTAGCTTACAGCTTGACGCTTGGATATCGGAGATCCTTCCTTTGTGCATGTTAGCCGTATGAAACACTGCCTTAGTGTTACTGCCCACATTGAGGAAGTCCTGTCCAGAAGGATCTTGTCAATTTTCCTAGCGCACACCTTTCTGGCAACGTAAGGCCTGTGTAGGGGTGGGTGCTGCAGCGATTCCCAGCTGGATACTGGAAGCGTCAATCAAGTGTAAGTATTTGCCAGCACGTCAAGGATCACCGTCCACACCATGATCCTTGGTGTGCTGGCGAATACTTACACTATCCAGAAGGATGGCGAATGAGACAACATGTTCTTCACTATTTGGAAGGCCCCAGGGAAAGAACTGCACAGACTTTTTTGTTTGTCTTTTTTTTTTGGTCGGACTTGGTCTACCAAGACATGCGCGAGTGCGGACCGACTGCGCCTCTGCCGCTTATTCCCCCTCTAGGTCTAAGTATATCCAGTTCAATACTTACAGTAGGGGACAGAGGATTCAATTCTTCAACTCTGGAAGGTTTCTTATTATTTAGGAGTAGGTGCCCTGGCTTCAAAAGGGTTTTAAAAAGGTGAGACCTCCATGTAAACCCTCACTTCTTGGTCTCCCGCATCTAGATACAACTTGACTAAATTTTGGCTGCTACTGATGGCCATGCTGTGCTCGGCTTTTAACCTCAGGAGGTGAATAGGAGGATCCTGCATCCGGGAATGTACCTGGGGATATCCTGGCCTGCAGGCCACTGGGCAATTAATTGTCCCCGCTCTGTACTGGACGAATGTGGATCCTGATAAGGAGCCCGGAGATTCCTGAGTTTGCCGGATATACTTCTTGGCTAATCTGTAGCCCCAGCTGGGTGTCGATAGCGCTACTGTTTCCATCTCTGGGAAGCCTTTGAGGTTACGGTCAGGTTTATATCCCGATAGCCTTATTTGTTGTAGACAACTTGGCCTGCTTGTCAGTTTGGAGATCATCTTTGACATCCACACAGTGTCACAGTGTTTGACCGGAAATTCTAGGACCAAATCCCAAGGGGGTTGGCAATCCGAACGGGAGATGCCTCTGACAGAAGTTGCCTGGTTTGCCTTCCCTCTTGACAGCGAAGATAGAATCTTACTATCCTGCTGACTGTTTAGCTCATAGCTGAGGCTCTATTTGCTGCGACTTCAGCACACTTCCACTTGAGCACCATTGTAACTGTGATTTTGGACGCCTTCTCTTCCCTTGGCATGAATACCCAATATATAGATTTGTATGCCAGGTAGCTGATAAGTTGAAAGATTTACTGGCTTGTCCACCATCAAGGTCTCCCCTGTGGAGTCACTTGCCCCTGGTGCGGGAAGCAAGCCTTCCCGTATTACAGAACCTGTTAATACCGCTCTCACCCTTCCAGTGAGACCTCAGACCACCAGGATTAATATCCTCTTCTTCTCTGGCCTTTTGAGACCATGGGATGCCACAGCTTGGAATGAGCTCTGTCTTGTTCCAGCAAGATACTAACACTTTTGCTTTCCCTGCGGGTACATCTACCGTACTCCCGACTGTTTCCAGAAATGTCATTACTGGCATACTGACTCCAAGTTTGATTATTGCCTGAACTAGCCTTTGCCAGGCCTAGAGGACGTTGAGCCAGCAGGCTGTGCCTGAAAAAAAGAATACCCCTGGTCCTTGCGTTTCAAGACGGCCACTACTGCACTTATGTCCTGAAATTGCCCTGAGTATGTGGCAAGGCTAAAGGCTGTCAAATAAACTCGTAGTGAAACCCCTGAACAGCCGATTGAAGGTACTTGCAGAATATGGGTCTCCCGATGTGTTTATACCCCCATCTGCTGGCACCAACCTGCCCCGGTTCCATTTGACGATCTTAGATCTTCATCCTTATTTTGCTTAATGCCCAAGTCTGCTTTTGACTAAGAGCAAAGCAGAGCACACTCCTTGGCATGTTCTTTAGACAGATGGATTACCAGTGAACCAGATGTAGTAACACTTGTCTTCAGCATTAATTGTGCTAGGGAATGAAATGAGTTGGAGGAGGGGAACGAACATTTCAGTGAATTCATCAATGCACAGGACCCCCGGATCCTGAACCCCTTGTTAACTTGAGTAAGGCCCTGCGTCCTGTACATAAGGAAAACAGCCCACTTCTCTACCTGCAGTGGCATGTTTGGGATTCACCCCAGAACCTTAGTGCTGCTGGGCAGAAGTGCTACTCTTGTGTGCCCCTGAATTTACCTCTAATTCTGCCGGCCGACATCTACTGGGTGCCTTTGGGTGAAGAAACTTTGTTGCTCCCTGAAAGGAGAGGACTCGGCTTTAGGTATTAGATAAAGGATTATGGACCCTTCCATTATCCTTTAGAACTTATCCCAGGTTTAACTTGTCACTCCATGCTATCTTGAACTCAAGAGCTCTTGCTTGCAAGCTAGGTGATCTATCGCCTGTACCACCTTTGTTACTTTGCCTTTTGGCTATCCTCTTGTCATCGGCGATTCCCAAAAAGGATTAATCATCCCTCTAGATATCACTGGCTCTCACTTGGACAGTTACCAGTCTGACTTAGTGGAGGTATGTGTCATCTGTGGGATGAACTGTAAGGGTTAACTGACCACCCTGGACTACTAGAGCGATGACATACAGTCTTGCCTCCCTCCTGGCTGAACTGCCTTAATGGCCACTGCATTCTTACTCTTGGATCTGACATCCTATAGATTTCCTTACTGGCCAAACTTTGCCTTGATCCCGTCAGAGATCCGGACTGCCAGGCTATCGAGATGAGCTCAACCGCAGCCCACAAAACATGACTTAATAGTAGTATAAACCTTCTTCCTTCCACATCTATTCATTTTTCCAGGGCAACTGCAAAGGATATTGCCTGTTCTGCTGGCAGAACATCACCTTTGGCTCATCTGATGAGGATTGCTTGACTGATGCCTTTGAGGCAGAGGTACCCTTTAGACAAACATTAGTTGTTTGATTGGCTTCGTACCTGAGGCTTAGCAAACAGCGATCCACACAGTCCTTTTGGACATAGTCAAAGCACCCATTTTTTTGAGGCTGGCATATCTGGCTAGTCTAATACAGACTCCTTAGCCAACTGCTTCTGAAGTAGAGGTTGCCTTCAAAAACACCATTGTTTGATTTGGCTTACTATGGACCATTAGAAACTCTAGATCTTCACAGTCTCTGCCTCGCCAATTGCTGCTGCCTTCGGCCTGCGATTTGGTATCGCATCTTGACAGACACACAGCCACCATAAGCCAAAAAACGCTTACGATGATTGTTATAGTGAGCTCTCACAGTTTGCCTCTTCTGGCAGTTAACTCCCTAGTGCCTCCTTCAGGGCTAAAGAGGGCCTGTCCCTGTGAAGGATCAGGTTGCTCCTTCCTTTATTGGAAAGTGGTGCTGGTGTTGAGGGCTGGGGAACTTTGTAATCCCTTATGCCCATATTGTGTACTTTTTTTTTTTTTTTTTTTTTTTTTTTAGCTTAAGATGTGCTTACCTGCCCTCACCTTAGTGGACATGGCTGGTCTTTATGCAAGTTGATTGTTCCTGGCTCACACACAAGCTGAAGGACTGGAGATATAAAACTTTAGCAATAGACCACTACAATTCACTAAATCACACCTGTAGTGTATCCTACAACACCTGGTATTCCCAGGCGGTCTCCTATCCCTGTACTAACCAGGCACAACCCTGTTTAGACTCATAGACCAGCTGCGGTCAGGTGCATTCGGGGTGATGTGGCCATAGGCCCCAAGTAGCCCCCCAACCCACATTTTCATCTGCAGCCCATTGCAAGATCAGATCATCATTCACCACTCTGGACGTTGCCATCTGCCATCGAGATCCACGAGCCCGCCATCCAGCTAATCGCAGCGCCCAAGGAGTCCCTGATGACCAGGAGAAAACAGACCCCCATGCAAGTCTGAGACGTTACAGGCGGTAGCCACACAGATTGATCCAAACAGTAAAAGGATCTAGGCATAAGAACTAACATGTACTTGGATAGCAGTAAATAAACGCATAGCAGTTATCAGTGCTGTGGCATCAATAAAAAAAAAATCACATGCAAAGCAGTAAGAGTTAACAGAACTCAGACGATTAGCACTAGTAGGTTACCATACCTTAGACAATTCCCTGCAAAGGTTATACTCACAACCAAGCATTAGATCATAGTACACAGTAATGAAGCCTGCAGAGCTAGGCTTGCTTTAGTTCCTAGGAAAGATTCAGCTCAGTTATCACAGCAACACCTGCTATCAGCTCAATCATTAGCAGTACTGTGGACACAAACAACAGCCTGTGAAGCCTTAGCAATAGACTGACATACAATGGAGAAACCAGCAGTCTCACAGTGTGATCTCTGCTTAGTGGTGTAGATGAATCGCATATAACTGCCGAAACTCCTAACCACATACCAGTAGCTGCATACTACAGATTTGTGCACATGTGGTGCCTTACTAACTCCACAACTTATGGCCAATAGGCAGTCTGCTGAATGTCCATCCATGGAGACTTTGATGAAGGAGCCATTACTAGAGACCAGCCGTCTGCACCCCCCAATACCTGTACTCAGGCCCGGACTGAGACAAAAAATAGGCCCGGGCATTTTAGACTGAGCAGCCCGGGGGGGAGCAGGCATTTGCGGGGGCTTTTGACGACCGGATTTGGGGTCCCAGGATGTGTGGATGCGGTTATGGTACCTTTTTTGTTTAATGTGACAGATTGGGGCCAAAGCCAGATATAATGGAGCACTCACAAAGCCAGTTATAAAGCAAAACTCGCGGAGCCAGTTATAAAACAAAACTCACGGAGCCAGTTATAAAGGAGTGTTAGGAACTGCTATGATAACCCCAGGCTATCATCTCCCCGTCAGTCTGTCTTAAGCTCGGGGGCCCGGGAGAGAATGAATTCACCCGAATAATAGATGCACACACAAGTATGGTGAAATCAATCTCTGTTTACTGATAGGAAAAAGGGGCGTTTATATACATTTCATACAAAGGGGGAAGGTACAATACATCTCTACTGTGCATTGTGTTCTTTCTTCAAGGAAAAGATAACGGTTAGAATGTGATCACACAGAAGGCACATCTGCAAGGTTGTACAGCATGTGCTGTGTGCAGAAACAAAAGCCTTGTCAGCATAAACTATTTCACAATGTTAAAGCAACATTTACCAAACAAAATGGAGAGACTAAGGGTAATAGGTTCCCTTCCCCTTACAATCCCCTCTTAAAACCAATACTCATGGTTTTCTCCATACTTCCAGGACCATACTAGACGTCATCAGGGACATATGGTTCCCTGGGAAAGTTAGTGGACATAGGACTCTCGGGTCCTTCATTTCCCTTGTTTCCTTGATGCAAAGAAAAGACAATGTCCACTCATCTAAAGGTGTTTTAGGCAATACCATTCTGCTCATGGCTACGGTGTCTTCCTAGGTACTAAAAGTAAGGGCTGGGATCGAAGGGCTCTGTCTGTTCTGACTCTATATACCTGAACATAGAGGGATTATCTACTCCCTTGCACATTTTCCTGAAACATAAAATAATACAATACACTATCATACCTATTACGCTAATATAGCAGCAATGATTGTAAAAGATTGAACTAGGGCTTGTTTCCACCCGGGGAGCCGCCCAAAATACTGATCCCATGGGTTGTCTATACCTGAGTTAGTTACCAAAACATTGTTGATTATAATAAATGTAAATTATCCATTCTACATTCTAATTAACAGTTATTAATGGGATAAGTGATTCAAATCCAGCTGTCACTTGATCTCTGGCTTTGAGTTCACCTTGGACCCCTCTTTGAACATCTATATATATGTACCCCTATGAATATAAAAATGTACACTGACAAAATACTATAGGACAGTGAACTATATGGCAGTAGTCAAAGGTAAAGGTGGCTATATATATATATATGGTGTGTTATACCAGAATGTTGTGAGACTGGGAGTTTTACCCTTTTGGGTAATGACCACCTCTGTACTAATACACATGAGAAAAGTCAATAAAATCACTTGAAATGGGGGTAGGATTAGGGAGATTAAGGGCCATTGTCCAAAATTCAGGTAGCAGTTAATTTTCAGGGTCAAGGTTGTCTACCTCCATTTATACCCCCCTTGTCTTGACTCTCTTTTTCGAGCTCAGGGCTTTCTGCCCCCGTTAATACCTCCTTTCTTGCTTCTGGGACCTGAGGTGCAGGTCTCTTCTTTACCAATTTTACTCCGGTGGCGTGAATCCAGGCAGGGTTGTGTTCTGTCAGAACTACATTTCTGGTTATAGCTATCACTGCAGTCTTGGGGCTATAAATGAAGTCCGTAACACAGTACAGCAGGTCTGCCTATATGTAATCTTACTGAAGGTGAGGGCTTAAAAATTTTTTATAGTGAAAAATATGCATAAAACATAGGTGTGTTCTGAGTTGTAACCTAGGGATGATCATATAATCATCCTAATCAATGTCTGTATCCTCTATTAACAATCAAGCAGTTAAATGGGTGATTTTCCCACGTGACCAATAGAAAGCAAAACAACATTTAAGCAGTGCTGTAAGAAATCCATCTTGGAGCTGGGAAAAGAAATAATTCAGATCATCACATATCCAAGAGTTTTGTTTTCTCAAAAGCAGCGACATCTCCTCCTGTTACTGGATGTTCTCTCGTCTCAAATAAACACATTCATTAGTACATTATAAAGATACAAAGGGAACATCAGCTACATAACATTGATACAATGTATATTGTGTGATTAGCTAACTTCAGCTTTTTCATGAGAACCGAGCATAAGACATTCTCTCAAGATAAGGCCAGAAACAAACCAGACTACCAGATATTTAAAGTGGAACCCTAACATACAAAATGGATACCGTCAAATCCCTTCAAAATCAACATTTTATAGGTTCACATAAAGCATTACTCTAGCTACATTTTAATAAAAGACTCCTGACTTAACCCATTCTTCCAACATTTCCCCCTCCTGTTGAACCTACAAAATGTAGATTCTTATTTAAGCTCCCACTCCAGGAGCCTGTCTCGGTGGGGATTTTCATAAAAACAGTATCACTTTTTCATACAAGCAGTGTGGCTAATCCTGGTTTGTCACATAAGTCAGGGTCTTGTGTGGACAGTGCTGCATATATTACATCACCCGCAGCTCTATCTGCCACCCTTGAGATGAGTCCCTTCATGCATGGTACCAGACAGCAGCCTACGCATAATAATACTGACAGTACCACCAAAACCGCGGTGGCCAAGGTGATCAAAAACTTGCCCCATTTGCCAAACCAACATTCCATCCATCCAGTGAAGGGGTCCTCAATACCGCTATTTTCTGCCAGCTCCTGAGACAGCATCTCCAAGCCCTTCAATGCTCGGGAGACACTGCCATCTGGGGCAGTATTACTAGGGATAAATGTGCAACATGTGGTGCCAAAAGTTACACAGACCCCTCTCCTCTTGGCCAGGAGCATGTCCAAGGAGATTCTGTTCTGCCAGGCTGTCAGTGAGGTGGCATCAAGCTGCTCGGCAAGGCTCTTGACTGCATCTTGTGTGTAGCTAACAAAGTGCTGTTGATTGTAATATATATAGTTTATCCAATCAGTATTTTTATTTACAGATATAAACAGAAAAATTGATTTGAAACCTGCTGCTATTTGGTTTCTAGCTTTAAATTCGTCAGGGACGCCTCTCGGTACGCCTATAGCATCTATATATACAGATCTATCAAAACTTTCCCCTGGAATATCTCAGTTGGTTATCTTATTTAATTTTATGCTGGTGGCCTTATCCCATATAGGAACAACTTATAGTTGGGCAGGGAAAATTAAAAAGGGTTGAACTACTTTCACCAGCGTACATATTCCAGCCCAATCTGAGCCCAATAAAGGCCTTAGTTTATTGTCTCCATACAACCGCCAAGTGTCTGCTAGAGCTTGTGTTTGATTGGCAAACAGTGAGACGGGGAATCTTCCATCACTTCTGACCTGATATGTAGTTGTGCAATATCTAAATTCATGTGAAGTCGGTTTTAAGAGTATTATTAAAACAAGTGTAATTCCCCTTATAGACTGTCACACCTACTGGATTGGTTTTAATCATAGTCACAGGAAACTTATCGTTGTCCTGTGTCATGAATGTGTACCTGGCTCAAGGCGTGGGGAAAGGTCTACCCATCAGAATCTCAAAAGGTGAGTACCCCAGGGTTGCATTAGGTGTCATCTTGATTTCAGCAAGGATAGCAGAGAGGTACCTTTTCCACTTCTCATATGTACCTCCAGTTGCCTTCCTTAACTTGTCTTTAATAGTTCTGTTCATCCTCTCTACCACCCCTGAGCTCTGGGGGTGATAATGGATGTGAAATTTCCACTCTATATGTAAGGCTTTTGAACGTTCCCTGCAAATCTGTAAGGTAAATGCTGTGCCTTGGTCTGAGTTAATTTGCAGGGGTATTCCCCACCTGGGAATGATCTCCCTGGTCAGGATTCCCACCACCATTTTGGCGTCTTCCCTTTTGGTTGGAAACATTTCCGGCCATCGGGAGAACATGTCAACAATCACACATGCTGGTTGTTGTCCCCCTTTCGGTTGCGTGATGTGAGTGAAGTCAATTTGGAGGTGTGTGAACTGGGTTGTGGGATAAGGTAGATGTTGATGTGTTATATGGTGTGGGTTATTAGGATTGTTTCTATAGTTGTGCAATGTATATTGGTGCACTGCATCGTGGGATACATGGCCTCCCCTCTTTGTAGATCAATCCAGATTTTGGATTACTCTGCAAAACAGGGTAACACCAGTCTTCCAGCTCTGCTAGAGATGCGGATTGTTGGAGGTCTGCAATTAACTGTGCTTCTTCAGGAAGGATGGGAACCAGGCTGGGCATCTGAATTAGAGTTTCCCCTCTTTGGGATTGTGCAGCCTTTTTTGCTTCCTGATCAGCTAAAGCATTTCCTTTGCTAACATTATCTATCCCATGGGAATGTGCCTTACAGTGTCATCAATAAAATACATGTCATATTGAAAACTGGGGGACTGGAACAGTCACTAGGCTTGGTCTTCCACTAGCACACACTACACAGTCAGAGGCATTAGTAGAATTGGCTGTAAACTTCATCCATTCCAACCATTTATTCTTGTCAGAATAACCGGCCTCTATGCTCAGTCTATCTTCTGGCTGTATTACTACCCCAATTACCCCGTTGTCCTGCCGTACTCCCACCTCAGGGGGTAAGTTGCCCATGGCACCAGCAGGGGCACTTTGGGGAGGGTTTACCTGAAGTTTGACTTCAGCCCAAGAATCCGTCCCTGACATAGTTATTCTTAGACTATATACTCCACTGTCTTTAACCTCTGGGTTCTGTACTGTGAGGATAATATTCCCTTGGCTTCCCTGTGCTAAGGGGATCCTCTGATAGGTGCTTATGTCATCTCGGGGAATCCTGGCCGAACTAGTCTCCCACCTGTGGGGGTCTATTGTCCACCATACATTCTCCCAATAACCACATACCCACACATATATATATATTATAGGCCTCAAGGTCAATAGTAACTTTTGTTGGGTCAAATACCTGGTTCTTTGTTAAGGTAAACACTATTGTCTGGTTTGAAGCCTCCGTATTTAACACTGGTGTTTCTTGTACACCCCATCCCTTAACCTCTCCTATATTCAGCCTTCTCATCCCCCTCTTAGAGAGATCTGACATTTTCTTTCTCTCAACTTCAAAGTCTCCCAGAGCCAATAGGTGCCAAGACCCACGGCGAATAAGGTACAAGCAATAATCAGGAACCTTCCTTGAGTGGTTTTGTGTTATCCCAGGGACAGCAGAAAAATCATGGTCACCTCCTATCTACCTATCCCTATGTGTTGAGTTCACAGTGTTACTTTCACCTCTTGTAGGAGGGAGGTGGTCTCTCCTTCCAGGATGTGAATCCCTTTATTTAAAAGAAAAGATGTTCCTCCATTCACAACACTCACTCACATAGATTTGTTTTCTAGTCTAATGATTTTTGGGGACACTCTGTTGCCCTCGGGATATCAGGGTCTGGATGTTTGCTTACTGACTTTGACAGCGATAGGTGCAGTTAAGAGTGCCTGGTAGGGTCCTTCAGTTTTTCTTTTTGTGCACCTTTATCCAGATCCAATCTCCTGATTCCACAAGAACGGGTCTTGCACCTTCTGATGCGATACCTGGGGATGGAACAAGCTGCTAGACAGAATTGGATTAGAATCTGAGCCTAACCACAGGGTACCTTCCCTTATACCACCTTGTGTTTCCACTTTTGTTCCCTTTGTTTCAGGGGATATTGCCTTTTGTGTGGACGGAAGGAACCTTTGGAGTTATGATTACTGCATCTGCAGTTTTCATCAACCCAATATCACTTTTGCTGGCTAATCAGAGCGTCAGGGGCAGAGTGGCCAATTATCCCCCTTCTACCTCTGTCAGCAATATGTCCAATCATTTATCCTCCTTCCACACAAAACGTTCAGATATGTCCAACACCTCTTGTTATATATCTATAACCTGTATTCCCACCCTCTGCAATTCTCCAGGCATCATTCCCGTCACACAATGCCCAAGGTTTCCCCGTAGGTCGCCTGAGTGAGATGCGGGGACAATAAAACTTGCTGCCTGTAAAAGTTCTTAAGGGTGGGACCACATATCACACTCATATTGATGTTATTATTTCAATGACTGGTTCAATTCTATACAGATCTAATTTCTTCTATATTAACAAACAACTCATAAAACAATCATTCATCCTGTATTTTAAAATATCACACTTCATTACATTTATTACTTAAACCGATTTATAACATATATAGACATCTATCTCCTATGATCATTCAATATTGTCCCATCATATACTGTTAAGTAAAGGTGTTCTAGCCTGGTCAACTGTCTTGTACAAAATAACCTTCACCGAAAGGTACAAATTGTTTTTGTTCAGTGGGTGGAGCTTTTCCCTTTCCACGCCCAGTAGGCTGGACTGGAGAACTAAACATTTAAACAATCATAAAAATCATGGCTACTGTTTAGGAATTTACAGGGCTTTGGTAGTAATCGGCCATTTATGCTTTGTTCCAAATAATGCTAGAATCACATAGCAAAACTGATTCATACAACTAAAATTTTACTTCTACACAAAAGTTAAAAATGCCCCTATATTTCACAGAAGCAAACATCGTAGTAGTTTATTTTCTATGAAATCAAGGAAGGGGGGGGGGTTTAAAAGCGTGCACATACTGTCATGCTCCAATGAACACATTCCTTAGGAGGGGGTCACAACTTCAAAGAGCACGCAGGATAGAGGGACTACAAACTCCAGCATCTCTGTACACAAAACATATTGACACAATTACCCCTCTGAATCACTTACATTTTCCCATCTGTATACGACACATACTATCACTTTCCTACACTTAAACTTTCCCAAAAAACTTTCTGACAAAGAGAAAAAAAACTTCTATTTTTCTCACATCAGCTTACTTACAATGTACTCTTTCATAACTTCAAAAAAACTTCCTTTTCCAATGTTTAACTTACATAAACCTTCAAATATATAAACTAGTTACACTTACCATTACCCATTTATCATCTCACTTTCACTATAGAACAGAATGCATTTAACCTCTTAATAGATAACAACACAGAAAACCCAGCGTACTTCCAGATTGTCCACCCATGGGTTAACTAGACAGTAATTAATTTCACATACACAGACTAAGACATCTTGCATATCTCGCCTATTCCGGGAAAAACATTATAGAACAACTTTGGCTCATTACATTTTCTTGGGGGTTTTCTCTAGTAGTTGACCAGGCGTAACACTCTAATTATATGTGTCCTTCTATCGGGACCAATATGTTGAATCAGCAGCCCAGTAGTCTGGGTGATATTATTCATTCAACTTCTGGGGTTCCTAATGACCACCCCAGATTCCTAATCCTATGTTTCTCAGCTTCCTCAAGTTCCTCTGGCTGTATGGGTTGGAGCGGCCACCTTATAGGTTGGTGTCCCTCCTTTCTTGCTACCTCTTCAATTCCCGTTATACTACTACCTTGTTTGGCCGCTACGGGGTAGTGTACGTTAAGTCTAAATACTAAAATGTCAGTAACAATGGCTTGAGACCAAAGATCTCAGCTCTATAACCTCCTGGCACTGTTTTTACTAGTCCCCAACCGTCATTAATGCCTAACAAAATTCCAGTCTTACAGTTTGGACATGACATGTCAGCTATAATGCAGACAGTTAACCCTGTTGTTCTAGAGAACCCTCACAGTGCTCGACTGCCACTCTAAGTTCCCTTAGGGTGTGTCTTCCATAAACGTGAGCTGGTCACCGAGTACTTCAGTCAAACTGACAGTACGGAGCAAGTCCGAATGGCACGTGACCACTTGCCACTCTCAACAAAGGATAGGACAATCTACCGTATGTCACAGTTCAGTGTACAGGTATATAATCCCTATTCACATTGAAATCAGTGGCGTTTGTCCAGTCTTACCACCTGGACTTTATACCACACAAACAAATTATCTTATACTTCTACGCGACAGTAGATAAAAGCAAAGTAGCAGAATCACCCAAGACAGATTGACAATTGTCAAAGTACAATATGTCTAACACAGTACTTTTTAAGTCTCCCGGAGACTTTTTTCCATGAAAAACGCGACTTCCCGGAATACGCCGTAATTTCATATAAAGGCCGCTCCCGGAGCACGCCGCAGTTCCACAAAAAGGCGACTCCCGGAGTGCGCCGTAGTTCAGAGCTCGGAACTAAGTCAGAGCCCGAGGACGCCTGGATAGATAAACAAAATTATGCATATCTTACCTGGGGTCCAGAAGGGATGACTCTCCGATCTCGGTGGGACCTCCACTTGTTAGGAACTGCTATGATAACCCCAGGCTATCATCTCCCCGTCAGTCTGTCTTAAGCTCGGGCGCCCGGGAGAGAATGAATTCACCCGAATAATAGATGCACACACAAGTATGGTGAAATCAATCTCTGTTTACTGATAGGAAAAAGGGGCGTTTATATACATTTCACACAAAGGGGGAAGGTACAATACATCTCTACTATGCATTGTGTTCTTTCTTCAAGGAAAAAATAACGGTTAGAATGTGATCACACAGAAGGCACATCTGCAAGGTTGTACAGCATGTGCTGTGTGCAGAAACAAAAGCCTTGTCAGCATAAACTATTTCACAATGTTAAAGCAACATTTACCAAACAAAATGGAGAGACTAAGGGTAATAGGTTCCCTTCCCCATACAAGGAGCATTGCTTTATAACTGGCTTTTTAAGTTTATGTTTAGAAGTGCTTACAAAGCATGATAAATATTTCATCCACAGTCAACTTTTCTGGGTAGAATGGCCTCTCCTTCAGCCTGAGCCTGGCACACTGCTGTTGAGTGCCCAGAGACAGTGGCGTAGTGTGGGTTGTCAGCGCCCCGGGCAAGGCAGATAATTTGTGCCCATTAACCCGTGGACTTTCCTATTCTCGGCTCGCTCCGGTCTGGTCACATGATCCCCTGTGTTAGTCAGGGGTGGCTGCAGGCGAGAGGAGAGAGCTCTTGACAATGGCCGATAATGCCTGGAGTGGTGACATCACCCATAGGTTCCTATGTCCTATATGTTGTTTGCACTCCACTCCCTTGCATATACTACTGGCTCACACAGGAGATAATGTGACTGGAAACAGGTGTATACATCTTTTATACACAGGTTAAGCATGGGGGGGAGGATTTTTAAGGCTACTTCGGTTTAAACTGGAAACTCTAATTTAATCCCTCCCCGTTAGTGGGTATTGGTGGAATTAATTAAACCCTTTGTGCTGCATTAGTGGCCACTGGCAGTGTTTTTAACCCCTTCATAAAAGGGGTTAATTAACACTGACACAGGTGTCACTAATGCAGCACAAAGGGGTTACATAGCTGTCCCTGGTCAATAATGCATCAGTGACCAGTGGCGGAACATTAACCCCTAAAGCTGCACTTTACTGACTAACAACTTTGTTAATGTATAAACCCCTTCACTCCCTCCAGGAATTAACCAGTCCTGGGGGGGGGCCTGACAGAGAGATGTGTCAGAGAGGGGGGCTGAGAGATGGGGGGCTGACAGAGAGAGATGTGGCAGAGAGGGGGGA
>BLSH010556801.1:1151037-1178960 GCA_018402905.1 Glandirana rugosa | reverse complement strand
ATGTGGCAGAGAGGGGGGCTGAGAGATGGGGGGCTGACAGAGAAATGTGGCAGAGAGGGGGGCTGAGAGATGGGGGGCTGACAGAGAGATGTGGCAGAGAGGGGGGCTGAGAGATGGGGGGCTGACAGAGAGATGTGGCAGAGAGGGGGGCTGAGAGATGGGGGGCTGACAGAGAGATGTGGCAGAGAGAGGGGGCTGACAGATGGGGGGCTGGCAGAGAGAGATGTGGCAGAGAGGGGGGCTGACAGATGGGGGCTGACAGATATGTGGCACAGAGGAGGCTGAGAGATGGGGGACTGACAGAGATGTGGCAGAGAGAGGGGCTGAGAGATGGGGGGGCTGGCAGAGAGGGCTGTAAGGGGGCAGATGAGAAAGATCCCTAGTATAAGTGTTTCATGCCAGTCTCCTTAATCCGGGGGGGGGAGTGTTCTGCTCCTTTCAATGGCTCCCTGACAGCCTGCACCTCCTGCCCATCCTCACTGCTCTTGTTGGAGTGGAGAGGAGGTTGAAGGAGATGGAGCCGCACTGCTTTCCCTATGGGTGGCTGCAGCACCTCATCGGCTTTCATGTGCAGGGGGCGGGTCTAAGATCCGGCTCCTGCACATGAAAGCCAGCAAGGTGCTGCAGCAGCATATATGGAAGGTGGTGGTGTGGAGTGGAAACCTCGGCCTCTCCGTCCCTCCTTCTCTCCTGGCGTCCTGGCTGCCAGGTGACTGATCGCTTCTAGGCGCATGTGCGAACCGGGTCTTTCGGTTCAGCGGCAGCCTAGGTTGCTATGGAAACTGGAAAGGCTTGGTGGGCGGGGGAATGGTGACACTCTGTCCACTCCTCCCGCATATGCAGCACATTGCCCGTGACTGGCCCTCCATTCCACTCAGGGGAGGGCTGGCAGCCGTAGGCCTGGGGGGCAAGTCCAGTCAAGTGGCCCATTGAACCACCGAATCAGCTCCCCATCCATGCCCACCCAATGGGCCTAGCGGGATCCATGGTAGGGCCGGCCCTGGGCGCCCCCCCTTTGCCTGCAGTTAGTTGGTGGCTGCGCCCCTGGGCCCTATTTCCTTCCTCCACAAGAAAAAAAAGTGTGAGCGGGCAGCAGCCATCAGCCATTTTAAATGTAAGTTAGGGTGGCCTGGGGGGCAATTGCCACCCTACCCCCTGGGCCAGCCCTCCCCTGATTCCACTCATCCACCCGCGGCCAGCCCTACAGCCAAATCTTCATAAGGCATAAAGCCCAGCAGCCCCCGACCCATCTGGCAAATGCCCGGTGTGCCGTATGGCCAGTCCGGGCCTGCCTGTACTATAGGGGTGCGGCCTCCCCCATAAGGAAGATCTTTCAACCTATACAGCAGGGAGCGTTGCCACAGGAAAGAGGCTGAACCTGCGCGGATGGGCCGGATGAATCGGATAGGTGAGGGGGAAAAAAAAATGTCTGCTCCTTAGCAGTAGTAGAACTAGCTGAGCAGTGAAGAAAAAAAAGAGAATGAGGTCAAAGGGGAGGAGACCTGGTTTTATAGTGTAACAGGTCCTGGAAAAGGGACAGGGGGCAGAGTCTACCCATATGTATATGCTGTCATTCTGTGTCAGGAAACACATTTTGCAGTAATTGAAGGAAAGGGTTGAAGTCTAATTTTTCATTAGGTCCTGGAGATGAGTGCTCTGTCAAGTTATAAATCCACCTACCCTCTAACCTCAATAAGTTTACATTTTGATTGCCCTGCATCCCTGCTCCCAGAATCCACATACAATTGGTCCAGGATCTATATAGATAAATCTTTTGATCACCAGGCACCAGGGGTGGCCTGTCCATTGTAGGGGGGGGGGGGTGTTTTTTTAAGCACTGATTAGAGTCAGAGGCTCTAATAGGCTTCAAAATAGGGTGGGCTCGAGGCACAGAGCATTGCGTCCGGAGCCCACCCAGGTGGGAGAAGACGAACGGTGGAATCAAGGAGGAGAAGAGCCGCTGGCCGATGCCTGCTGATGCCAGATCCCCGCGGCTCCTCGGATGCCCGATCCCCGCCACTGCTTGGTGCCCCGATCCCTGCCACTCCTCGGATGCCTGATCCCCACCACTGCTTGGTGCCCTGATCCTCACCGCTCTTCAGATGTCTGATCCCTGCCGCTGCTTGGTGCCCAATCCCCGCTGCTCCTCGGATGGGGTAAGTGCCGGTGCACCAACCAACAGACAGTGGGGGGGGTTTGAGGTGCTGCGGGGGGGGTGTTTGCCGCCTCCCCCCAAACAAAAACACACTAGCTGCCACTGTCAGGCACATATTCATTGACTTTGACATGGCTATCATCTCAAATACAAACTCTGTGTAGCAATTTGCTTCATGATACAGCCTTATCTTCTTGTTACCTTGATATTCTGTTTCATTCCCCTCCCTAATATATTTACAACATTCCCGCTTTTTACATATTAATGTCTCCTCCTATATGGATACTTTCATTGTTTAAAGTTATTTTTTTACAAGCAAGTTTTTTTTTCAAATATAATTTTTTTATTAATGCCCGGGGAGGGCAGCCACCATCACGATACAATCAAAGGGTATTTATCTTAGAAACAATCATCCAACAGATAATACATTCCATATACATTTGTCACATATCATACCAACATTATTATTAGGCTGCAACTGGCCTCTGATGCTTTCCCTCGCATATACATATATCGCCGATGATCTGGCGGCTCGACCCAGGGCTCTCTATTTTCCATAGAAAGCAAAATGAAACAGAAGAAACAAAGAGAAGAAAAGTTAAAGGATAAAGGAAGGAAGGGGGGGAAGGAAGATGGGGAAAATAAGGAGAGAGGATCGAAGAGGAGGGATAGAGTCTAAAGCAGAGGGGAAGAGGTGGAAGAGGGGGGGGGGGAGGGGGAGGTCTCGCGAGGCGGCGACAATGTGCAATCAAAAAGGGCATGAGTGCCGGTGCACTGAGGCATCCTATCGATTCAGGGGGGTATATCAGTGAGCAGATCTTTCCCTTCATCTGATAACACGAATGTGTTCCAAAACCCCCAAGTCTTATTATATCGCTCCCGTTTGTTTTGGGATGTGAGGATTAAATCCTCCATTTTGTTTATGTGTTCGACTTTACGGAACCAGCTGGATATGGTGGGTGGGTTCGTTTTTTTCCAATTGAGGCAGATACAAGCTTTAGCTGCGTTGAATAGATGGCGTAAAATGGATTTACTATAGACTTTAGGAGATATCTAAGAGATGTGTAGGATGCAAAAAGCTGGGTCTTTAGGGATCTGATATTCCGTCAGTTTCTGAGCGATGGTGTGTACTGTTGTCCAGTAGGTCTGCAATCGGGGGCAAGACCAGAATATATGAAGCAAAGTGCCTCTTTCCTCTCGGCATCTCCAACATCTGTCTGTAGTGCCGGGGAAGCACGCATGTAGCTTAGTAGGTGTATAATACCATCTTGTAAGGATTTTGAAGTTTGCTTCCTGAATCTTTGTGGATATGGACGATTTTAACGTGAAACGGATAACGTTCTGTGTTTGTGCCGCCGTAAAGGTACAGTCAAGGTCCTTTTCCCACTTGGTCAAATACGGTAGGTGCAGCTGTTCTGTTGGGGTATTTAGCAGGGCATAAGATTTAGATAGGACTTGGGGTAAGCCATCTGTACCTATGCAGTATTCCTCAAAAGTCGTTAGAGGTCGGTTAAACTTATTGGGGCTAGGAAGTGAATGTAGAAAGTGATGTAGGCGTAAGGCTGGCCAGAATGTGAGGCGATATGGGCCTTCAGTCGCCATCAGAGTCGTAATCGATGCCCACTGGCCATTTATCACAAAGTCCATCGCTCTGTCTCTGCCGGTTTCTTCGAGGTGTCCGTAGTCCCGTGATTCTATGCCCATCGGGAAGTGTGGATTTCCCAGGATAGGGTATAAAGGGGAGTCTGAGGTCGTGAATGATGTCCAACCCAATTCACTAAATCCAAGGCGCAATGTGGTACCTATAGTGGGGTGTGTCTGCAAGTCCGCCGGCAATACCTCATAATACCAGAGTGCGTTCTGCAATGGGAAATGTGTTTGTTTCTTTTCTAATTGTACCCAGAGTTTCCAGTCACCGTGCCGTCTCCATTCGATTAGTCGGCCTATGTGTGCTGCCAGATAATAATGTTTAAGGTTCGGTACTGCCAGTCCCCCAAAATGCTTTGTAAGGTCATATGTGACTGCGAAATGCGAGGTTTTTTATAGGCCCATATGAATCGGCGGAACATTGACTGCACCTGTCTAAGGTATGTTGGTGGAATCTTAATTGGTAGGGCTTGAAACAGGAATAGAAACTTTGGTAATATTACCATTTTCAGGAGATTGCATCTCCCGAACCAGGAGTGGAGTCCCTTATGCCACTGTTGAGCAGTATGCGGGTTTTGGTTGCTAAGGGTGGAAAGTTTAGTTCGAATACGCGGGCTGGATTTGCTGGGATATAAGTGCCTAAATATTTTAATGCTGTGGCGGACCACTTGAAGCGGAAATTATGTTGCAGAGTGTGCAATAGGTCGGTTGATAAGGCGATTTATCAAAATTGATTTTTAAATTCGCTAAGAGTCCAAATGTGGTGAATTCTCGCATGAGGTTCGGAAGGGATGTGATAGGATTCGTCAATGTAAACAGAAGATCATCCGCGTAAGCAGAGATCTTATGTTGACTACCCTCGATGTTAAGGCCCTGGATGTCCGGATTTCGCCTGATTCTGCACAGAAAGGGTTCTAACGAGAGGGCAAAGAGGAGGGGGGAGAGCGGACATCCCTGTCGCGTTCCATTTTTTATGGGAAACGGCTCAGATAGCATTCCATTAGGCTTGACTTGGGCCGTAGGGCAAGAGTAAATGCCCGCTATCCATCCCAGCATCATGTCCCTCAATCCGATGTGGCGGAGTACCGAGAGCATGAACCTCCAGCTCACCCTGTCAAATGCCTTCTCAGCGTCGGTGCTGAGGAAGACGCAGGGAGTTCCGTTTTTTGTGGCCATATGTACTAAGTTAAGGACTTTGGTCGTGTTGTCTCTTGCCTCTCTCGTGGGAATGAAGCCCACCTGATCTAAGTGTATCAGGGACTGTAAGTGATGTGCTAATCTGAGTGCTATAATTTTCGTGAACAGTTTGAGGTCAATGTTTAGGAGTGAGATGGGTCTGTAACTACCGCAACGTGTGGGATCCTTTCCCTCTTTAGGGATCACCGTAATGTGGGCATTCAAAGATTCCTGACGGAAGGGGTTGTCCTCTTTTATTGCATTAAACATCTTAATCATCTGGGGGCCAAGAGTTGGTAGTAGGGTCTGGTAATATGATAAAGTGAAGCCGTCTGGGCCTTGGGCTTTCCCTCGCTTGGTAGCCACTACGGCTCCCTGCAGTTCTTACAGGGTGAGCGGTCGGTCAAGCTCTACTCGGGTATCCTCGGGCAACGAGGGGAGGAAGGAGTCCGCAATGTATTCGTCAATGTCCATTTGGGAGGAGTTACAGTCTGGCAAGTTATACAATTTCGAGTAAAAGTCTCGAAATGTGAGATCTGTTTTGGTAGCATGTTTTTAGATCCGTCAGCATCGGTAATTCAGGGAATGTAGGAGGAAGATTTGCGTTCCCTAATTAAGTTTGCCAGGGTTTTTCCGCATTTGTCGCCAAATTCATATGTTATTTTTTGGCAGGATTGTAGGGCCGCCTTGGCCTTATAGTGCATTCGATCTGAAATTTGTTTGCGGATAAGCATGATGTCTGCGTCTAGTGTTGGGGTCAAGGTGTGTTTGTGTTTTGTTTCTAATTGATATAATTTTCCTAAGAGCGAAGTTAAATGTTTGTTCTGTTCTTTTTTAATACGGGACCCATGTTTGATGAAAACCCCTCTAATTACTGCCTTGTGGGCTTTCCACAGGAGTCTAGGATCATAACCTTCGTAGTCATTGGTACAAAAATATTGGTTTAATTCCTCTTGTATCTCCTGCAGCACCTCCGGCGTCTGGAGGAGGCTGTCATTAAGACGCCAGAAACGGGATCTAGAATAGGAAGCGTCTGATAGGGAGTATGTCATGGTGATCGCCGCGTGGTCTGACCACGTAATCTGACCTATGGAGGTAGCTCGTACCGCATGTATTGTCCGTGAGGAATTAAGAAGTAGTCTATTCTAGAATAGAGTTTGTGAGGGGGGGAATAGAAAGAATAATCTCTTTCGCCTGAATGTTGTAATCTCCACACGTCCACTAGCTGTGCTCTATGAAGGGACCTTGCAATGCTCCTCTGAACCCGGGGGGTCACTGAAGATTTACCAGAGGACGTGTCCACCGAAGGGATCAGAGGGACATTGAAGTCACCTCCCAATATCAGTTGGCCCCCTTGGAAGTCTGTGAGTAGTTGTAATTTAGATGTGAGGAACGTATCCTGTTGGGTATTTGGGGCGTAGATAGTCACTAACGTTACTCTGTCCTCCCCTATTTTCCCTCGTAGGAAAAGGAACCGCCCGAGGGGATCCCTACAAATTTCCTCGCAGGACCATGGAAGTTTACTAGATATAAGAATGGAGACCCCTTTAGACTTGGTTTCTGGGTTGGTAGAATGATATACCTGTGGGTAGTATCTGTTGGTAAGAATAGGAAGTTTATCGTGTTTAAAATGTGTTTCCTGGATAAACGCCACAACTACCCCAGTCCGTTTAAGGTCTGTCAGGAGAATGCGTCGTTTCTCAGGGGTGTTAAGGCCCCTTGCGTTTAGGGACATCACCTTAATGTTGTCCATCGCCGCCTCGCACTACCTAGGAAAAGGAGGGAAGGAGGGGAGAGAGAGTGTGGAGAGAGAGGAAATAGGAGAGTGACGAGAATGGAATTAAAAAGAAAAGGGGAAAGAGAAAGAAATTACTAGCGAGAAGGGATATTGCCCGGTTAACCGGGAGGTCCGGGTCCGAGCAATATGCCTATTCTAAAGACAAGAATAAAACTTGTTTTAACGCGCGTATCTGCCTAAAGTGGCCTATACGGCGCCAGTCTAAGTGGGTTGGTGGGTGGAGTAGACACGTACAGAGACGAGTCCAGCCCTCCCCGCATCCCCAATGTATGGATTACTTGCGACATGTATAGATGAACTGTAAATATTAACGAAGAACAAAAACACACATAAACAGCTTGGGTCAAACGACCATTAACTTTGTGTCCCCGTCCTGGGGAGGTGCATACCCTAAAAAGCCAGGGAAACATTACCCCTCCATCTCAAATCTGTCAACTACTAAATGCAGTGGTTCCGGGTCTAAGCATATATATTTGTCCCTCTTTGCTTTGCGAACCTGGAGGATAGAAGGGTTAAACAACAAAAAGGCACATCAGATAACTAGATCACCCTTTTCCCCCTATCTCATCTTCCGCTTAGCCGGCCGACATTTTACTCCTAATGATACCAGCCCTGCTTCAAGATAAGGCTATAGGGTCATATATGTCTAACCGTCATTATAGAGGGTTCCGAATACTGGCGGGACTCGTAAGCCTTGGCGGCCTGGAAGATCCTGCTGTGTTCGTTCTAAAAGGCAGTCAGCTTAGGAACCCACCGCTCTATGTCTTATACCTCCAGGCTCTTCCTCAACAGTCTGGGGGGTTCAGCACACATAGGTGTAATATACTTGGTCCACATATACGTCTCTTTTGCCGGTGTTTTGTTAGCGTAATAAGGAGGGATATGTTGATTTAACGCCTCCATGTCCTTTATCAAGGCGGGTGGGGAGGATTTGTCCCATAAGCGGCCGTGGTAGTAGCGACTGTCTCTTTTGTGAGAACCGGGCACCCCCTGTATCCCTGCGGATCCTCTGGATAATTGTCCAAGTTTATAGAGATACCTAATGGTTCCCCGGTCATAATTCACCGTCCAGGGCGGACATGTATGGGGATAATAAGTGAACAAGGATGCTCATATCCTGAGGTACACTAGACGAGGGACCTCTTGATGCGTGTAAGGCTAGAGAGGGGTTATGAAGGGTGGCAGTCACATACCTGCATGTTGGGGTCAGTCTTCCCTGGGCTGTTCAGCTGGAGGCCTACTGGTGCGCCGGCGAGGTCTCTGTGGTCTGGGCGGTGCAGCACTTCCAGACGCCGTTCCTTGTCCACCCGAAGGGCGCGGTAAGAGGGCAAGCCAGTTCGGAACTGTGATCGGCGCTGTGTTCATGAAGGTGAAGAGATCTGGGAGGTCCTCTGGTGTGTGAAGAGTGAAGGAATCCCGACCGCTTCGGAAGTTCACCGCTAGAGGATATCTCCAGTGGTATGTGATGTTCAGCTCCCTCGCTAAATTCAAGACCGGGCGGAGCAGCGCTCTTCGCTGGAGGGTCGCTTTGGAGAGGTCTGGAAGAATCTTAATTGTGGCTCCGTCGAAATCTTGGTCACCTGCTTCCCACGCCCTGCGGAGAATAGTCTCCTTGTGTGTGTATCGATGGATCCTACAAATGACATCTCTGGGCCTAGCAGGATCCGTGAGTCGCGGCGCCAGTGATCTGTGGATACGGTCGTACTCCAGGCCCGGTGGGAGGGGGTCTTCACTCATGCGGCGGAAGATCTCGGTGGCCGTAGCTGTTAGGTCTTCTGGGCCTGTCGCCTCCGGGATACCCCGGAGTCGTAGATTGTTTCTACGGCTACGGTCCTTGACCTCCTCCAATCGGAGCTGCAGCTGTATGGTGGTGGCTGTTTGGGTCCGTTGGGCGGCCTCTAGGTCCGTAATCCGACGTTCCATGACTGTCAGCGATGTTTCTCCCGAGGAGAGCCTGTCGTATAGGTTTTTATATCAGTTTTAACTATCTGCAGTTCTTTGCGATGCGCCGCTTCCACCCACCCTATGAGCCCCTCGATGTCCGCTTTGGTCGGTAATGCTCTCAGCAGGGCTCTCAGCTCTTTGTCTGCTCGTAGGCTAATCGAGGGGGTCGGCGAGTCTCCATCCATCGAGCAGAGCTCTGGTGGAAAGTCCACGAAGGCATCTGAGCTAGTTGAGGCCACCGGGGATGTCGGGCCTGCTGGTGTCTCCAGGTGTATCCCACGTGCCGACGCCATCTTGGGGTTGCTGGCGGAGGCCTCCTGGGTGTCTTTGGTTTTCGCAAAGAATTTCTTGAGTTCTCCGCTCGATTTAGCTTGGCCGAAGTCCCACTGTGTATACTTCGTCTTTCTCTTTTTAGCAGAAGACATGTCTGGCCAGAAAAGGTATCGGATGATCGGGGATGCCGGGGAGACGGCCAGGAGCTCAGGAGAGACACGTCTCTATCCGGCCATGTCCAGACCATGCCCCCCTACAAGCAAGTTTTTAAGTGATTTGGCTTTCCTACAAGTAATTAAAGGCCTTTCTTCCACCCTGACCATTTGTTTATAGGATTTCCCAATGCTTCTGTAATATTTTCCTAATTTCATCTGCTTGACCACAGATGGTAGTATTTTTAAGGAATCCTCACTTTTACTATATTTTGCTTTCTACATAAATATTTTTTAAACACTAGTCTGGTATCCCCTTTTCTATAATCTTATTCTGGGATCTCTTTCTCATAATCCGAAACTTCATTACAGTTATTCCTTATGCTCACCATACACAAGTAGATTTCTCTTATTCAGTGCAAAAGATAGAACAACAATTGGTTCCTCCATCGATGCTAACAATATGGATGGAGGAACCTCCTCTGCCTGCTATTGAATTCAGCAACATCAGCACCTGTGAATGTGTTCACTGTTCACATGATAATTTTCCACCCAGCTCAATCAATTGTTAAAGCTAGGTTCACATTGATGCGATTTGGCATGCGTTTTGATATGTCAAATCGCATGCCAAATCGGCGGCCACTGCCCGCAATGACACCATCTGTATCAGTGCGACGCCAACTTTGTGGCGCCGCACCGATTCCCAAAAGTAATTTCTGTGCTACTTTTGGCGATTTCAGGTGCGATTTCCATAGACATCTGTGCGGGAAACCACACAGATGTCTCTGAAATTGTCGGACTGACTTGTGGGAATGAAATTGTGCGAGTTCAGCTGAACTCGCACAATTTCATTCCCGTAGCAGTGTGAACCCAGGCTAAATCAACTTTTGTTGTAGTAGGTTGTGCTGACAGGGCTGTAATTTGGGCTGTCTGCCGCCAGCTCAGACCCCTAAAAATAGTGCCTGAAAACTGCCTCCCATTTACTTGAATGGGTGCTTTCACACTGGGATGGTGCGCTTGCGAAACGGTAGAACCTGCAAGCAGCATCTTTGGGGCATGCTTGGGGCGCTAGAAATAGTGCTTCAAAAACACCCCTGCCCATTGAAATGAATGGGCAGTGCTTCCAAAGCGCCTTAAAAGCAATTAGAAAATGCTGCAAAATGGGTCTTTTTTCAGTTTCTTTAAGGTCACCTAACGCCTGATAAGCGCAGCTAAAGCACTGCAAAAACGACTGGCGCTTTAGTGGCTGTTTTAGCAGCGGTTCAGTGTGAAAGGGGTCTTACCCAGATGTTTTGCTCTAAGAATATTGTTGAGCCAAAAAAAATGACCCAATTCTCGCAGAGTTATTGTAGTCTAACTGTAGGGAAGCTTCCCCATGATCAGAATACTCTGAAAGTGCTGCCAGCTTTAGCAAGTTGCATTGATCAATTGGGAAAAACCTGACAGCGCGGTTGTACGGAAGTTGATCACTAGACTGACTTATGTACAGCCAGCCTGGATCAAAATTCAATTGGTTCCTGCTGAATTTCGATCAATGCCGACACTGTCCACTGCCCTAACCACCCCCCCAAAAAAAAACAAAAAAACAAATTAAATTGTAAAAAAAATAAATGCATAAAAATAAAAGACTGACACCATCCACTGCTCTACTGACACCAACCTCTATCCTACTGACACCGTCCACTGCCTCATACCCCCCACCCCCTTCCCCAGAAGCACTGTGAGAAAAAAATTATAGAAATATCTTAATAATATCTTAATAATATCTAAATAAATAAATAAACAACAAAATTGTAAAAAATAATAGATAATAAGATAAAAGAAAAACAAAAAACTACTGACACCATCCACTGCCCTACTGACACTGTCCATCATTGTGAAAAAAAAATAATAATACAAAAATTAATAGTAAAAAATAATTATAAGAATAAAATTGTAAAAAATAATAAAAATTTAAAAATAATCTGACATTGTCCATTGCTCTACTGACACCGTCCACTGCCCTAGTGATACCACCCATTAGCCGTCAAAAAGCATTTTGAAAAAATTAAAAAAAAAATACTAAAAAATTAAATTGTAAAAAAATAATATAAAAATAAAGAACTACCGACGTCCACTGCCCTACTGACACAATCCTGAACATAATACCCCCCACTGTACACTCCGCACTCCTCACCTGCACATACTACCCACCTACATACACTTTGCACTCCTCACCTGTACATACTACCCACCACCATACACTCCATACCCCTCTCCCTACACATACTACCCACCTCCATACAATCCGCACTCCTCTTCTGCACATACTACCCACCTCCATACACTCCGCACTCCTCTCCTGCTCATACTACCCACCACCAAACACACCCCACTCCTCTCCTGCACATACTACGCACTGCCATACACTCCGCACTGTACATTCCCTATTTAACATTACTGCATTCTGCACTATGAAAGTCATCTCAGACTCTATTAAACCACACCCTTTTTAGCCACACCCAATATTTAGCAAAATTTAAGCCACGCTCACTTCTCGCTGCGGTGCGCTATGCGCACCACATTTTTATTTCCTGTGCCTAGGGCCCACTTTTTATCTTGCACACGGGCCCACTCATTTTATGATACACCCCTGATAAGGACACTGCATTTCTGGCAAGTTCAGCAGATATTTTCTGTACATTCTAAAAATGTCATTAGTAGTATGTAACACAGAGATCAGGGGTCAATAGTAAGTGACACAGAATTCAGGAGGTGGGTAATGATTCAGGAGTCAGTAAAAAGTGAGCACGGTCCAAGATTCAGTAGTAAGTGATGCAGAACTCAGAGGTCAGAAGTGATTGAGGGGTCAGTAAAAAGTGTGCAGAGTTCAGGGGTCAGTAGTAAGTGACGCAGAGTTCAAGGGTTAGTAATGACTCAAAAATCAGTAGTAAATTACGCAAAGTTCAGGGGTCAGTAGTAAGTGACGCATAGTTCAGAGGTTAGTAATGACTCAAAAATCAGTAGTAAGTGACGTAGAGTTCAGACGTCAGTAGTAGTAAGTGACACAGAGTTCAAGTGTAAGTAGTAAGTAACCTTCTACTAACCCCCAATCAGGTGCCCCATTGTCTAATGTTGGGCATATACAATGCTATCTTGGAATGTCAGGGGTCTGAATTCTAGATTCAAGAGGTCCCTGGTATTCAACTACCTAAAAAAAATACGAATTTCATATATGCATATTACAGGAAACCCACTTAATGGGTAGCAGAACGATGGTTCTTAAAAAATCATGGGTCGGGTCCTATTATCATGCTACATTTTCAACCTACTCCAGGGGGGTGAACGTCTTGATTTATAAATCGCTCCAATTCACCCTCCTGGACTTGCATCTAGACCCGGAGGGAAGATATGTGGTCCTCCATGTATACTGCGTTAGAGTGGAGGTTACCATTGTGGGTGTCTACACCCCCCCCCCCCCCCAGCAACTCTCCAGATTCTGGATAAGCTGCTGACCCTACTGTCCTGATACCCTGCTGCTGCAGTGCTGATAGCCGGGGGACCTCAATATGACCCCTGACCCCAGCCTTGACTAATTTAATGCAAGCCTGGACTCTGCAACAGACTCCCCCCTCTCACGTTGGGCACAATTATATGGCCTGAAGGATGTTTGGAGATGGAAACATCCTAGAGAGAAACAATATACTTGTCACTCCTCTGCATATGCCTCCTTCTCCAGAATAGATTTGATTTATGTGCAGATACTCCCTCGTGGTATTTCAGATCATGCTCCGGTAATGCTGGAACTGGTCTCAGACTCACCAGCTAACTCTGGCTTGCTGAGACTATCAGGATTCTGGATATCTGATGAAAGGGTGGCTCCAATGATCGAGGTAGAATTGGGGATTGAATGGATCAGTAATGAGGGTACGGCTTCCGAGCAGGCCAGATGGGATGCCTTTAAGGCCTATTCCAGGGGTCCCTACCAACTGCTAATTGGGAAGGCCCGGAGAGACACGGGTCTGGCCCTTGCAGAGGTGGAACGAAAGGCCCAGGAGCTGGAGGCGATTTATGTGTCTACTAAAAACGAGACTGTATAGGGAGATTTCCTTACTTAGAGCTACCTCATGTAGGACACTTGCTGTCACAGAGAATTTTCAAACAAGGAGAATGAACGGGTAGGCTACTGGTGTGGCTGGCCAGAGAGCGCTCCACTACCTCCCATATCTCTAGTATACTAGATGACAATGGAGTACTGCAGACAGACCCCCAACTGATAAACAATCAACTTGCTAGGTTCTATGAGAAGCTGTACACCTCCAGAGTTGACTACTCATTGGAAAGTCTACTAGCTTTTCTGGAAAAGATAGAGTTTCCGCAGCTGTCGACCTCAGTCCGAGCCAAACTAGAGGCCTCCATTGCCCTTAAGGAGGTGAGGTCGGCGATAGCTTCTCTCCAAGCATCTACCCAGGTCCTGACGGGTTACCGGCGGAATTTTATAAAACTAATGCTGAACTGATTGCCCCGAGATTTCATGATCTCATATTAACAATGCTGGAGGAGAGATGCCTTCTGCCCTCTATGTCTCAGGCAATAATTGTCGTGGTGCCCAAGCCTGGTAATAATCCTGAACACTGTGCCTCTTATAGGCCGATATCGCTTCTCAATGTAGATGCGAAAATTCTCACGAAAATATTAGCAAACCGACTTAAAGAGGACGTAAACCCAGACTGAGTTTACTTCCTCTACATACACCTGTAAATTAGAAGCATAATGGGCTACTATGCATTGCATAGTAACCCATTATGTGCAACTTACCTGCAAACGAGTCCAACGCTGTCCCCTGTGCTGGTGGCATCCATCTTCAGCCCCTCTTCGTTTCGGGGCCGCGACTCCGGCTCTGTGACTGGCCGGAGTTGCGTGACGTCAGTAACGGCACAGTGTCAGTGGAGAAACGGCATAGAGGCCATTTCTTCACTGCGCATGTGCCGAAATGATATCAGCACATGCAGAACACTGCATATCTGAACCGTACAGGTTTGGGAGATATGCAGGGCACCTACAGGTAAGCCTTATTCTAGGCTTACCTGTAGGTTAAAGTGGTTGTCACAGGTTGACAACCACTTTAATTCAGTAATATTGTCCCTAGTACATGGGGGCCAAACAGGTTTTATGCCAGGCAACGGCACGGACATAACCCAGTGGAGACTCTATACACACATAACTAGGGTCTTGGGAGCTGAGCAGAGTGGGCTGGTGACCTCTCTGGATGCACGGAGGACCTTTGACTCAGTGGAGTGGCCCTTTCTCTGGCAGATCCTGGAGAGATTTGGCTTTAGCCCTAAATTTGTGTCCTGGGTCAAACAGCTGTACCATGCTCCATCTGCCAGAGTCTGAACTAACGGCTCACTTTCCACCATCTTTCGGCTACATAGAGGAATGAAGCAGGGCTGCCCACTTTCCCCTGGGCTATTTGCTCAAGCTATAGAGCCCCTTGCTATCCTTATTAGAGACTCACTCTCTGTCACTGGAATACCAGTAGGCCCTTTGAGGGAAAAAATATCCCTTTATGCAGACGACGCTATCCTTTACTTACCCAACGCGTCTTCCTCACTAGAAGTAGTGCTAGACATTATTAATACATTTGGATCATATTTGGGCATCAAGATTAATTCATCTAAATCTATTTTATACACTATCTCGGTTGCCTGCCTCTGTCCCAGCGCATATTCCCCTAAAATTGGTAGATAAATTTAATTATCTAGGAATAAAAATCTGTAAAGATCCCACAAGCTATTTATCAGACAATGTATATCCGATCCTACAGCAACTCATAGCTAAATGTCAGGTATGGAAATCCCTTCCCCTGACCCCGGTGGGGAGAATTAATTTAATTAAGATGACGTTTCTACCTAAGCTTCTCTATGTGTTCAGGAACACCCCTGTCCTTATACCCAGCTCATTTTTTAGGAAACTGGATGAGTCGGTAGGCTCCTTCATATGGGCAGGATCAACCCCTAGAGTTGCTAGGGAGATGCTCCAACTCCCTTTCGGCCTTGGAGGCTTGTCACTTCTGTGTTTCAAGAGGTATTACTGGGCTGCGGTTCCTGTGACGGTGCGCTGGTGGTTCACCCAGAATCAATCGAATCCGGCGCTGAAAATATAGGCTGCTATACTTGGGCCTTACTCAGCCCTAAGTAATGTGATATTTAGAGGACCAAAGGCCCACCCAGATGTGACTATCCCAATGCAAACGACTGTCAAGGTCTGGGAACAATTAACTGGCAGTATACAGAGACCCGATTTTAGATCACCATATACCCCACTATAGAGCAACCCCAAGCTCCCTCACCTCCAATCTGTCCCAGACCCTGCCCTCTGGGCTGGGTATGGGATAAAGATTCTAGAACATGTTATTCAGAATGGCTCCTTGCTGGAGTTTGACCAACTGAGAGCTACTTTCCAATTGCCCATGTTCATGTTCTTTAGATACTTGCAGCTACGCCACGCGATGAGAGCACAATTCCCTGACAGAATTAACCTACAATCCCATGTGGTAGAAAGCTTTCTTATATCGAGCAACGTAGACAAAACTCTATCATTCCTGTACTTTAAAATAACGGTACAAGATGAGGGGAGGGGAACAAAATTGTTTGAAAAATGGAGGACTGATATCCCCACCCTGACCAACGAGGACTGGGAGGAAGGAGTACAACAATTTAAACCCTTAATGATTTCTGCTAGAGATTGCTATATTCAACTGAAGCTTCTTCATAGGGCATGTTATACTCCCCAAAGATTATCAAGAATATACCCATCTCAGACAGATAGATGCCGAAGTGCAAAAATTATGTGGGTACATTCTTTCATGTAGTGTGGGAGTGTCTGTTGATCCAACAGTTCTGGAGAGAGGTGGTTGGGGTAATAGCGACGCTGGGCGCACTGCAGCTTAGCATGGATCCTATTGTCCTACTTCTTGGAATTAGTGACACAGTCACACAAGGCACCCATAACAGGTTATTTTTGTTTTATACAATATTCTATGCCAGAAAATCTATCTTAATCAAGTGGAAGGACCCGGATCCTCCTACACTTACTCAATGGAGATCACTGATTAATATGGCCCTCCCTCTATACAAGCTCACATATATGAGCCGTAAATGTCCCAAACAATTTGATAAAATCTGGGGATCCTGGGTTGAAGAGTAACTACCCATGATACGTTAAGCATGTATGGGTCGAGAGTTATCTATGGTTTCTTAAACGCAATAAGACCAAATACTATATATATAGTGCTAGTGACCCTGCTTTTTAACCGAACTGCTATCTATGCTACTGAAGTTATTTTTTGCTATGATTTGTAAGCTGACCATGGAGCTGCTAATATTCCAGACTCTAGCTACTTTTGTTACTTCTACTATGTTGTACACAATACTATCAATATGCAGTGTTATACAGATGTATGTATCATTCTTTAATGACAAAATAAAAACTTTTCTGTTCAAAAAAAAAATGTTGGGCATATACAGTGCCTTGAAAAACTATTCATACCCCTTAAAATTTTCCGCATTCTGTCATTTTACAACCAAAAACGTAAATGTATTTTATTGGGATTTTATGTGATAGACCAACACAAAGTGGCACAAAATTGTGAAGTGGAAGGAAAATGAGTCAATATTTTGTAGAACCACCTTTCACTGCAATTACAGCTGCAAGTCTTTTTGGGTATGTCTCTACCAGCTTTGCACATCTGAGAGTGACCCTGATCTAATCTAACAGAGCTTGAGCTAGTTTGCAAAGAAGAATAGGCCATTCTTCTTTGCAAACTAGCTCAAGCTCTGTCAGATTAGATCAGGGTTTCTCCACCAGGGTTCCTCCAGAGTTTGCTTGGGGTTCCTTGAGCAAGGAGCAATTTCTGCCTCTCAGATAAGCTCCCACTGACACCACTGATCCTTTTAGCTAACTCTAAGGGGTAATTCTTCCCAATGATCACAAGTGTAAGGAGCATTCCTTCCAGTGACCATCACACTAATATATCATGAGATGTAGATATAGTAATTTTTACCAGGGGTTCCCTGAGACCGGAAAGTAATTTCAAGGGTTCCTCTGTGTTGAAAAGGTTGAGAATGGCTGGATTAGAAAAAAAGTGTCTGTGAACAGCAGTTTTCAAGTCTTGCCACAGATTCTCAATTGGATTTAGGTCTGGACTTTGACTGGGCCATTCTAATACATGAATATGCTTTGATCTAAACCATTCCATTGTAGCTCTGGTTGTATATTTAGGGTCATTGTCCTGCTGCAAGGTGAACCTTCGCCACAGTCTCAAGTCTTTTGCAGACTCTAACAGGTTTTCTTCTAAGATTGTTTTGTATTTGGCGCCATCTATCTTCCCATCAACTCTGACCAGCTTCCCTGTCCCTGCTGAAGAAAAGCATCCACACAACATGATGCTGTCACCACAATGTTTCACGATGGGGATGGTGTGTTCAGTGTGATGTGCAGTGTTAGTTTTCTGCCACACATAGCGTTTTGCTTTTAGCCCAAAAAGTTAAATTTTGGTCTCATCTGACCAGAACACCTTCTTCCACATGTTTGCTGTATCCCCCACATGGCTTCTCGCAAACAGGAAATGGGACTTCTCATGGCTGTCTTTCAACAATGGCTTTCTTCTTGCCACTCTCCTATAAAGGCCAGATTTGTGGAGTGCACAACTAATAATTGTCCTGTGGACAGATTCTCCCACCTGAGCTTTAGATCTCTGCAGCTCCTCCAGAGTTACCATGGGCCTCTTGGCTGCTTCTCTGACCAATGCTCTACTTGCCCAGCCTGTCAGTTTAGGTGGACATGACAAAATGTGGAAAATTTCAAGGGGTATGAATACTTTTTCAAGGCACATTATATATACAGTTGTGCTCATAAGTTTACATACCCTGGCAGAATTTATGATTTCTTGGTCATTTTTCAGAGAATATGAATGAGAACACAAAAACATTTCTTTCACTCATGGTTAATGTTTGGCTGAAGCCATTTATTATCAATCAACTGTGTTTACTCTTTTAAAATCATAATTACAACAGAAACTACACAAATGACCCTGATCAAAAGTTTACATACCTTGGTAATTTTGGCCTGATAACATGCACACACGTTGACACAAAGGGGTTTGAATGGCTATAAAAGGTAACCATCCTCACCTGTGATCTGTTTTCTTGTAATTAGTGTGTGTGTATAAAAGGTCAATGAGTTTGACTCCTGACAGACCCTTGCACCTTTCATCCAGTGCTGCACTGACGTTTCTGGATACCGAGTCATGGGGAAAGCAAAAAAAAATGTCAAAGGATCTATGGGAAAAGGTAGTTGAACTGTATAAAACAGGAAAGGGATATAAAAAGATATCCCAGGAATTGAGAATGCCAATCAGCAGTGTTCAACTCTAATCAAGAAGTGGAAAATGAGGGATTCTGTTGAAACCAAACTACGGTCAGGTAGACCAACTAGGGTTTCAACCACAACTGTCAGGAAAATTGTTCAGGATGCACAGAAAAACTCACAAATAACTTCAGGACTCTCTGAAAACATGTGGTGTGGCTGTTTTAAGCTGTACAATAAGAAGGCACTTGAAGAAAGATGGGCTGCATGGTCGAGTCGCCAGAAGAAAGCCATTACTACACAAATGTCACAAAGTATCCCACTTACAATACGCCAAAGTCATTGGAGTGATGAGACCAAGTTGAGCTTTTTGGCCACAACCATAAACGCTTCATTTGGAGAGGAGTCAACAAGGCCTGTGTAACACAGAGGTGAATCGCTGATGTTTTGGGGATGTGTGAGCTACAAAGGCACAGGGAATTTGGTCAAAATTGATGTCAAGATGAATGCAGCATGTTATCACAAAAAAATTCTGTAGGAACATTTGCATTCATCAGCCAGGAAGCTGTGCATGGGACATCCTTGGACATTCCAATATGACAATGATCCAAAACACAAGGCCAAGTCGACCTGTCATTGGCTACAGCAGAATAAAGTGAAGGTTCTGGAGTGGCCATCTCAGTCTCCTGACCTCAATATCATTGAGCCACTCTGGGGAGATCTCAAACATGCAGTTCATGCAAGACAGCCCAAGAATTTCCAGGAACTGCTAAGAGGAATGGGCAGCTTTACCATCTGAGAAGATAAAGAGCCTCATCCACAAATACCACAAAAGACTTCAAGCTGTCATTGATGTTAAAGGGGGCAATACATGGCATTAAGAACTGGGATATGTAAACTTTTGATCAGGGTAATTTGGGTAGTTACTGTTATCATTACGATTTAAAAAGAGTAAACACAGTTGATTGATAATAAATGGCTTCAGCCAAACACTAACCATGAGTGAAAGAAAGGTTTTGTGTTCTCATTCATATTCTCTGAAAAATAGCCAAGAAATCATAAATTCTGCCAGGGTATGTAAACTTATTAGCACAACTGTATGTGTATGTATATATATATATATATATATATATATACATACAGTATCTCACAAAAGTGAGTACACCCCTTACATTTTTGTAAATATCTTATTATATCTTTTCATGTGAAAATACTGAAGAAATGACACTTTGCTACAATGTAAAGTAGTGAATGTACAGCTTGTATAACAGTGTAAATTTGCTGTCCCTCAAAATAACTCAACACACAACCATTAATGTCTAAACCGCTGGCAACAAAAGTGAGTACACCCCTAAGTGAAAATGTCCAAATTGGGCCCAATTAGCCATTTTCCCTCCCCGGTGTCATGTGACTCGTTAGTGTTACAAGGTCACAGATGTGAATGGGGAGCAGTTATTTTAAATTTGTTGTTATCGCTCTCACTCTCTCATACTGGTCACTGGAAGTTCAACATGGCACCTCATGGCAAAGAACTCTCTGAGGATCTAAAAAAAGAATTGTTGCTCTACATAAAGATGGCCTAGACTATAAGAAGATTGCCAAGACCCTGAAACTGAGCTGCAGCGTGATGGCCAAGACCATACAACGGTTTAACAGGACAGGTTCCACGCAGAACAGGCCTCGCCATGGTCGACCAAAGATGAGTGCACATGCTCAGCGTCATATCCAGAGGATGTCTTTGGAAAATAGGCGTATGAGTGCTGCCAGCATTGCTGTAGAGGTTGAAGGGGTGGGGGGTCAGCCTGTCAGTGCTCAGACCATACGCTGCACACTGCATCAAATTGGTCTGCATGGCTGTCATCCCAGAAGGAAGCCTCTTCTAAAGATGATGCACAAGGAAGCCCGCAAACAGTTTGCTGAAGACAAGCAGACTAAGGACATTACTGGAACCGTGTCCTGTGGTCTGATGAGACCAAGATAAACTTATATGATTCAGATGGTGTCAAGCGTGTGTGGTGGCAACCAGGTGAGGAGTACAAAGTCAAGTGTGTCTTGCCTACAGTCAAGCATGGTGGTGGGAGTGTCATGGTCTGGGGCTGCATGAGTGCTGCCAGGACTGGGGAGCTACAGTTCATTGAGGGAACCATGAATGCCAACATGTACTGTGACATACTGAGGCAGAGCAGGACCCCCTCCCTTAGCAGACTGGGCCGCAAGATAGTATTCCAACATGATAACGACCCCAAACACACCTCCAAGATGACCACTGCCTTGCTAAAGAAGCTGAGGGTAAAGGTGATGGGCTGGCCAAGCATGTCTCCAGACCTAAACCCTATTGAGCATCTGTGGGGCATCCTCAAATGGAAGGTGAAGGAGCACAAGTTCTCTAACATCCACCAGCTCCGTGATGTCGTCTTGGAGGAGTGGAAGATGACTCCAGTGGCAACCTGTGAAGCTCTGATGAACTCCATGCCCAAGAGTGTTAAAGCAGTGCTGAAAAATAATGGTAGCCACAAAAAATATTGTTTTTGGACATTTTTACTTAGGCTCCTTTCACACTGGGACTGCCTAAGCGTTAGCGGTAAAACACTGCTAATTTGCGGTGCTTTACCTCTCATTATAGCAGCGCTATGGCGCCGCCATTCAGGCGGCGGTGGTGCTCTTTTAACCCCCCCACAAGGGTTTAAACAGGGGTTAAAAGGGATTTGCGGCGCTCCCGAAGCGGTGTTCAGCGCTTCGGGAGCGCTGATCCATTGTTTTCAATGGGCAGGGGCGGTATAGGAGCAGTGAATAAAGATGCGACTTGCAGGACTTTTTTTACCGTCCCGCAAGCACACCGCTCCAGTGTGAAAGCACTCGGGGCTTTCACACTGGGGTGTATTGGGGGGAGTTTTTCCAGCGCTTTTTAGGTGCTATTTTTAGCGCAAAAGCGCCTGAAAAACGCCTTGGTGTGAAAGGGGTCTTAGGGGCATACTCACTTTTGTTGCCAGCAGTTTAGACATTAATGACTGTGTGTTGAGTAATTTTGAGAGGACAGCAAATTTACACTGTTATACAAGCTGTGCACTCACTACTTTACATTTCTTCAGTGTTGTCACATGAAAAGATATAATAAAATATTTACAAAAATGTGAGAGGTGTACTCACTTTTGAGAGCTAATATATATATATATATATATATATATATATAAATGAAACCATAAATGTGCAGCGCTATAAAACCATATTCCCTTGATAGAAAAAATTGAACTGTGCTAACCATACAGATACTCAATATCGGACAAACATCAAGCATATATAGTATCTATGTGCAAACAACCTCAATAGGTAACTAAAAGTGCTAATAGTGCATTGTGCAATCAATAAACGTGCAAAATATCGCAATTAATTGTGTGACCGTATTGCCAAAAAAATATATAAACAATGTGTGCAATCATAAAAGTGAAAAAATCAGCAAGCAGCAAGGGAAAGTTCATCAAAAAAAGTTCATCTTAATTTTCCTTCAAACAGGGACGTTTAAACATGGAGATAGATCCATAGACAGAAAGATCATAGACTGGAGACTCCGATAGGTGCGTGGAAAACCTTTTGGTGCATATCTCTATCCTCCACCAGCATGTTTAAATGTCCCTGTTTGAAGGAAGATTAAGATGAACTTTTTTTGATGAACTTTGGTAATTCCCTTCCAGGTAAAATCTCCAATCTTTTCAATGTTTAGATCAAAAATATACTCTCAAGTGAATTTCCAGTGCTCCCACAATACATTAGAACATGGAAGAAAAAAGGAACAGGATCTAATACTCTCCGTTTAAAAGTTTTAATATCTCCCCACATAACACTTAAATAACTTACCGGAAGTGGCACATCAAGCCATTCGAGCTGGATACAGCATGCAAGGCACTGTGTGAGGACACAGAGTTTCGATGGCCGTAGCGTGTCATGCAGGCACAGGCTCCTCCCCCTAGATGCGTATCGTCACCGATTGGACTTCTTCAGTAAGGTAAAGTAAAACTTTTAAACAGAGAGCATTAGATCCTGTTCCTTTTTTCTTCCATGTTCTAATGTATTGTGGGAGCACTGGAAATTCACTAGAGAGTATATTATTGATCTAAACATTGAAAAGATTGGTGATTTTACCTGGAAGGGAATTATCATTGGGAGTGATATACCGGCTGCCTGCCAGCCCCCTGGAAGGGGATGAAAACGCTTTTTTAACCCTTCAGTGAGGTGAGCGGCCAATGTAGCTGGTGGAGGATAGAGATATTCACCAAAAGTTTTCCATCGCACTTATCAGGGTCTCCAGTCTATGATCTTTCTGTCTATGGACCTATCTCCATGTTTAAACGTCCCTGTTTGAAGGAAAATTAAGATGAACTTTTTTGATGAACTTTCCCTTGCTTATTTTTTCACTTTTATAATTGCACACATTGTTTTTATATTTTTTTGGCAATATGGTAACAAAATTAATTGCGATATTTTGCACATGTTTATTGATTGCACAATGCACTATTAGCACTTTTATATGGAGTTACCTATTGAGGTTATTTGCACATAGATACTATATATGTTTGTCCGATATTGAGTATCTGTATGGTTAGCACAGTTCCATTTTTTTCTATCAAGGGAATATGGTTTTATAGCGCTGCACATTTATGGTTTCAAATTGTTAATTAGTGGAGTGAAAGCACTTACCCTGTGTCAGCAGCTAATAGGTTAGACAGATTGATTTGCGCTGGTTGTTTTTTTTATTATATAATATATATATATATATATATATATATAATTGAGTGGTGAGTTTATTGGTGCTATACACAGTCTATTTACATGTGCTCTACAGTGCTTCAGAGTAAAATAAGTGACAAAAACAAAACAAAACCTAGTTGTGTCTCAGCTCTTACTACACTCAAGGTAGTCCTATCTAGCAGCGGCAGCTGGGGAAGTTTTAGGATGGGGGGCACCAGACCAGCCCTTCCTTTTTGACTCCTCACACTTTTCATAAGCCCCACCCCTTATCAAATCCACCCATCTGTCCCCTGTATTCCACTTGCTTCCACCCATAGCATCAGGAGTATTCAGCTCAGCATCACAGGACAGAGTATACAGCCCCAGAATCCCAGGACTGAGTATAAAGCTCACCCACACAGATCAGGGTATATAGCTCAGCATAACAAATCAAGGTATATAGCTCAGCCTCACAGATCAGGGTATATAGCTCAGCCTCACAGATCAGGGTATATAGCTCAGCCTCACAGATCAGGGTATACAGCTCAACCTCACAGATCAGGGTATATAGCTCAGCCTCACAGATCAGGGTATACAGCCAGCCTCACAGATCAGGGTATATAGAGAAGCCTCACAGATCAGGGTATATAGCTCAGCCTCACAGATCAGGGTATACAGACAGCCTCACAGATCAGGGTATATAGCTCAGCCTCACAGATCAGGGTATATAGCGCAGCTTTACTGATCAAGGTATACAGTGCAGCCTCACAGATCAGGGTATACAGCTCAGCCTCAAAGATCAGGGTATATAGCTCAGCCTCACAGATCAAGGTATATAGCTCAGCCTCACAGATCAGGGTATATAGCTCAGCCTCACAGATCAGGGTATATAGCTCAGCCTCACAGATCAGAGTGTATAGCTCAGCCTCACAGATCAGGGTATACAGCTCAGCCTCACAGATCAGGGTATACAGCTCAACCTCACAGATCAGGGTATATAGCTCAGCCTCACAGATCAGGGTATACAGCCAGCCTCACAGATCAGGGTATACAGCCAGCCTCACAGATCAGGGTATATAGAGCAGCCTCACAGATCAGGGTATATAGCTCAGCCTCACAGATCAGGGTATACAGACAGCCTCACAGATCAGGGTATATAGCTCAGCCTCACAGATCAGGGTATATAGCACAGCTTTACAGATCAAGGTATACAGTGCAGCCTCACAGATCAGGGTATACAGCTCAGCCTCAAAGATCAGGGTATATAGCGCAGCCTCACAGATCAGGGTATATAGCTCAGCATTACAGATCAGGGTATATAGCTCAACTTCATAGATCAGGGTATATAGCGCAGCCTCCCAGATCATGGTATACAGCTCAACATATATCTGTGCTATTGGTATGTGTCAGCTGAAACAACTTATCCACCTTTACCTGGAATCTGCTTTACACTCTATATCTGTGCTATTGGTATGTGTCAGCTGAAACAACTCATCCACCTTTAACTGGAATCTGCTTTTGCACTCTATACCTGTGCTATTGGTATGTGTCAGCTGAAACAACTCATCCACCTTTAACTGAAATCTGCTTTACACTCTATATCTGTGCTATTGGTATGTGTCAGCTGAAACAACTCATCCATCTTTAACTGGAATCTGCTTTACACTCCATATCTGTGCTATTGGTATGTGGCCTCCTCCATCAGTTGGCATGTGTGCATTATTATGATGTTTTTGTTGCTCTGTAGTGTCTTACCCAAGTTTTATGTGCTGCTATCTTTATGGCCCATCTCTAGTCTGTCTTAAGTGAAAGGTCCGCTTGATTGTTCAGCATGCTTATACTCACTGATTAATTAACAAGCTTCCACACCCACCCTTATACCAGTATAAATTTGACCACCCTTATGGGGTGAGCACATTGCTGAAGGAGTACATTGCAGGGGCTTCTTTCTCGAAGGGATTCTTTCTACAAGTGATATACACTAAGTGATATGCACTTCAAGTGATTCTTTCTACAAGTGATATACACTTCAAGCTCTGCACTTCAGCGATTGCACGAAGCGAATATATACATAGCAAACTGCACTGAAAACACCCAACAGGCTGCAGGTGACCCTGTCTCTCTATTCAGCTCTCCTTCCACTTTATAACATGCACTCTCTACCACTATTTCTGCCACTTGTGCCCTCTCTCCTCAAACTCTCTTACTTTCCCCCCTCTTCTCCACCACCCAGCTGTTATATATCACCCCACCTTCTGTCCTCTCCCTATTACTGCTCCCACTAACTCTTGCTCATTCTACATGCATATACTGATAAAACCAACAGGACTCTTACGCATGCCCCTCCATATAAATCACACTCCCACATTACCTCTCTCACCCTCCTGCTTCTCCTAACCTCTGGTGATAAATCCCCAAACCCTGGGCCTCCATCGTCTATCTTTGCCCAACGCTCCCATCTCCCAACACCCTCTGGCAGCAGCCGCAACCCACACTCCTGTGCCCTCTGGAATGCCCGCTCTGTCCGCAACAAACTCACTGCCCTCCATGACCTCTTTATTACAAATTCCTTTAACCTACTTTCCATTACCGAAACCTGGCTTCATGAATCTGACACTACTTCTCCTGCTTCCCTTTCCCATGGTGGCCTTCTCTGGACTCACTCCCCCAGACCAAGTGGGCAGAAGGGAGGTGAAGTGGGAATCCTTTAGCCCCATGCAGCACCTATCAGGTACTTCACCCACCTCCCTCTCTGACACTCTCCTCTTTTGACGCACATTGCATTCATCTATTTTCTCCTATTCTTCTAAGAATTGCTGTCGTTTGGGCCAGTATCAACTTTCCTTGTTGGCTTCTCTGACTGGCTACCCTACTTCCTCTCTTCTGAAATCCCCACAATCATACTCTTACTTCTAAACTTCTCAATCTAACCTCATCTCTCGACCTGAAGCAATGGATAGAGGCCAGAGGCGGCTCTAGGCTTTATGAGGCCTTAGGCAAATATTAGACATGAGGCCCCACTCACGCCCAAAATGGGAAAAATAATTCAAGCGATAGAAATTAACTGTATAAATTGCATATATTAAGAGCCTTAAATCCTATGAACTATGAATTCACAGTCTCTAGAATGTTCTCTAACCAATTACTCTTTAATCAAATATCATTAAGCATATATATATATGCACACAAATATAGATAAAATTTGTGCAGCTGAATTTAAGTTATAACAAAAGTCAAAAACCAGATTTCTCCATGAAGGTCAGGTTATTATAACCCAGCACAGAGTCCCCCTTACATCAGAGTCTGCAGGATTACCCCTTATAGCGCAAGGGGAACTTTGATGTAAAGGGGAGTGCTGCGGATCATGATGTAAGGGGGAATGCTGCAGATTTTGGTGTGAAGGGGAACTCTGATGTAAGGTGGGCTCCGATGACCAGAGATCACCTTATATCAGCATTCCCCTTTGCATCAGAATCCTCAGAGTGAATGCACTAAGGTAAGAGGTAGGGTTACTGATATAAGGGGGAACCTTTATATCAGTGCGCCCTTATCTTACTGTAATCACTCCTCTTTACATCACTGACCCCTCCTCAGACTGGCCTTTCAGCACTGTGACTGACCTCCTCTTAGGTGCACCGTGCAGGGCTCCGTCAGACAGTCCTCTCTGGGTTCCAGCTTGGTGGCTCTGGTTTCATTCTATATTATCCTCTCCACAGTTCACACACGTCTGACTCCTCCCGTGACCCCCGACCTAGCAGCGCTCCCGCTCTTGACTCTTCTGTAGGCTACCCCCCAGAGACTGTGCGGACATGATACAAGAGATGGTCAAAGACTGTGTGGACATGATACAAGAGATTATGGTAGTAACAAGCAAACTCTCACCGGGCTAACACGGTAACACCACATTGCTGCAGCAGCCACCAAACACTAGAGAACACTAGAGAAGCAGACACATTCACTTTGAGAGCCCTGCTGTGCATTCTGGGAGGTGTAGTCTCTGCAGAGCGCAGGCAGTGGCTAGTGTGTGGTATGGAGAACTACAACTCCTGCCATGCAATCTGGTGCCAGCTTTGGGAGAAGGCTAGGACGGCGGTGGAGCCTGCTATTGGATGCAGCTGATGAGATGTTCTCCATGTGAGGGGGGTGTTACAGCTGGCTGGAACCTCCATGGTTTTACCCCAGTGTGTGCCGGCCTGCTCACTCCACCAGCCTGGGGACACTAAGGGTCGTCTTTAATATTAATTGGACCCTGAGCAAACATTTATCTGGGCCCCCTTCACCCCTAGAAATTTCGCTCTTTACCTCAACATCCCAAAAAACCAACACACACATAGACTTATCTAAAAAATACTTTAATAATGTAAACGTAATGATCTGGTTCACACTCACTGATTGCTCCAAGCTCACTGATTGGTTGCTAGAGGTTACTGCACATCATTACCACTCACCCATCGGTTGCTAGAGGTTACTGCACATCATTAACACTCAATGATTGGTTGCTAGAGGTTACTGCAGATTATTACCACTCACTGATTGGTTGCTAGAGATTACTGAACATTATTACTGCTCACTGATTGTTTGCTTGAGGTTACAGCACATCGTGTGGTGTTATGACGAGACGGTGGGTCACTCTCTATTACTACACGACATTGGAGTTCGTTTGTTAGTCACTCGTCATTATTACAAGTCATTAGAGATCGTTGGTTAG
>BLSH010556801.1:1109750-1123564 GCA_018402905.1 Glandirana rugosa | reverse complement strand
TTTTATGCATGCAGAAAATGCAGGGCGTGTAGGGAAATAAAGGAACCAGTAAGAAAACTGGAGGAATTCACAGTTCCAACCAATAACAAACCATTTCGTATCAATCAATTCATAACGTGTAACACCAGTTATGTAGTGTATGCCCTTAAGTGCTCATGTAATTTAATCTACATAGGTAGGACTAAACGTAAATTAAAGGTGTGGATAGCCGAACATATCCAGAATATCAAACAAGGTTTCAAGGAGCATAGTGTCTCCTTACATTACAGAAGTGTGCACAATAGGGATCCCTCATGCTTTAAGTTTTGGGGTGTTGAAAGATTAGAACCATCATGGCGAGGGGCTAATAAGGTTAGAGAGACCTCTAAATTAGAAACTAAGTGGATATATCTGACTGAGAGTTTGGAACCGAAAGGATTAAACATAGAAGTAGATTTAAACTGCTTCATCAGTGATTATTAGTGCTTTACTAAAAAAGTGGGTTCAGGAAGTTCAAGTGGTACTATTCACCAACAGCACATATATTGCTTAATATACTGGGGGATTGGAGTTGTCATGGGTGTTGAGTTATTGTAGGCCCACCATTTTGAGAGAGGGGTCCGGAGCTCTCCATTAGTGACAACTGTATATCCCTTTTGTACATTAGGGTGTGACTAAAATCAACCCATTACTCCCACTTATTTGATTTTCTTTTCACCTACTTAGTTGGGTGGGTCCAATATAAAATGTCTTTTAATGTTCTACGTTTGGTTCATTGATATGGTCCTTAATGTAGTCTGATCAATGGATATTATGACGAGCCTATCTTTCTATGGTACATTCGTGTGACCCTTAGATATACATATAGCCTAAACTGGTAATAAAGCACTTAATATGTAGCCTTAGATTACATGATGACATTACAATAAGTGGTCCCCCTCTCCTGTTTGTTCTAATATATATGTTTCACCGGGGTTAACCACAGAGTGATAATCGAGATGGTTACACTCGTTGTTTATCAAGTCCCCATATGTATAAGCACATTATGTCTGTATAGGGGTAGGGGCAATCTAAGTCGTACACAGCATTGCTATTTTCCATGGGATTTATATTTGTAGTTTTAGACTTACTTTTATTTTTACTTTTAGATGTATTCCAATTTTATTTGTATTTGGATGGGTATTGACCATTCATTATGCAGGTTTTATGATAAGAGTGTTTGCAGTGCAATAATGGACTAAGTACAATTTTTTAGATCACCTTTTTAAACATATAGTTGCTATTACTAGCCAGTTAATGGATCAAACTAGTCAAAATGCCAAATAGATCTGCAGGCTAGATTGTTTGCCGGGAGAAGGGAGATGGTTGTAAAAAATAATTTGAAACCTGTATGTGGTCATCTAGATCATTGTAACTGGGGAGTAGCCGCCAACCGTCATAGTATTCAATTTGACCACTTTTAAAATCCTCCGGGATGGCTCAGAAAACGTTGACATACTCCGTGAGGGGGACTTTTATACACACCAATTAACACACTATATGTGGAATTTTACGGTATTGGTGTGATAAATTAGATGGCAGCACCGTTGACGCTTTTAATAAGGCGGGGCTAGCGGCTCCTCCCTTCGTTCGGTGACTGGGTATATTGAGAAGGCGCTGATCGTGGGGTCACGCCCTCCGTAGAAGTCGTGATGACGAAACGCGGCAGGGCGTGACCCCACGACAGGAAGTGACGTCTGCGTTCCAGGACTCGAGGTGTGAGTAGAGACACACGCCGGGACGGTTCTCGGAGCGGTGAGACGCCAATACATGTTGAGTTTTTTCCAGCTGTTGCTACATGCGATTTTAAATGTGATTTCTTGTAAGTGCAATTTTAAAAGGCGTTTGGCAATAAATTAGTTAACATTATTACACTATGGAGAGTCTCTTCTCTTGTGACCGAGTGACCGAATCCGAGATCTGACCGTGAGGGACGGGCATTGGCTACAATCCAGTGAGAGTCGGGTTTTTCGTCACAGGGACGTGTGGCAACCTAGTGATGCAGGCTCTTAAGTTTCATAATTCTGGTAAGCAGATTGTGGATTTGGGTGTCGCACTTGGTGGAACGGATCCCTTCTGTGGTGATTTGTAACCTGCTCTCTTGTTAGCTATCCCCACTGCAAGACCTGTGGATTTCTGGGACTGTCCTTTCACCCCTGTCTTTATGGACTATTGTGTGGACTTTATAAAGCGCTGTGATACAATCTAATGGTGGCTAAGGGGTCACAACAGCTAGATGTGTATTGTTACATACTATAGCATCCGCTCCTGATGAGTGGCCTCAGCCACGAAACACGTCGCGCTATGGGATGCAATTACGACCATTACCACATTCACATTATATTTTGAAGAAACATGTGATACATATTCTATTGTGGCATATCACTCCATTACCCTAGATCATTGGACTGTTTCTTTGGGTCATGTCATCTGTATTTCCATGTATATGGGTTCATGCTGTATTATCATGCTGTATATGCATATTTTACCATGTATGTTTTAGTTCACATATGTACTGTTATGTGAGATGCTTATCTACAGACTAATAAACATTTTTACGGTCTTTACTATATCTGTGATTGGTACTCACTCAAAGTCCCTTGGACCAAACCTTTCCTGTTTTTCGCAATTTTTGGGATGGAGACCAATCACCTGTGGAGCCGCAGACCACACTAATTTTCTCTGCTATATGGGTGGAAGACACCCCGGTCAAAATAGTGGCCTGCTGCACCACATAGCAACTGTTCATAGTCACTGGACTTTGAAGAGGGCAATCATGACATTTATTTTGTCTTAAGGACGTACATACGCTAGGGTTGGGTGGTAATATTCCCCCTCCCCCTTACTCTTGCCCTCTTCTCTACCTCTTCTGACCTTTTCAAACATTCTTTTATTGGTCATATTCAGCAGGAGCTTGTTTTCCCCTATCTGGTGTTTTGCATTTGGCTTCAGGGGACAGTCTGGTCGTCCAAGCCTGGGAGCTGCGATGCATACTCATGCTCCTCCCTCTCTCCTCCTCCCCACTCCCTCCACACTGTGGGAGTTACTGGGGGAATGGGTGGGCTGTGACTACGCATCGGCACCACACACTCCGCTGCATCCTGACGTTCCCTGTGGACGTTGGGATGTGGGCGTGCTAGTCATCCTCAACCTAGTCCGTGGGGATTGTTTGGCGCCACACGGACGGCAGCTGCCGCCTGTTGGGAGGTGCCGCCCCGCATCATTAGGTTATGTGTGACGCTGGTGGATGTAGGCAAGCATATATGCCGGACGCACACACCTCTACTTTGTTCGCAGTCTTCACTCTTGTCGGTCACTCAGATGCACCTCACATGCTGCACGTTCCTTGCCTATGGAAGCCCAGGTAACCACTAGCCACACTGTCTCGGTGCTGGGCCCCTATTGCTCATATGGGATCAGCCCTGTCATTGTCTCCTTAGATCACAATCTTGGTTTCTTTCCACCATTTCCTGTACTTCCTGATTGTGGGTTCTTTTTCAACTAGTTTCCCTTCTCTACTTTACACATTTCCTAGGTTACCCTAACACTCTCTGGGAGTTATATATACCCTGACATAGTTCACCCATTACTCACTGGGTGTTTTATCTGTATTCACAGACCCAGGGATATTACCACTATTTATGGAGACCATTTTCTTCTTGGGAAAATTCCGTGCGTCCGGTCTGTGTGCCCCAGCAGACCACCTCTGCTCCCGGGAGAGACCCACCCAGCGACTCTCCGGGCCCTTTCCAAATGTGTCCCTTGTATCTACACGCCATGTAAGTGCTTTGGGATTGGTTAATCTTTTCCCTTTACAATTTCTTTTGTCTACTTCTCCTCCCTTGGAGCTACCCCATTTTTATTTTTCATTTTTCATTTTTCGATACTCCCTTTTTATAGATATACTATAGCATCCGCTCCTGATGAGTGGCCTCAGCCACGAAACGCGTCGAGCTATGGGATGCAATTACGACCATTACCACATTCACATTATATTTTGAAGAAACGTGTGATACATATTCTATTGTGGCATATTACTCCAATACCCTAGATCATTGGACTGTTTCTTTGGGTCATGTCATCTGTATTTCCATGTATATGGGTTCATGCTGTATTATCATGCTGTATATGCATATTTTACCATGTATGTTTTAGTTCACATATGTACTGTTATGTGACATGCTTATCTACAGACTAATAAACATTTTTACAGTCTTTACTCTATCTGTGATTGGTACTCACTCAAAGTCCCTTGGACCAAACCTTTCCTGTTTTTCGCAATTTTTGGGATGGAGACCAATGACCTGTGGAGCCGCAGACCACACTAATTTTCATTGCCAGAATTTCGATCGTTTTCCCGATCGAAATGTCCCTGGAAATTTACGTTTTCCCGATTTTTTTTGCCACCAGGCGCCAGAGGTCCGCGGCCGGCACTAAATTGACTCCGCCGCCATTTTGAAGAAGACCAGCTAAGGAAGAAACAAGAGGCGGAGCTCGAGCTCCGCCTCTTGGCTCTTCTCTGTTCGCTCCATGAGCTGGTCTTCTGGCAGGGAGATCATCAGAGCAGCCAGTGCGTCCCAGTGCACCTTGGCAGGTCACAGGGACACAGACAGTCAGTGATTCACAGACAGGGACACACCATCCCTCCCCCCGGTGACCCAGACTGAGACCACCATCCCCCCTGGGGACCCAGACTGAGACCACCATACCCCCTGGGGCATAGACTGAGACCACCATCCCCCTCTGGGGACACAGACTGAGACCACCACCCTCCTGGGGACACAGACTGAGACCACCATCCTCCCCATGAGACACAAAGAGACCCCCATGTTCCCTGGGGACACAGAGAGATCACCACGTTCCCTGGGGACACAGAGGGACCACCATGTACCCTAGGGACACAGAGGGACCACCATGTCCCCTGGGGACACAGAAGGACCACCATCCCCTCCCAGGGACACAGAGGGACCATGATCCCCCCTAGGGACACAGAGGGACCACCATCCGCCAGAGGGACACAGAGGGACCCCCATTTCCCCTGGGGACTCAGAGGGACCCTCATGCCCTCTGCGGACATAGAGGGACCCCCATATCCCCTGGGGACACAGAGGGGCCACCATGTCCCCTGGGACACAGAGGGACCACCATCCCCTCCCAAGGACACAGAGGGACCACCATGTACCCTGGGGACACAGAGGGACCACTATCGCCCTAGGGACACAGAGGGACCACCATGTTCCCTGGGGACACGGAGGGACCCCCATGTCCCCTGGGAACACAGAGGGACCACCATGTACACTAGGGACACAGAGGGACCACCATGTCCTCTGGGGACACAGAGGGACCACAATGTTCCCTGGGGACACAGAGGGACAACCATCCCCTCCCAGGGACACAGAGGGACCACCACTTCCCCCAGGGACACAGAGGGTTCACCACCCCCCAGGGACACAGATGGACCCCAACCCCCCAGAGGAGACAGAGGGATCACCCCCCCGGGGAGACAGAAGGACCACCACCCCCCTGGGGACACAGAGGGACCACCATCCACCCTGGATACACAGAGGGACCACCACCCCCCAGGGGACACAGAGGGACCACCACCCCCCAGGGGACACAGAGGGACCACCATCCCCCCCTGAAGACACAGAGGGACAACCATCCCCCCTGGGATGACAGAGGGACCACCATCTCCCCTGGGGACACAGAGGGACCACCATCTCCCCTGGGGACACAGAGGGACCACCATGTACCCTGGGGGCACAGAGGGACCACCATGTCCCCTGGAGACACAGAGGGGCCTCCACCCCCTCCCAGGGACACAGAGGGACCACCCCCAGGGACACAGAGGGACCAACACCCCCCCACAGAGGGACCACCATGTCCCCCGGGGAGACTGAAGGACCACCATGAGGAACCACCATGTCCCCTGAGGAGACAGAGGGACCATCATGTCAGGTCACCTGGGATCAGGCGACAGATGCACACCGCTGGGGTGCGAATAACACCACTGAAGTACGAAGCACACCGCCAAGGTTGCAAATCGCACCGCTAAGGTTGTGAACCCTTCTTCTGACTTCTGCGACTAGAGATCAGGATGGTGCAGGGAAGCGGGACTGCTGAGACCCTGACACAGATTGCACAGGGAGCTAGAGAGTAGGTTTCCCCTAAGAGCTAATAGGTGTTCACCAGAGCCTCTGGTGGTGAGGACTGGATCCAGGTTGCGGGCCCCAGGGTCCCCCCGCTCACGCAGGCTACAGGTGACTAGAGTGAAAGCAGCAGTGCAAGATAGGAAGAGGAGGTCAGTGGGAGAGCCAAGGTCAAGGCTACAAGCAGACAGAACAGACAACAGGCACACCAAGGTCGGGGTCACTAGCAGACAGGGAAGGTCAATGAACAAGCCAAGATCGGTACATGAGAACAAACGAAGAGCACACAGCAGAAGCAAACACACAAGCCAAACACACAACATTGATCTGCAACGAGGCTTGCAGCACATGGTCTTAAATAGTGTATCCTTGATTGGAGGCTGGGGTGGAATTCACTGAGGGAAGATTACTTTGCACACAGGTGATGTTAGGAAATGACTGTGCCATGGAAACCGGGTCTGTAGGCGTGTGCGTGTGCCTGTGCGCCGGCATTGGCGCCAAATGGCCCCATTTAAGCAGACAGCACCCTGCAGCCAGTGATGTCCATTCTACAGCATTTGTGTGTTCCTGAGCAACCTGTATCCTGATTATCTGTTCCTACGACCCGGCTTGCCTTTGACTCTGATTGATTTTTGCCTGCACCGACCCCCAGCTTGCCCTTGACAACTCTTCTGCCTGATCCTTGTGTACCTCTGCTGCCCGCCTGTTGACGACCCTGCCTGTACCTGACGACTCTTCTGCCTGCATCTTCTGTACCACTTTGCCAACCAGTTGCCGACCCCAGCCTGCATCACTATTCTACTATCTGCACAAGCCTCTATCGGACCACTTACACCACCAACAGTGAACTAGTCCAACCCTCGTGCTCCCGAACTCCCTGTCTGTCCTACCAGGGGTTCCCGAACCAGAGCCGTAAGATTGGTTGCTTCCTGCCTAAGACAGACTCCACCATCAGGTGCGTGACAGGTGCTGATGTGCATGGCCTCTAGGCTGACCGCATCCAAAGAGGTAACCAAACAGACAGGACATGAAATGTTACTGTTGCTTCATGACAGTACCCCCCCTCTTACGAGACCTCCCCCACTCTCCGCCTCACAAGGCGAGACGCAAATACCTCAGATGCAAGGATCCAAGACCTCTCCTCAGGACCAAGTCCTTCCCAATGCACAAGGTACTGAAGAATGATTTTAAGGAGCCGGGAATCCAGAACTTGACTAATCTCGCACTCCTGATCATCCTCAGAGACCAGAACAGAAGTAGGACAAGAGGAGTTATTGAGTACTAAAGGTTTCTTAGGAGTGGGCAAGGGCAAGCAAAGAACAGCAGAAGCTTGTATGGAGGATTCAGACCGGGCACAAATATAACAAGCCCTCTTGGAATCATGTCCCCAACGAAGAATCTTAGCTCTTAACTCAGTGGGGACGAAGGTCTTGCCCAGAGGAGTTTTTGACTCCAAGGTGGTAGAATGGGCAAGGACGCATGAGATCGGACAGAAAGGCTCAGGTTCACAGGTGGACTGCTCATCCAGAGTGCCAAATGACCTAGAGAGTGTATCAACCTGACTGTTGCAGGGCACATCCCAGAAATTGCTACACGCAGCGGGAAGAGCAGGAGATACTGAGGTGGTGGCAACAGGAAGTTCCACTTTCGGGGCAACCTTGAGTAGGCAAGACGAGGAACAGGGGGGACCCCAAGCCAAGATTTGCCCAGAAGTCCAGTCCACATGTGGAGAATGGAGCCATAGCCAAGGAAGTCCCAGTATAATGGGGGTTGAGGCCTTAGGCAAGATAAAGAAGGACATCCACTCCTGGTGCAGTGTCCCTACCGACATCTTAACAGGGAGGGATTGGAAGCGGATAGGACCCCCTGGGAGAACAGTGCCATCAATCGCCGATACCATCACTGGCGTGGTGAGGGGCGAAAGGGTAATTCCCAAAGAAGATGCAGTTCCCCAGTCCATGAAATTGCCAGCAGCCCCTGGAATCCAGATATGCCATGACCGGATAAGATGAAGCGCCAACATGGAGGGACACAGAAAAAAGAAGACGAGGAGGTGAAGGTTATAATTCTGGGTCCAATACTCCACTTTCCAGATGTATTGGACCTGAGCGTTTTTCAGGGCGAAGTGAACAAGTGTTACGAAAGTGACCTTTGCCCCCACAATAGAGGCACAGACCCATAGTTCTGCGCCTAGCACATTCCTCGGAAGATAGCCTGGTCTGGCCCAGCTACATGGGTTCCTCAGCTGGCAGGGGATGCTCCTGGCAGACAGATAGCAGGTCAGATCACAGAGGCAGGAACAACTCAGGAACAGGTATCAGGGAACAGAGCTGAAGCTCACAGGTACTCAGACACTCAGGCACTTGATGACAGGTGCAGGGAGTTCAAATATCGTTGTTTGTTGCCGTTTCCGGCACGTGCATGCGAGCGTGCGTGAACTCGCGCGAGCATGCCCAATTGCGGCGAATAGCACAGAGACTAGCAGTCTTTTCCTAACACTGCCCCCCCCAGGGGCAGCCTCCGGATGCCCAGCTTGGCCAGCTTAGTGGGATTGTTATCCTTAAAGTTTTGGATGCAATCGTCGGCATTGAGGTTGGTTTCGGGCTCCCATGAGCTCTCTTCTGGCCCGTAGCCTTTCCACTTCACCAGATACTGGACCCCGCCACCCCTTCTTCTGCAGTCAAGTATCGACTCCACCTCGAACTCCTCTGCTCCATCAATCAGGACGGGGGCCGGGGGAGCTACAGCTCTATCGGGCAAGGGATCTGGGGCCACCGGCTTCAGCAAGGACACATGGAACACTGGCTGTATCCGTAAGGACGGGGGGAGCTCCAACTCAAAAGAGACCTGGTTGATTTTTCTACGAATCGGGAAAGGACCGATAAAACGAGGAGCCAGCTTTTTAGATGGGCAAGCAAGCTTCAGGTTCTTAGTTGAGAGGCAGACCTTGTCACCGGGTTGGAGATTGAGCTTGCCCCATTTCTTGTTGTCAAAGGCCACTTTGGTGGCTTCTTGTGTCCGGGAAAGTGTCTCTTGCAAGAGCTTCCAGTTAGCCTGAACAAATTGTGCTGATGCATGTACCGCTGGTACTGTAGTCTCCACTGCCAGGCTCGGAAGAACGGTGGGGTGGAACCCATAGTTAGCCCAAAAGGGGGATTGCTTGGTGGCGGAGTGCACAGAATTATTGTACGCAAATTCCGCCAGGGGTATCAACGTGCTCCAGTCATCCTGAGAGTAGGCGGAAAAACAGCGGAGGTATTGCTCCAATGTCTGATTTGTCCTTTCAGTCTGGCCATTGGTTTGGGGGTGATAGGCAGTGGAAAAGGACAAATCAATCTCCAGGGTCGCACAGAGTGCTCTCCAGAACCGAGAGGGGAACTGCACCCCCGGTCGGACACTATGTTCACTGGAATACCATGCAGCCAAATGATCTCTTTAATAAAGATTTCCGATGTCTCTTTCGCTGTGGGTGTGCCCTTCATTGGGAGGAAGTGTGCCATCTTGGTTAGCCTGTCAACCACCAGAAAGATGGTTGTGTATCCTTTAGCTGGGGGCAACTCCATAATAATGTCCATGGAAATCTTGGACCATGGTCGGTTCGGGATGGGAAGAGGTTTCAGGAGCCCCCAGGGTTTGGTTTTGTCCATTTTACTTCTGGCGCAGGTAGCACAAAAGTGGTCATAGGCTAGACAGTCTTCCAAAAGCAGTGGCCGCCAGAATGAGCGCAGAATCAGCTCAGTGGTTTTCCGAGAGCCGAAGTGACCGGCAAGTTTGTGGTCATGATGGACCTTGAGGACAGCAGGGCATAGCTCCTGAGGGACGTAGATCTGGTTGTGGTGCCACCAGAGACCATCTTTCCAGGTGAGTCCTTGGACAGGGGATGCAGGCGAACAGATAGAGTTTCTCCAGATTTGCGAGAGCAAGTCATCCTGTGTGAGTAGGAAATTCCTGGGCTGAAGGATGGTGTCTGGAGGAGTAGATGTTCCGGGTTCTGTGTACATGCGGGACAGAGTGTCTGGTTTACTGTTTTTTGCCCCTGGGTGGTAAGTCAGGTGGAACTGAAACCGGGAGAAGAAAAGTGCCCAGCGGGCCTGGCGGGGTCTAAGTATTTTGGCCGTGCGGAGATACTCCAGGTTTTTATGGTCCGTATATATCAGAATGGGGTGCTGGGCTCCCTCCAACAGATAGTGCCATTCCTCCAGTGCAGCCTTAATGGCCAACAGCTCCCTGTCACCGACATCATAGTTCCTTTCCGGGGCAGTGAGCTTGCGGGAGAAGAAGGCTACCAGATGAAGGAGTGCCCTTGCGCCCCGTCTCTGGGACAGGACAGCTCCCACTGCAGTCTCTGAGGCATCCACCTCCAGCACATAGGGCAAAGTGGCATCCGGATGTTTTAGGATAGGTGCTGAGGTAAAAAGTCCCTTTAGAGCCTGAAAGGCATCCTGGGCCTTGGACGACCACTGGAACCGTTGCCCGTGCTTTGGGAGACGGGTGATGGGGGCGATGATTGCCGAAAATCCCTTTATTAATCTCCTATAAAAATTAGCAAATCCAACGAACCGTTGGAACCCTTTTTTTATCCACAGGTGCCGGCCAGTCCAGGATAGCGATAACTTTCTGCTGATCCATGGTGACCCCTGAGACCAACAAAATCAGTCCTAGAAACTGGATGGTAGAGAGCTCAAAGGCGCATTTCTCAGCCTTCGCATACAGTCTATGCTGCCGCAAGCGGCTCAGGACACAGCCCACATGTTTCCGATGCTCTTCCAGGGAAGGAGAGAAAATTAGGATATCATCCAGATATATTATGATGAAGATATCCAAGTAATCCCGGAATACATCATTGACCAGATGCTGAAACGTAGCAGGGGCATTGCAGAGTCCGAAGGGCATAACGAGGTACTCGTAATGGCCGAAATGAGTTCGAAAGGCGGTCTTCCACTCATCGCCCTCTCTGATGCGGATTAATTTGTATGCCCCTCTAAGATCAAGCTTAGTAAACACGGTGGCCGACCCAAGCCTTTGAAAGAGCTCCGGTACAAGCGGGAGAGGATAGCGTTTTTTGACCATAATCCGATTCAGCTCACGATAGTCTATGCAGTGACAGAGGCAGTGATCTTTCTTTTTGACAAAGAAAATGGCAGCCCCAAGCCAAGTTTTCATCCAAATATGCTATGAGAGCTGCTAACTCAGGTTCAGATAGCGGATAGATGCGACTGAAGGGGACCTCTGTGCCCGGCATCAACTCTATGGGGCAGTCATAAGGTCTGTGCAGAGGGAGTTGGTCTGCCCCCATCCTTGCAGAAGACATCCAGGTATTCGTGGTACACTGGAGGCACCGCTTCACGGGTTTCTGGATCTGGTTCAGAGTCCAAACTCAAAAGAGAAGGGCCAACGTTCCGGGAGGGAAGCAGGCAGTGCTGGCCACAGTAGGGAGATGGGATTTGGAAAAGTCCAGAGGACCAGTCTATGCTGGGGCTATGCGCCCGGAGCCAAGGCAACCCCGGGATGATGGGGAACAGGGGTGACGCTATGATGCCAAGAATCAGGAGCTCCTGGTGCCCTTCGGCGGTGGATACGGGAATTGGCTGGGTCTCCATTGTCACCTGGCCTGATTTGATGGCCATCCCGTCAGCCAAGCGAATGGTCATCTTGTGAGATTTGGGACGCAGGGGCACCTGGTGTAGTGTAGCAAAGACTTGGTCCACAAAGCAACTACACGCCCTTGAATCAATAATCGCTGGAACTTGGACGCTCCCTCGGGCAACTGTAAAGAGATAAGGAGAGTCAGGTGAGAAAATGGTGATTGGCAGATGTGGTCTCCTGGTTAGCCTGGTGACGCCACTTACTGGCTGTCAGGAAACTGGTGTGACCAGAAATGCGTGGACTGCACAGAAAGTACCAAACAAAAGCGTAACTTAAATAAGAGGATTTATTATAAGGTGTGACAGTGAACTAAAACGCATAACCAAAATAGAAATAGTGAAGCCAACCAAAAGCATATAAATAGAGCAGTAAGGAAAGTCCAAACCATAAACTTCAAGCCAGGCCAGGGTCATCCACGGGAGATCAGTCAGATGGAACTGGGGAGCAGGACGGTGCAGGTTTCCGGATGCATGTTTCGGGATACAGGTCTCAGGATACAGAGGCACGAGGAACAATACCAAGGCAAGCTAGCACAGCACTCCCAGGTTTAAATACACTTCCTGCAAACAGTCTCAGGTGATGCTTGATTGCAGAAGATTATATCAGGTCCTGACTGCGAAGAGACACCTGCTGGTGGACACTGGAACTGCAGCCCCTAGGTGTGGGGGCTACAGTGCCACCAACTGGTGAAAGCGTTCCTAACAGTACCCCCCTCGAAGGAGTGACCTCCGGACGCTCCAAGCAGCCATAGCAACAAGAGTCCCGAATGACAGTGTCTTACGAGTCCAAGGAATGCCAGGTTCCAGATCAGAGGCCCTGCTGCCGAGATCCCGAAAGATTCCAGGAATTCCACCGCCTGGGTCTGGTAACAGGTTAGGTACCTCAATGCTGGGGTTCCATGGGTCATTCACAAACTTGGGCACATCCGGCTGGCCATCGGGCACAGGATCAGCAGACTGAACAGCGGGCACAGGATCAGCAGGTTGGAAAGCAGGCACCAGAACAGCAGGCTGGGAATCAGGAACCAGATCAGACTGGACAGTGGGCGCCGGTACACCAGGCTGGAGAGCGGGCATCAGAATACCAGGCTGGACTGCAGGCTCCCGAACACCAGGCTGGACAGCAGGCATCAAAACAGCAGGCTGGACAGCGGACACAGGATCAGCAGACATCGGGTCATCGGGCACAGGATCTGCAGGCACCGGGTCATCGGGCACAGGATGAGCAGGCACCGGGTCATCGGGCACAGGATCAGTGGGCACAGGATCAGCAGGCACAAGGTCAGCGGACACCAGGTCATCGGGCACCGGGTCATCAGGCACAGGATCATCGGGCACAAGGACAGCGGGCACAGGATCAGCGGGCACCGGGTCACCGGACACAGGATCAGTGGGCACAGGATCAGTGGGCACCAAGTCGTCAGGCACAGGATCGTCAGGCACCAGGTCAGCGGGCACAGGGCCAGCGGGCACAGGATCAGTGGGCACAGGATCAGCGGACACCGGGTCATCAGACACAGGATCAGCGGGCACCGGGTCATTGGACCCCAGGTCATCGGGCACAGGATCAGCGGACATCGGGTCATCGGGCACAGGATCAGTGGGCACCAGGTCATCGGACACAGGCTCAGCGGGCACCGGGTCATCAGGCACAGGATCAGCGGGCACAGGATCAGCGGGCACAGGATCAGCGGGCACAGGATCAGCAGGCACCGGGTCGTCAGGCACCAGGTCAGCGGGCACAGGATCAGCAGGCACAGGATCAGCGGGCACCGGGTCAGCAGGCACAGGATCATCGGACACTGGATCAGTGGGCACCAGGTCAGCGGGCACCGGGTCATCAGGCACAGGATCAGACAGGTACAGATTGGCTGTTGTGGAGGCAGATTGGAACAGATTGGCTGGTGTAGAGACGGGCTTGAGCAGGTTGACTGGTGTGGAAGCAGGCTGGAACCGGGCGACTAGGACACGGGCGACTAGGACACGGGCGACTAGGACACGG
>BLSH010556801.1:1095958-1109740 GCA_018402905.1 Glandirana rugosa | reverse complement strand
GCTGGTGTGGAAGCAGGCTGGAACGGATCGGCTGGTGTGGAAGCAGGCTGGAACGGATCGGCTGGTGTGGAAGCAGGCTGGAACGGATCGGCTGGTGTGGAGGCAGGCTGGAACGGATCGGCTGGTGTGGAGGCAGGCTGGAACGGATCGGCTGGTGTGGAGGCAGGCTGGAACGGATCGGCTGGTGTGGAAGCAGACTGGAGCAGATCGGCTGGTGTGGAAGCAGACTGGAACAGATCGGCTGGTGTGGAAGCAGACTGGAACAGATCGGCTGGTGTGGAAACAGACTGGAACAGATCGGCTGGTGTGGAAGCAGACTGGAACAGATCAGCTGGTGTGGAAGCAGACTGGAACAGATCAGCTGGTGTGGAAGCAGACTGGAACAGATCGGCTGGTGTGGAAGCAGACTGGAACAGATCGGCTGGTGTGGAAGCAGACTGGAACAGATCGGCTGGTGTGGAAGCAGACTGGAACAGATCAGCTGGTGTAGAAGCAGGGCTGGATATTGACTGAATTGCGCAGGTTGGAAAAAACTTCTGTTTCTTTTTAGGTTTAACCATTGAATTTCTGTATGTGTCTGCAGGGCTGTAAGTAGAGGGTGCAGCTGATGGGAGAGTATGGCTAGAGTATGGTAAGAAAGAGTGAGCGGTTGCTAAGGTTGATCTTTGTGGACTGATTGTAAGCAGAGAAGAAGAGGTAGGTGGATTAAAGGCAGGGTAGATGCAGCAGGTGGAAGTGGGGTACTGATATTTGGTTGGTAGCAGAGTATATTGGGTTGTGACTGCGGTTGCTGTAGGTGAAGGAGAGAGAGAGACCTCTGGACAAACTGGTGGCTAATGGATGGATGCATGTCAACAGATACTGAGGACAGATCTGACCAGGCTTGAAGTAGAGGCTGAACAAATGTCAATTTACACTCTCCTCGTCTGATCAAAGAGTTTATTGCGTTGATACAGTCTAACAGAGCCTTTTGTGAAAACGCAGAGTAATGTTCAACAAAATAACTTCTATCGTCTTCCAGGAGCCAGACAAGCAACGCCACCTGACAGATATCGAAGGGCGGTTTATAATCATCGCCGCTGGTAGGCGTATTTGATAAAGCAAACTCTGCACACAGCTGAATCAAAGGCTGAACCTCTCCAAATGTCACACTGCCCTGATCAACCAGGGAATGAGCAAGACGCATACACTCCATTAGCTGGTCACTGGTCCACTCTTTTAATGCCTGGCAGCAATGGTCACGATCCTCTGTCAGCAGCAGAGAAAAATAAATAACCTCTTTCAAACGCATATTGTCACAACCAGCCAAAACAAGGTTGCTTTTCTGTGCAGCCACTTCTGGTCAGGAATGGCCTTGGTATTATGTCAGGAAACTGGTGTGACCAGAAATGTGTGGACTGCACAGAAAGTACCAAACAAAAGCGTAACTTAAATAAGAGGATTTATTATAAGGTGTGACAGTGAACTAAAACGCATAACCAAAATAGAAATAGTGAAGCCAACCAAAAGCATATAACTAGAGCAGTAAGGAAAGTCCAAACCATAAACTTCAAGTCAGGCCAGGGTCATCCACGGGAGATCAGTCAGAGGGAACTGGGGAGCAGGACAATGCAGGTTTCCGGATGCAGGTTTCGGGATACAGGTCTCAGGATACAGAGGCAGGAGGAACAATACCAAGGAAAGCTAGCACAGCACTCCCAGGTTTAAATACACTTCCTGCAAACAGTCTCAGGTGATGCTTGATTGCAGGAGATGATATCAGGTCTTGACTGCGAAGAGACACCTGCTGGTTGACACTGGAACTGCAGCCCCTAGGTGTGGGGGCTACAGTGCCACCAACTGGTGAAAGCGTTCCTAACACCGGCTTTGGCAGGGCAGGTCCTCACCATGTGTCCGGGTTCACCGCAGTACAGGCACAGGCTGAGCGCCCCGCGTCTCTGTCTCAACTCTGGAGTGAGGGACGGGTGCAGGAGGCCAATCTGCATGGGTTCAGGCCCCTCCATTGGCGCGGGTGGCACTGGTATGGGAGCCACATGGCTGGGGACCCGGGGCATCATCCAGGTTAGGCGGGGTCCCGCGGAAGTGCCTGCAGCCTGTTCGGCTCGGCGTTCCCTGAGCCTCCGGTCTATTTGAATAGCCAGGTTAATTAAGGCTTCCAAGGTGACTGGCACCCCGACATGGGCAAGCTTGTCCTTCAGTGGCTCAGAAAGTCCTAGGCGAAACTGGTAGCAGAGTGCTGCGTCATTCCAGGCGGTGTCAGCACTCCAACACCGGAACTCTTCCACGTAGTACTCCGCGGTGCTCCAGCCCTGCTGCAGGGTATGCAGGGTGGTCTCGGTGGTGGCTGCAAGATGAGGGTCCTGATACACTTTGGCCATGGCATCAAAGAAACCCTGCAGGGTAGCCACTTCGGGTTCATGCTGCTCCCAGAGTCAATGGGCCCATGTCTAAGGTTCTCCTTGCAACATGGAGATCACCAGGCCCACCTTGGTGGCTTCTAAGGAGAAGGTGCGTGGCTGTAGGCCAAAATACAACTCGCAGGAGCTGCAGAAGGCCCGGAATTTGCTCTGATCCCCCGCAAACTTATCAGGCAAGGGGACATTAGGCTCCGATGGCAGTGCGACAATGGTGCGACCTGCTGCGGCTCCGCTTCCGGATGCAGATGGTGTGGAGAGTTCACGCACTTGTTCCTGCAGCTAGGTGTAGCCGTCCTGCAAGTTCTTTATGGCTTGGGTGAGCCCGGCCAAGTGGGCGCACAGCCTGTCCATGGCAGAGGGTGTTCCCTGTGCAGACTCAGACATATCTGTCCAATACTGTCACTGTCCTGATGGTGGAGTCTGTCTTATGCAGGGAACAACCACTCTTACACACCCGATTCGGGAACCCCTGATAGTATAGACAGGAAGTCCCTGAGTGCGGGATGGCACGAGGACTTTATGGTCACTGGTGGTGATGTAAAGCTCCAGATAGTCGTGCAGGCAGATGGATGGTCGTGTAGGCTGGGTCGGCAATTGGCGGGCAAGCAAGGTACAGAAGGGTCAGGCAGAGAATGGTCAAAGTCCAAGCAAGGTTCGTTAACGGGCTGGCGGCACAGTACAGAGGGGTCAGGCAAACGGATGGTCGTGGATAGCCGGGGTCGGTGCAGGCAGACAGATAGCGAGTGCGCCCAATAGCGGCAAATAGCACAGAAACTGGCAGTCTTTTCCTAACAGCCGGGAAGTGCTGGCATATTTTTTCCAGGGACCTCTCCTGAAAATGGATGTCAATCTAGTTACACAAGGAGATGATCCCGTCCAGATCAGCAGGGATGGTTCTTCCCGCTATTTCAGCCTTTACTCTGTCAGAGAGGCCATGTAAAAAGGTTGCATCTAAGGCCTCATTATTCCAGCTCAGCTCAGCAGACAGTGTATGGAAATGAAGCGCATATTGTTCTACATCAACGGACTCTTGACGGAGATGTAAAAGGGCCCGCTGAGGATGCACGACCTGGTTCCTCGAAGATATTCAGAAAGAGTTTCAAGAAGCTAGACATGCTAGAAACCACTGGATCATTATTCTCCCAGAAGGGGGCAGCCCAGGCTAATACCTCACCAGACAGGAGAGATATAATATAGGCTACCTTTGCCCAATCGGACATGGCGTTTTGGGGCTGGAGCTCAAAATGAATGGTGCACTGGCTAAGGAACCCCTGCAGGCCTTGGAGTCCCCAGAGCACTGGGATGGAGCTGGTAAATGCAAGGTGTTTGTGACTGTGGCTGTGACCGGAATAGGTGTAGCCGCTGATGGCGGTTGAGATTGTTGCACCGGAGGTCCTTAAGGAGGCCTGAATTTGTTCAAAGTGGGAGGTCAAATCCTGGAGGAATCGCATCACCTGGGTCTGATTAGGTTCCTGGGTCTTGAGTCTGCAGACTATGCCCTGCAGCAGATCATCAGCCAGGTCCATGGCCGATCAAACTGTCAAGTCACCTGGGGTCAGGCGACAGATGCACACCGATGGGGTACGAATCGCACCACTGAAGTGCGAAGCACACCGCTAAGGTTGAGAAGCATACCGCTAAGATTGTGAGCCCTTAGCTGATTGCTGCGACTAGAGATCAGGATGGTGCCGGGAAGCGGGAATGCTGGGACCCTGAGACAGATTGTACAGAGAGCTGTAAGAGAAGTCCTGTAGACAGACGCGCATTGGCGCGCATGCACGTGCATACTAGCATGGGCACAAGAAGAAACATGCATTTGCGCATGTGCGGGCGTGCACGGGAGAAAGCAGGCGTGCGTATGCGCACACCTGCATGCACTGGCGCCAAACAAACTATTTAAGCCAAGCAGTGACATGAACACATTGCTGAGTGGTCTTTCAGCTTGTTCCTGGTTACCATTGCCCTGATAGGCTTCCTGTCTATCTGTATTTGACCCCGCTCACCTGAACTCTCCTCTGGACTTCCACCTGCCTACCTGTGACCTCGGCATGTGTTTGACTCTGCTCCTGTCTCATGTTCCTGTACTTTGCTGTCCGATTGTGCACCAGATCTGTCCTGTATCCTGTTCTTGCTCCAGCCTCACGTTTCCTGTACCTGCACTGCCCGGCTTTTGATGACCCCCTGGCTTATGTTGCAGCTACGCTCCTGCCTACTGGTCTTATATCACAGAGTTCCAGTTCCAGGTACCTGCCTGGTGATCCACAGCCATCGGGTCCCTGTGAAGCCTTGGTTGGTGCCACCTGCTATACCGGCCCTCGTGCCACTCTGTGTCCTACACTCCCTGTCATCACTATCAGGGGTGTTGGACAGGAGGTGCAAGAGAAGCCCCCTCTACAGCTTGATCTCCACCAGGTACGTGACAGTACCACTCAGCCAGATGTCAGAGATCGAGAGAGGGGCTTCGCCTCTGGAAACGCTGTGCCAGCAACTTGCCTCTTTTACCCGGGCAGTCGGGACCTTGCAAGGAAGCAACTTCCAGCTTGAAGGTCGCATGCAATCCATGTCCTCCACCTCAGTAACCTCCGCACCTGCTGCAGCTGCTGGCCACGACTCCATGACTGAACAGGCTTCATCCACACCCGCAGTGGTTATACCACCACCAGAACCCCGGGTACATACCCCAGAGCGATTCTCGGGTGATCGGCACAAGTTCCGGGCCTTTAAGAACTCTTGTGAACCATACTTTACCCTGCAACAAAGGAGCTTTTCACTTGAAACCACCAAGGTGGGTTTTGCCATCTCCCTGCTTTTCAGAGAACCACAATCATAGGCCCATCACCTTCTAGAACAGAACAGAACAGTATGGTCCTGGACCCTGTCACATCATTCTTTGAAGCAATGGCTCAGCTCTATGATGACCCCCAGTGGTCGGCCACTGCTGAATCTACGCTACATACACTACAGCAAGGTCATCGACCTGATGAGGACTATGTTGCAGAATTCCGCCAGTGGGCCTCTGATACAGTCTGACATGATGCAGCCCTACGGCGTCAATTCCGCCTTGGCCTGTCCGCCTCATCTGTCTGGCTATTCAGCTTGATCGCAGATTCAGGGAGAGGAGAATGGAGAGAACCAGCAGTACCAGACCTACTTGGAGGTCGCCTTGAGTACCAAGAGTTCCTGCACCCCGTCGATTTCCCACTAGTCCCACGAATTCCAGTGTAGAGCCCATGCAACTGGGGCTCTTGCGTTCTCCACTCACCAGTGAAGAAAGGCTGCAGAGACGGCAGAATAACTTGTGTCTATATTGTGGAGAAGCAGGACATTACCTACAAAACTTCCCTGTAAGCAGGGGCGGATCCAGGGGGGGCAACGGGGCAGCTGCCCCCCCCCCCAAGAAAATATTATTGGCTTTACAAGGCTTTCTCCCACCACCACCTCTGCAGGGACTTTATTTCTACTTCCAGGAGGCATAAAATATATTCCCTGGGCCCCATCAGTTCATTTGAGGGGCCCAGGCAATGGCATTGCTATGGGGGTGCGGACCGCAGTAACACCAGGGCCACCGCTACACACTAGTACTCGCGGTGCTAGTGTACCTAGCGTACTCCTGCCTTTCTCGGCAGTCACTTCCCTGTCAGGCAGTGTGATCTCCAACCGACAGGAGCTTCTTAGTCCCGGCTGGCGGGGAGATTCAGAGGCCGGGAGAGCGGGAGCAAACAGAACACCAGATGCTGCTGATATGACCTAGCAGCCAGAGAGCCCATGTACTGCAAGTGAGTGATCACTTAACCCATTAACACAACAGTTGTCTTAGCTGTGTGAACTGGCTGACGCTTTAAGAGGGGGGGGGGGGGTTAATTAATTTACAAAGGTATTTCTAATGTGCAGCATGGAGAGGTTAATGTACTCACTGATGGATTGGTGACCAGTGGTAATTATTTAACCCCTTTGTGCTGCATTAGTAGCAGTGGCATCATCAGTGTTAATTAACCCCTTTTATGCTGCAGCATGAAGGGGTTTATAAACACTGACACTTGTGCTGCACAAAGGGGTTAAATAGTTACCACTGGTCACCAGTGAGTACATTAACCCCCTCTATGCTGCATATTACAATTACCAATCATCCTCATTATCATCATGATGATTACAGGTGTGTTGAACCACAGCACCTGTATTGTGTGATTATCAGGATGAAAATAATGATGATATTTAACAACAGTGAAATTCGTCTTTAGGCCTTATTCACACAGGGCACTGCGTGCTGCAGACATGCATCTAACATGTGAGGCTGTTATTTATTGGCCTGGGGATGCATAAAGTGTTGCATATAGCCCTGTGCCGGTGTTCTGTCAAAATAGCTAGCATCCCATTTATTTCCACTGAGCCACACAGCCACTGTGTCCCATTATGTCATGCAGGTGTGGGTCCCAGAATGCATGCAGGGTGCGTTCAGGGACCCGCACCAGCATGTCATATTGGGACATAGCAGCTGTGTCAGTGCAGCCATGTGTCAGAATACAAATAAATGGGATTCTGGCATGGGGATGCATGTAAAACTTTATAACAGTTTCACTGTTTTAGGGCCAGTTCACACCAAAGAAACACAGTCCGGATGCATTCCAGATGCTTTTCTGTATGCGTGTTTTTGATTTGCGTTCCTGTGCGTTTTTGAAGCATTTTTGCTGCAGTCCAGTGCATTTTTCCCCCTCTTTTTTCTTAACATTAAATAAGGACATGTGTGTTCCAGTGCATTCAGGTGCATTTTTCATGCGTTTTCCAGTACAATCCAGTGCAGGAAAAATGCAACATGTTCTATTTTTTTTCTGGAACTGCAAACACTGGTGTGGACTATGCCATTGGAAACCATATAACCTACTTTCCATGAGTTTTTGATGCAGAAAAAAAAAACTCATTGGACTGCATGTGGTGAGAACTGGCCCTTAACCACTTCCGCCCCGGAAGGATTTCCCACATTAGGACCAGAGCACTTTTTGCGTTTCGACACTGCGTCGCTTTAACTGACAATTGTGAGGTCTTGCGACGTTGTACCCAAACAAAATTTGCATCCTTTTTTTCCCACAAATAGAGCTTTCTTTTGGTGGTATTTGATTACCTCTGCATCATTTCTGATCACCGCTATAAAGAAAAAAAAAGAGCGACAATTTTGAAAAAAAAAACATTTCTTACTTTTTGCTAAAATATATATCCAAAAAAATATATATAAAAAAACAAATTTATTCATCGGTTTTGACTGATTTATATTCTTCCTCATATTTTTGGTAAAAGAAAAATCGCAATCGGTGTTTATTGATTGGTTTTGTTAAAGTTACCACGTTTACAAACCATGATAATTAATTTATGCCGTTTTTACATTTTGTTTTTTTATTAGTAACGGCGGCAATCTGCAATTTTTATTGGGACTGCGATATTGCAGCGGAAATGTCAGACATTTTTGACACTTTATTTGTGACCAATGACATTTATACAGCGATCAGAAATTTAAATATCCACTGATTACTGTATAAATGTCATTGGCAGGGAAGGGGTTAACCTGCAGGGGGTGATCTAGGGGTTAACTGTGTTCCCTAGGCATGCTCTAACTGTGAGGGGGCTGGGCTGCCAGGGGCATAAGAAATCTAACTGATTCCAGTGACAGGGACTAGTAGGTCTCTTACATGGCCACTGACAGAGCGGGGAACCGTCGTGTTTATATCGGCGGTTCCCCGTTCTTCCTCTACTGCAGAGTGTGGTGGGCACGAGAGCGCGCCTCCGCCGGCGCACTCCCGCCCGCTACAGCGCATGTGCAAGCCGCTATAGACGGCGGTTTGAAGGATAACACCACTCTGTAGCAGTAAATCTACGCGAGCCGGTCGGGAACTGGTTAAACAAGATTAGGACTGTATGATACGTTAAATACAGTTCTGTAAGCAACACCTTATTTTCTTACAGTGCCCCTCCCGAGACTAGACTCTGGATCCTACCCTGCCTGTAAGGCCTACCAAGTCAAAGTCTACTCCCCCTACCTACCTGGTCAACTGCTCTGTGGGAAACAGATCCACTCACATCACCTTGTCTCTTTCGCTTCAGGCCCCCGGCAAGAACATCCAAGTGCCAGCTATTATTGACTCCGGAGCTTGCAGCTGTTTCATGGATAAAGCCTTTGCTCAACATCACCAGATTCCTTAACAGGCAAAGTCTCACCAATTATCTGTCCATCTGGTCGATGGATCCCATCTCAAATCTGGGCCCATAACTCAAGAAACTTGCCCGCTACTAGCTATATCTGATACTGGTCATCGGGAATACTTACGTTTAGACATTATTCCATCTCCTTTGTTTCCCATTATTCTGGGCATCCCCTGGTTACAAGCACACAATCCCCAAATAAACTGGGGATCAGTGGAAATTACTTTTCCATCCACCTATTGCCAGCAGTCCTGCCTCCAGTCCAGTCCTGTGGAATCTGCACCCCTTCTAAGTGTACATTCTGACTCTCCTGTATCATAGCTTTTAAACAGACTTTGCCTATTAAGGAATCTGTTTACCATGAATTCTTGGAGGTTTTTGATAAAAAGAAAGCAGACATCTTGCCACCCCAATGCCCATATGACTGCCCAATTGAACTGTTGCCAGGTGCTGAAATACCTTTTGGGCGCATCTTTCCTCTTTCGGAACTGGAGCTAGAAGCACTACGGCAATATATTGATGAAAATCTGGAGAAAGGCTTCATCCGGTCTTCCATGTCCCCTGCGGGCGCTGAAATATTTTTTGTAGAGAAAAAAGACCATTCTCTGCGTCCCTGTATTGATTACCGGGAATTTAAAAAATCACTGTCAAGAATAGATATCCTCTGCCCCTGGTTCCTGAACTTTTCCAACGCTTTAGGGCAGCCATGCTATTCACAAAACTTGACTCACAAGGAGCATACAACTTAGTGCAGATCCGTGAAGGGGACGAATGGAAAACAGCCTTTCGCACTAGATTCGGACACTTTGAATACCTCGTCATGCCCCTCAGATTGTACAACGCTCCAGCAACCTTTCAGCACTTCGTTAATAACATTTTCAGAGACTTCCTTGACCTTTTTATGATTGTCTATCTTGATAACATCCTTATTTTCTCCACATCCATCAAGATACACCGTGAACATGTTAAAAAGGTCCTCGGCCGACTATAAGACCATGTACTGTACGCAAAGGCGGAGAAGTGCGAATTTGAAAAGGAAACAATCCAATTTTTGGGACTTATTTCTACTTCAGGCATCTCCATGGACCCTCAGAAGGTCAAATCTATCCTCGAATGACCCACTCCAACAGACAGAAAGAGCATGCAAAGGTTTATAGGATTTGCAAACTTCTAACGCAAATTTATAAAAAAAAAACGTCTCTGCTATCATCTCTCCTGTTACTCAGCTGACAAAGCAGAATACCCATTTTCAGTGGACACCTGCAGCACAAGCAGCATTCCACCAGTTAAAAACTCTGTTTACCACAGCACCTATCTTGCAACATCCAGACCCTACATTACCATATGTCCTGGAGGTGGATGCTTCAGAAAATGCCGTGGATGCCATCCTGTCACAACGTTGGGGAATAAAGTCTCTGTTACATCCCATTGCCTTCTTTTCTAGGAAACTTAGCCCAGCAGAAAGGAACTATGATGTGGGAGACCGGGAGCTACTTGCTATAAAGACAGCCCTAGAAGAATGGCGTTACCTGTTGGAAGGTGCAGCTCACCCTAATTTCATCTTCACAGATCACAAAAATCTCGAATACCTCAGGATGGCCAAGCGGTTGAGACCTCGTCAAGCAAGGTGGGCACTATTTTTCTCCTGTTTTTCTTTTCATATAACTTACAGACCGGGTTCCAAGAATGGCAAGCCTGATGCGCTATCTCGCATGTACCCAGAGGATGAGGAACATCACCAAGCAGAATCCTGCCAGCCCAAAGTTTCTTGCTGATACAAGTAGATCTGATTACCCAGCTCAAACAGGCATCCAAGAAGGATGTTCTACCACCAGGTGTTTGTTTCCAGGAGCAAGAAGGGCTATTCCTGCATAACCAAAGGTGTCTGTACCCCCAAGTCTGCGTTCCAAGAGCCTCAGTCTGTGTCACGATCATTCCTTTGCAGGGCATTTAGGGGCAATTAAAAGAATGGAACTTGTGCAACGCTCCTTTTGGTGGCCTGGTTTAAGATCCGATTGCAAAAATTATGTCGGTACCTGTGGAGTTTGCATCCAAAATAAGAGTGACAAAACTAAGTCTTGGGGTTTGCTAAGGCCTTTACACATCCCCAAGAGACCTTGGGAAATGATCAACATGGAATTCATAGTGGAACTTCCCCTTCTGAAAAATTCACTACCATCTTTGTGATTGTTGACAGGCTAACGAAGATGGCCCATTTTATCCCTATGTTGGGGACCCCCTCAGCAATACAAACTGCTCATACCTTTATCAAAGAAGTGGGCTCCCTCCTGGACGACGTCACGTATGACGAAACATGTAGGGCGGAGCCACGTCTGACGACACCACGCCTACACGTATACAGGAACGGGAACGCTGTGTTTTAAGCTAGCTGCCGGCAATTTTAAATGCGATTATAATACTGTCTAAATGTGAGTACCCACTTTTTAACTTTGAAATAAACTTATGCTTAACGGAGTTACACTATGGGATTCTTCTTCTCTTTATGGCGTTTCATTGTGGAGCGATGTTATTAATGATTGAGACTGGAGAGAAGTTGTCTGATTTATTGCTGTGACCATCGGAAGGAGAGGATTACAACTACACAGATACCCCGCAGAGGGTTATTTCTGCTAGCGCCTTTGATCTGTTAGCGATAGCAGGTCAACCAGTTCTGGTAAGAGTACCTCTGAGTGATTCTAAGGGTGTATCTATCTCCGGTGCTGGTCCACATAACTTCGGGTGAACTTGGGCTAAGGAACACTATATAGAACATTCATCATATTGAATAGTGTGGAACTGTTTTCCTTTTTTCCTGCCTTCTTCCTGGATCCTGGGATCAACATCACTTATATTTGGGTGCCAGATCCTTCATTGAGTATTTGGATACCCATCCATAAGCACACTTTGGGTTATTTTTCTGGACATTTTCACGGATATTATTTATTATTCACTTGTTTCTTATTATTTTAGCGCAACTGTTATGTATTGTATAACCGTGGAAATGACCCCTCTTCCTCCTCCTCCTCCTCATCCTCCTGTGCCACATCCTCTTCCATCATGGCCCGAAGTGTTTTTTCAAGGAGACATAGAAGTGGGATAGTAACCCTGAGAACAGCGTCATCGGCACTGGCCATGTTGGTGGAGTACTTAAAACACCGCAATACGCTACACAGGTCTCGCATGGAGGCCCACTCGTTGGTGATGAAGTGTTGCTGTTCCGCAGAGCGACTGACCTGTGCATGCTGCAGCTGAAACTCCACTATTGCCTGCTGCTGCTCGCACAGTCTCTCCAACATGTGCAAGGTGGAGTTCCACCTTGTGGGCACGTCGCATATAAGGCGGTGAGCGGGAAGGTCGAAGTTCCGCTGCAGCGCAGACAGGCGAGCAGCAGCAGGGTGAGAACGCCGAAAGTGCGCACAGACGGCCCGCACTTTATGCAGCAGCTCTGACATATCCGGGTATTTTTTTAGAAAATTCTGTACCACCAAATTCAGCACATACGCCAGGCAAAGGATGTGCGTCAAACCAGCTAGGCCCAGAGCCGCTACGAGATTTCGGCCATTGTCGCACACCACCAGGCCGGGCTTGAGGCTCAGTGGCAACAACCACTCATTGGTCTGTTGTTCAATGCCTGTCCACAGCTCCTGTGCAGTGTGGGGTTTATCCCCCAAACATATCAGTTTTAGAACAGCCTGCTGTTGTTTCCCCCTGGATGTGCTGATGTTGGTGGTGAAGGTGTTACGCTGAGCGGATGAGTAGGTGTTCGAGGAGGAGGAAGCGCAGTAGGAGGAGGAAGCAACAGGAGGCAAAGAGAAATGCCCTGCAATCCTCGGTGGGGGAAGGACATGCGCCAAATGGCTAGCTGGCTCAGGCCCACCCACCACTACATTTGCCCAGTGTGCAGTTAGCGAGATATAGCGTTCCTGCCCGTGCTTACTGGTCCAGGTATCAGTGGTTATGTGGACCTTGCCACAGATGGCATTGTGCAGTGCACACTTGATCTTGTCCCCGACTTGTTTGTGCAGGGAAGGGATGGCTCGCCTGGAAATGTAGTGACGGCTGGGAACCACGTACTGTGGGACAGCCACCGCCATCAGGTTTTTGAAACTGTCTGTGTCCACCAGACGGAATGACAGTATTTCAAAGGCCAGGAATTTTGAAATGCTGGCATTCAGGGTCAGGGATCGTGGATGGGTAGGGGGGTACTTCCTCTTTTCTCCAGTGTTTGGGAAATGGAGAGCTGTAAGCTTCAATGGGACCATGGTGTGGAAATGCTTGGGGACAGTGGCGGACATGGTGGCGTTGCTGTCATATCGTCTGTTTGCTGGGTGGCAGGTGACACTGTCACAGTAGAGGTGGAGGAAGAGGCCGAGGCAGCAGCAGAAGAGGAAGCAGGAGGAGGCCGAGACCTTTCTTGGATTTTGAGGTAATTATTCCAATGCAGCCTGTGCCTTGAATTTAGATGCCTGATCATGGGGGTTGTGCTCAGGTTTAGAACATTTATGCCCCGGCTCAGGCTATCATTGCAGAACTGTCACGCGGGGGAACACCTTTGAGCTGCCTTTGGTGTGCTTGGTCCCTGGGTGCGGTGGGTAGTAGCAGGCCTACTGTCTAGGGGACGCTCGCTCCGCTTTTGCAACCTGCTTCCTCTTTTGCTGTGCTGGTGCCTCTGTGCGACCACCACCTCTTCCTCCAAACTGCACACGTCACTCGCCTGACCCTCAGACCATGTGGGGTCTGGGACCTCATCATCCTCCTCCCCATCATCTTCCACCCACCCTTCACCACTGCCCTCCTTGTCAGTCTGCACACTGAGGAAAGCTGCAGCAGTTGGCACTCTGGGGTGTACCAGACTCCCAGTCCGCTCACTGCACACGTCAAACCTCCTTCTCCACCACCAGCGTGTCTCCGTGGTCGTGTCGTTTTCTCCTTCGTCCAACGTTTTCGCCTCGCTCGCAGGGGATCTGTCATCCGGACGATGATGGGTGGCGTGGGTCCCTGGTTCGTGTGGTTTCCGTCGAGTTTCCACAAGGGGGCGCACTGTCAAGACGTTACTATCGGACTCGGCCCCGTATTTACAAGATTTGGACTCGTGTTGGGGGTACTAGTCCGTAGATTTAAGTTCCGTGTCCGACGTAACCTTATTAATGGAGTTTTAGGTTCTTTCCAGAGCCGG
>BLSH010556801.1:1065961-1085389 GCA_018402905.1 Glandirana rugosa | reverse complement strand
GGCACCCGGCAGTGTTGCTCCTAAACTTGGTGCAAAAGTCGATTTGAATCGTCATGGGCCGTCCATGTCTGAGGGGGGAAGTGAGGCCTCTCAATCTAGCCAAACAGCTTTGCGGTACATAAAGTCTGTGTTTGGGGCTCGGGCCATGTGACCCCTCAAAAAGTGGATGTTCCTTTGATGTCTGGAGGTGGGAGAAGTTCATTACTGAATTAGGACCAGGCTCCAGACAACAAAGATGCTAGATATAGTGATATTGTGGCTTCAGAAATCTATTATGGTGTTCCAACAGGATATACAGAGTGCAATTTCAGTCTGAGTGAAGCGCATTTTGTATACCTGGCCAGAGGGGAAAGCCGTAGTTACGTGATCCACTAAGGGAAGCCGGGGAAGGATTGGATGTGTATTACATGATTTTCTGGTCATTGTGGAATATATCATGTTAGTCCTTGGAAAGAACGTTGCTGGATAAAGCCCAACCTAACCAATTGTGTGTTTACTCCGTCTGGTTTGCCTCTTTGTTTTGCTTAAGTTTTTTTAAGTAGCATTGTAACTATGAAGTATCTCCCTTTGCATTTGTATCTAAATGTTTGTCTTATGTCTTATTCTCATTGTTTGTATGTAACAATACGTTATTTTTGTAGGAACGTGAAAGTAAGAGTTACAGAGGTTTGTTATTGGTTTTAGGAAATGTACAAATTGAGATTATTTTGGTCAAAGTGGAACTTTAACTTGCAAGAAGCCCACAAGAGTTGTGTTCAAGACTAGTAGACCCCCCGTGGGTAATTCAATTAGATACATGCCCAGCCATCCCTTTCTTTTCAAATCTAGCTCATCACCCCAGGCTAAGGTATATTAATGTATTTAGCAGACTATCTGTGTGTCTCCAAGTGTATTTCACACCTGCTTCCTGCCCAGTGTCACCGTGCATCACTATTTACTCCCAGGGATTCTTTGTCCCTGAGTAAATTAATTTTCGAGGGTCACTTAATGGTGAAAAGGGTAGGGCCTGGCTGGACATACTGGGATAGGGAGTTCCAGAGGTTCTGGAGCAGTCCTGCTGGTGAACCTGAGGAGACAACAAGGGAGCCGGAAATTAGGAAAATTGCATTTTTTTGTTTAATTAGATCAAAGTGGGAATCTCAGTGGCCATTATTTTGTTTTTTGGTTTTTTTACGCCATTCTAAACAGTGCATCTTTTCTTCCTCTTTGTAATGAGAAAGAAAAGAGGGGAGATAATGGTGGTGAGAATGACAATTTTCAAACTTACAATACTAACCTCTATAATTTTAACCAAGTTTGTGACCTAGTAGGACGACATGGGCCATACCAGGTTCAGCTGACGACACCAACCTCCCTAAAGTTTGAGGGACGAGACAACTGTATCCATGCCAGCCACTGCAAGAAGCTGCTCAACTACATCTAAGACTGAGGAGTATCTTTTTATTTATATTATTTAGCTTAATGTATTTTAGCAGGGGTAACGATAAAACATCCCAACTTGTTTTTTTTAAATGCACCTCCAAACTAGCTAAAACAGTATAAAGGATCCAACTGCTGGGTACGCTCTAGGTCTCCACCGAGCCTTAATACCCCGGCAGTGGCAACAGTACATAACATGGATGTGTATGTACATGTATATATATGTGTGTATATATGATGTTGGTAAAAGCAAACACAGAAAAAAAAACTAGCAAAGATCTAAAAAAAAGACACTAACTTAATACATTTCTAGAAGATAAAATTAGTTAGTTTCAACATTAGCTCTGGTTCTTGCCCCTCCCTCACAAAACCAGTATGGGTATCCGGACAACTAAGTGGCCCACAAGTGTGCTTTAACTTTAGGTTTGGAAAAAGGAGTCGTTTTGTAGGATCCACGGTTTGTGAGAAAGGTATAACAGTCAATCTTATGAATCAGACCCCCAGCCTTTTCTAGTAGCACCAATAGACTAGATTACATCTGTTGGTAGGAAGAGTGTGACATACAGACTGGGGGAGGAATCCCCCAGACTGTCCTGTTATTGCGCAATGCACGGGACCGTTATATACACACATATATATACATGTACATACACATCCATGTTATGTACTGTTGCCACTGCCGGGGTATTAAGGCTCGGTGGAGACCTAGAGCGTACCCAGCAGTGGATCCTTTATACTGTTTTAGCTAGTTTGGAGGTGCGACTTTAACAGGCCCCTACTACTTCTTATGCAGTTCCACAGCTCATAAGTTAATACCCCCTAATGCAAGCAGGTGGTGAAACTCATTCCAGCATCTTACATCGTGGCCGATCGTTATGATCTGATGGCGCAAGAGAAGGTAAGAATGGCAGGGACAGCTCAAAGGGAATTGTGAACCAACTCCAACAAGGCCTGGGCATGGTTTCCTGCTTGTACAGGGTAGGGGGTTGAATTTAGGAAATGATTGAACAATTTCTCATCCATTGTGGATGGGGTGTTCAATGAAACCGTTGAAGCTGTGAGGGAAATCTCACAGGAACAGCGATAAAGTCTATTACAGGAAAAGATGACACTTGATTATCTTTTAGCGCAAAAGGGGGGTTTCTGTGAGTTCATAGCAGAAAACTGTTGTACCTGGATGACAGGCACTAGTTACAAGGTCCAAGTCCATATGGATAACGTTAGGTCCCTGCTAGGGTGAGCCAGAGCTATAGCCAGTGAAAGTTGGAATCCTTCCTAAAGGGGTTGGGAGGTTTTGGGGAGTTCTTGTTTTCCATCGGATCCTGGCTGAAGGAAGTAGGGGTATATATACTCAGGTTGTTTTTGTTTCTATTCCTTCTATATGCCATGATGAGATGTTCCTGCTGCCTGATCGATGAAGTCACCAAAACTCGAGCAGATGACCACATCTTCCTAGCCAAGACAAGAGGTCCCCTGAAGTCCAGCCCATGTACCAGATGCTGAGGATTCCAGCGATCGCTATAACCCCCACATTATGCTTTCCCTCTGAGTCATCCCTCCCGAAGAATACGTGTCAACCATGGTTTTCTTTTGTTCATACTCCTTTACTTTAATGTTTGGACTCAATGGATGGACTGAATGTTTCTTTTTTTCTTTTTGAATGGACTGGTGTTCTTGTTTAGAAGATGATCAAGATTCATCGAGGGACACATGGGAGCATATTACAAGAGGAGGAACTGTTGTAGAAATTTAGGATATGTTAATTATGTATTGTCACAGTGTCTCCCAGTGTCGGTTTACCAGTATTCGCTGTGTATAGCGAATATGGCTTTAACTGATATTGAGGACAGGCCACTTACAATGGGAACCTTCCATTATTTGGTAACCATACGCTACCCGCCCGATCGTCCCAGCCGGCAGGCGCTCTGAGCGGTTAACGCTGGAGCGAACGCCGGTCCGGATCTTTGAGGTGCGATGCACGTTCCGTGGCGCCGGTATATTACCATCAATTGGGGGCCCCTGTATTATGCACAGATTGATCCGCTTAGCGGGGATGTACTTGCGGTATGGAATCAGTATTGCCTTTTATGTAAGGATAATGGTCTGTAAGCTTTCTGTCATGTCTGATCCATGTGACAGAAACCCACAGCTCTATTCCTTTGTGCATAATTTACCCTTTAATAGGACAGTAGTATAATCACTATTAAATATAGCTCTATGAACTATATTTCATAGGATTTGTTGTAATGGTAGTTCTGGCTTTGCATGCTTGGGGTTTTGGTAGGAAAGCCTCTGTGAGGTACCGCGTTGGCTTCATTGGAAGCCATGTTTCCACATGGCTTTCATTGTTATGTGGAGTGTGTGCATCTCCGCCCACCCAACGGCCTTTCCACATGCATGCACGCCTCTTCTATTGTAGTGTTTGAATATAAACAAGTGTGTCATTGGTTGTTATTTTGTATGGAGCTCATGTCATGTGACTGTGCCTTGGAGGCTGATTGACTGATTGTGAAGCCATCAAGTCCCTTTGTTATCCCTGATTCAACCTTATAAATTAAATCAGCAAGCATTGCTAGGCAGGACTGATGGGCGAGCTTGCAATGTGAGAACAGCCAAAGATCACTGTGGCTGAGCTCCAGAGATGCAGTCGGGAGATGGGAGAAAGTTGTAGAAAGTCAACCATCACTGCAGCCCTCCACCAGTTGGGGCTTTATGGCAGAGTGGCCCGACGGAAGTGCAAGACACATGAAAGCCCACATGGAGTTTGCTAAAAAAAAAAACACCTGAAGTACTTCTAGATGGTGAGAAATAAGATTCTCTGGTCTGATGAGACCAAGATAGAACTTTTTGGCCTTAATTCTAAGCGGTATGTGGGGAGAAAACCAGGCACTGCTAATCACCTGCCCAATACAGTCCCAACAGTGAAGCATGGTGGTGGCAGCATCATGCTGTGGGGGTGTTTTTCAGCTGCAGGGACAGGACGACTGGTTGCAATCGAGGGAAAGATGAATGCGGCAAAGTACAGGGATATCCTGGACGAAAACCTTCTTGTCACGTACCTAGTGGTCGAGTCTGACTTATGCAGGGGACAACCTCTCTTACGGCCCTGGTTCGCGAACCCCTGATAGTGGAGACAGGGAGCTCGGGAGCACAAGGGCTGGACTTGGTCACTGGTGGTGGGTGAAGGTCCACTCAAGCTCGTACTTGGCAGAAGCGTAGTGGTACAGTCCGGGTCAGCAACATGTTGGCAAAGTGGTACAGAAGGATGAGACAGACGGATGGTCGGGTGCAGGCAGGGTCGGCAGCAGAAGTACACAGGATCAGGCAGGAGAGGAGTCATAGACAGGCCGAAGGTCAGGGCAGGCAGAAAGCAATCAAAGTCCAAAGACATCCGGGGTCACAGATGCAGGAAGTCACTTCAGAGCAGACACAGGGACACAGGTCATGGTAATGCTGAAGAAGGGACAGCACCCCCCTTTTTCCTAACACTTCTCCAGAGTGCTCAGGACCTCCGACTGGGCCGAAGGTTTACCTTCCAACAAGACAATGACCCTAAGCACACAGCTAAAATAACGAAAGAGTGGCTTCACAACAACTCCGTGACTGTTCTTGAATGGCCCAGCCAGAGCCCTGACTTAAACCCAATTGAGCATCTCTGGAGAGACCTAAAAATGGCTGTCCACCAACATTTACCATCCAACCTGACAGGACTGGAGAGGATCTGCAAAGAGGAATGGCAGAGGATCCCAAATCCAGGTGTGAAAAACTTGTTGCATCTTTCCCAAAAAGACTCATGGCTGTATTAGATCAAAAGGGTGCTTCTACTAAATACTGAGCAAAGGGTCTGAATACTTAGGACCATGTGATATTTCAGTTTTTCTTTTTTAATAAATCTGCAAAAATGTCAACAATTATGTGTTTTTCTGTCAATATGGGGTGCTGTGTGTACATTAATGATGGAAAAACATGAACTTAAATGATTTTAGCAAATGGTTGCAATATAACAAAGAGTGAAAAATTTAAGGGGGTCTGAATACTTTCCGTACCCACTGTATATATACTAAACTGCCTGCACACCACTGACTGACCTGCCTAATCTAGTTCAAGTTCTCTCAATCTCCACTCCAACACACTACATACGGCCGCCATGTAAGCAGCCTTATATAGTGTGGGGCGTGGACCCTGTGCTTGGCCAATCATGGCTTTCACAGGAGATTGCGCTGTGATTGGCCAAAGCATGCAAGTCAGGTGCATGCTTTGGCCAATCAGCAGCCGTCAATGCATTGCGATCTAGCAGTGCATTGTGGGGCGCTCCGCTGTGCTGCGAACAAACGAACACCCGATGTTCGAGTCGAACTTATGTTTGACTCGAACATCGGGACCATCCTTAATCTACAACTTGTCTATATGAAGGCTGTGATGGGCCCTGTGGAAGTTAATACTCTCCTTTCTTTTTGGCTGTTGTAGTTCACTTAGTCTTGGTATTTTTCTTTTTCAGAAAGGATGGATTAATATGTAATATTTAAGACATAAATGATTTTTTTCATGAGGAATGGAAAGAACTGTGTATTGTTATTTCTGGATAAAATGTGATAATTTAACCTTACCAACAATTAAATAACATGTTGTATTGTTTGATGTGATTTATGATTTGTTCTTTCATTGTTATAGAGTTGTTTTTATTTTCTTGTGATGTACTCATTTCAATGTGCTTAATTCTGTTGGTCCTGATGAAGCAGACGATCCGTGAAACGCATCGACCTTTTCAGAAGATTCAATGCACTTAACCTTATAATGTATCATATCAATAGTAACATGTGATTTTATATTGTGTAAAATAAAGACATTATTCTTTTAGACCAATTATATGTTATTAGTAAAAAATTCTGTTCTATGTGGTAGATGTGCACACAGGGGTATATTTACTACTACATAATTTTCCTTTTGCTGCTATATTGGGATGATATTCCTGTACTCACATATTTCAAATTAATTACACTCTGTCCCACAAATACAAACCCGTGGTGCATGCCATTTTCTTAGTATCAGTGGGAAGAATGATGCCCCATGGTTGGTATTTAAGGGAGGAATAGTGCTCCATCATTGGTGTCAGTGGGAGGAATGGTGCTTTCTCAATGGTGTCAGTGGGAAAAATGGTGCAGCATAATTTGTGTCAGTGAATGAAATGGTCCCCAAAAGGGCAGGATAAAGGCAAGCAAAGGGCCACATCCGGCCCATGGGCTGCAGTTTAGAGACTGAAGATCTAAAGGTTTCTTTATTAACAACTATGTATACTGGAGTATATGTGCACAATTTCACCAGGACTCTTATCAGGCCCTTTTACTGATAATACTATTAATAATCTTTTCTTATACAAAGTTTGTATTATTTCCATACTGTTGTGCATTTATACTACTTGTTAATGTTATATGCTGGTTGCAGTAGTTTCATTCTCAGCTCCCAATTACTTTGATTAGATTACTGGTTAATTCCCTAGGAAGAGGATGTCCAAAGCCATGTCCTGGGTTTAGGCAATCCAACTTTATTATCAAACCCTCTCTTCCACTTAGCAAAGGTTCTATTTCTTTTATTTATCTACAGGTTTAGCGCAATATCCTGTTTGGGAGTGCCATTTCTCATAACCTCACCAGAAAAGAGGGCTACACTTTGAATATTAACCTCTTCTCACCGAGCACACACAAGTATGTGGCCTCTTGGCGGCCGGGCCTTGGCACCGAGTGGCCACATATTTGCGTGCAATTGCGCCGACAGTGCTGTGCAGAGAGCACGTGCTTGCGCACTCCCAGCACAGTGACCGGCTGCTCACGGAAACTTTTCCGATCATGTGACTGTGGCCATAAGCCCTGCCCCATCTCCCGGCATAGCAAACCCCTTAAAGGGCCGGCAGCACCCGGCGCCAAGGGGTTAAAAATGGATAATAGTGACTGAATAAGGCTCCATTTGCACATGCATCCAGCTGTGATCACTGCACATAATTTCTGGCTGTACAAACAGTGAGACGTAGCTCTGGCCGCCAACAGCCTGTCATTGCATTGCACAGCCTTGGCGGCAGCATCTACAGTCAGGTCCATCAATATTGGGACATTGACACAATTCTAATCTTTTTGGCTCTATACACCACCAGAATGGATTTGAAATTAAACGGACAAGATGTGCTTTAACTGCAGACTTTCAGCTTTAATTTGAGGATATTTAAATCCAAATCAGGTGAACAGTGTAGGAATTACAACAGTTTGTATATGTGCCTCCCACTTTTTAAGGGACCAAAAGTAATGGGACAATTGGCTGCTCAGCTGTTCCATGGCCAGGGTGTGTGTTATTCTCTCATTATCCCATTTACAAGGCACAGATAAAAGGTCCAGAGTTCATTTCAAGTGTGCTATTTGCATTTGGAATCTGTTGCTGTCAACTCTCAATTTGAGATCCAAAGAGCCGTCACTATCAGTGAAGCAAGCCATCATTAGTCTGATAAAAACAAAACAAACCCATCAGAGAGATAGCAAAAACATTAGGTGTGGCCAACTGTTTGGAACATCTTTAAAAAGAATGAATGCCCCAGTGAGCTCAGCAACACCAAAAGACCCGGAAGACCACGGAAAACAACTGTGGTAGATGACAGAAGAATTTTTCCCTGTTTAAAAAAACACCCTTCACAACAGTTGGCCAGATCAAGAAGTATGTGTGTCAAAGTCAACAATCAAGAGAAGACTTCACCAGAGTGAATACAGAAGGTTCACCACAAGATGTAAACCATTGGTGAGCCTCAAAAACAGGAAGGCCAGATTAGAGTTTGCCAAACAACATCTAAAAAAGTCTTCACAGTTCTGGAACAACATCCTATGGACAGATGAGACCAAGATCAACTTGTACCAGAGTGATGGGAAGAGAAGAGTATGGAGAAGGAAAGGAACTGCTCATGATCCAAAGCATACCACCTCATCAGTGAAGCATGGTGGTGGTAGTGTCATGGCATGGGCATGTATGGCTGCCAATGGAACTGGTTCTCTTGTATTTATTGATGATGTGACTGCTGACAAAAGCAGCAGGATGAATTCTGAAGTGTTTCGGGCAATATTATCTGCTCATATTCAGCCAAATGCTTCAGAACTCATTGGACGGCGCTTCACAGTGCAGATGGACAATGACCCGAAGCATACTGCGAAAGCAACCAAAGAGTTTTTTAAGGGAATGGCCAAGTCAATCACCTGACCTGAATCCGATTGAGCATGCATTTCACTTGCTGAAGACAAAACTGAAGGGAAAATGCCCCAAGAACAATCAGGAACTGAAGACAGTTGCAGTAGAGGCCTGGCAGAGCATCACCAGGGATGAAACCCAGCGTCTCGTGATGTCTATGCGTTCCAGACTTAAGGCTGTAATTGACTGCAAAGGATTTGCAACCAAGCAGTGGCGGCCCGCCCATAGGGGGGCCCGGGCGCCGCCCCCTCCGAAAATAAAAAGTTCTCCTTTAAAAAAAAAAGTTTGTTTAAATTAGCATAGTACACTGTGTTTGGGCGCCGGACGCAGTGCACTATGGGAATCGTGACGTCGTTGCAATCACATGATTGCAGGCGTCACGCTTCAATGGCAGGGTTTAATACTGCCTTGAGGTGCTTTGCTCTGCGCCTCAAGCCGCCTATTGGCTGCTGGTGCTGTCAATCAATCACCGCTGTCCAATAGACGGCGGTGATTGATCTCGGAGGAACTCAGTGTCACTTCCAGCCATGGAGACTGGAGAGAGAAGGCTCCATTCTCCAGGCTTTCAGCACGCTCACCCGCAAGAGCTGTCTCTGCAAACAAACAGCCGCTTGTCCGCATGCAACACTTCTGCCTGCCTGCCTGCCTATTAGATGGGGTAAGTGCTTGTCCCAACTTCGGAGGTGGGGGCCGCCGGGGGGGGGGGGGGGTCGGGCCACAAACCCCTATCTGGTGACTGTATTACACTATCTGGGACCCTGAATGTGCAATGCTCTGCATGGAGGTTTCCTATGAATTACTATGTGTAATGCTCTGCATGGAGGTTTCCTATAAATTACTATGTGCAATGATCTGCATGGAGGTTTCCTATGAATTACTATGTGCAATGCTCTGCATGGAGGTTTCCTATGAAGTACTATGTGCAATGCTCTGCATGGAGGTTTCCTATGAATTACTATGTGCAATGCTCTGCGTGGAGTTTCCTATGAATTACTATGTACAATGCTCTGCATGGAGTTGCCTATGAATTACTATGTGCAATATTCTGCATGGAGTTTGGGACCATGTATACGCTATCTGGGACCCTGTATACCCTATGTGAGACCCTGTATACCCTATGTGGGACCCTGCATACCCTATCTGGGAACTTGTATACTGCTATCTGGGACCCTGTATACTGCTATCTGGGACCCTGTATACTGCTATCTGGGACCCTGTATACTGCTATCTGGGACCCTGTATACTGGTATCTGGGGCTCTGTATACTCCTATCCAGTGACTCTGTATACTGCTATATGGTGACTCTGTATACTCCTAACTGGTGATGCTATATACCACTATCTTGTGATGCTGGGCTGTATACTCCTGACAAAAGGGGTGGAAACTAAAAGGGGTGGGGCTTATGAGAAGTGGGAGGGTCAAAAAGGAAGGGCGGGGTTTGGCACCCCCCCATCCTAAAATTTCCCCAACCGCCACTGCAACCAAGTATTAAAAAAGTGAAAGTTTGATTTATGATTGTTAATCTGTCCCATTACTTTTGGGAGGCACATATACAAACTGTTGTAATTCCTACACTGTTCACCTGATTTGGATGTAAATACCCTCAAAATAAAGCTGAAAGTCTGCAGTTAAAGCAGATCTTGTTCATTTCATTTCAAATACATTGTGGTGGTGTATAGAGCCAAAAAGATTAGAATTGTGTCGATGTCCCAATATTGATGGACCTGACTGTATCTGATCACATCTGTCAAACCCAGCAGCATGATTCAATAGATTCTTACCACTGGGATTCACAAAGTGGTAAAACACCCATGTGAATAGAGCCTAATGCAACTGAATTTGTGTCAACTTATAGGTATATGTGTCTGAGTCTGTTGGACAGATTGATTGCCCCCTAGAAGACTGTTGCTTTATCACATATCATGTGCTATACCTATTCAGGAAGGTGGCATTGGTCCAAGGTAGGCACTGGGAAATATTATATATCCATTGACACCCAAAATTTTGACTCCTTTAAAAAAAAATGTTCCCCTTATTTTCTTCTCCAGGTTTGGAAGTAGGGAGGTAGCGTGATTGGCTCCAATCAGAAATACTGTAACTGGGCCCCCTTAAGACAGCTGTATACAGGGCTGGGACAATAGGGTGCAGAAAGGGTACGGTGTCATCACGCGAACACGGTAGGGTAGGCGCACAGAGCCTGTCAGCTGCCTGAATCACAGAAGTGACGCTGCCTTCACGTCTGTCATTTAAAATGGAGCAGAGTAGAGACCTTGGGAGCTACTGGAGGGAGGATCCTGTTCTCTCCTCCCTCCAACAACAGAATACTGTGGGCAGGAGAGAGCAAGCACAGCTGGCATCTGCTGAGAACACACCTTCTTCTAAGTATGTGCGGCTACCAGAGAGTGAGGACAGACTACCCTTCTTCCTGTCATTCCTTGTCACATGACATATCACATGAACAAAGAGGGAATGAAGAAGAAGTTTTATAAAAGAAAGTGAAGTGCAATCAAAAAAATCACTCTGCTATCCAGCACAAATAACCAAATAATATGTAGCGATAGTATCCTTAAATTGTTATAAATGTGCCAAATAAGCAAATAAATATGAGAAATCAAACATACTGTATGCTTACAATCTTCACATTAAGCATTGATTAATAATGTGCTTATCATTGAAACGTGCCCAAATGTTCATCAAGTCCCAAATGACATGCGTTTACTTATAGCTTTCTTTAATGTTCCAAATAAAGCACTTTAAAATTAAAACCTGTGTGCTCTGTGAATATCTTAATCAATTTCACAATAGTGTACTTTGTCACCAGCCACACCACCTGCTCACCTTTAAATACTGACCTATAGTTATAAATAGGTCAAGCTGCGCCTTACTCTTTAACTAGGGCTTCAGATATCCTCAGAACTATCCAGATGTATTAACATATCTCTTATAGACAAATAGACCTCCCCACAGCTCCCAGGTACGGCAGCCAGCCTCCTCTAATCTGTATTGCTTAAAAGAAACAAAAAGCCATTGTTGTAAAATATATTTAATCACTTCAATAACAGGCACTTAGAACACATCCCGTCTAGACCAATTTTCAGCTTTCAGTGCTCTCACAATTTGAGTGACAATTACTCAGTCATGTTACACTGTATCCAAAAAACATTTTTATCATTTTTTTTCTCACAAATAGAGCTTTCTTTTGGTGGTATTTAGTCCCCACTGGGTTTTTTATTTTTTTGCGATATAAGCGAAAAAAGAGCAAACATTTTGCAAAAAAAAAACACTTTGTTTAGTTTCTACTGTAACATTTTGCAAAAAAGTAATTTTTCTTCATAAATTTGGCCCAAAATGTATACTACATATCTTTGGTAAAAATAACCCAAATTAGTGCATATTATTTAGTCCGTGTGAAAGTTATAGAGTCTACAAGCTATGGTGCAAATCACTGAAAATTGATCACACCTGATGTACTGATGGCCTATCTCATTTCTTGAGACACTAACAGGCCAGGAAAGTACGAATACCCCCCAAATGACCCCTTTTTGGAAAGTGGACAGTCCAAGGTATTTAGAAAGAGGCATGGTGAGTTTTTTCACGGTTTCATTTATTCCCACAATTCTTTGCAAAATTAAGTTGTTTTTTTCCCCCCACAAAATTGTCATTGTAACAGGTTATTTCTCTCACATGGCATATGCATATCACAAATTACAACCCAAAACACATTCTACTACTCCTCCTGAGTATGGCGATACCACATGTGTGGGACATTTGCACAGCCTGGCCACATAGAGAGGCCCAACATGCAGGGAGCACTATCAAGTGTTCTAGGAGCATAAATTAAACATCTAACTTGTTGACTACCTATTACACTTTTGAAGGCCCTGGAGCACCAGGACAATGGAATTATCCACAAAATGACCCCATTTTGGAAAGCTAACACCCCAACATATAATCTATGAGTCATAATGTGTCTTTTGAATGGTTCATTTTTTTCCAGAAGTTTTTGGAACATGTGGAAAAAAAATGGAAACTTTTTTACACAAAGATGTCAATTTCTAAGATATTTCCAACACGCAGCATGTACATAGCAAAAATGACACCCCAAAATACATTCTTATACTCCTCCTGAGTATGGCAATACCACATGTATGAGACTTTTACACAGCCTGGCCACATACAGAGGCCCAACATTGAAGTAGCACTGTCAGGCATTTTAGAAGCATAAATTACACATCTCATTTCTCAACCACCTATTACACATTTGAAGGCGCCTGGAGCACCAGGACAATGGAATTACGCACAAAATGATGCCATTTTGGAAAGCTAATACCCCAACGTAAAACCTATGAGGCATGATGAGTCTTTTGAATAGTTCATTTTTTTCCAGAAGTTTTTGGAAAATGTGGAAAAAAAATTAAAACCCATTTTTTTTACACAAAGTTGTCCATTTATAAGATATTTCTAACACATAGCATGCACATAGCAAAACGACACTCCAAAATACATCCTGCTATTTCTCCTGAGTATGGCGCACATATATGAGACTTTTACACAACCTGGCCACATACAGAGGCCCAACATTGAAGTAGCACCGTCAGGCATTTTAGAAGCATAAATTATACATCTCATTTCTCAACCACCTATTACACGTTTGAAGGCCCTGGAGCACCAGGACAATGGAATTACCCACAAAATGACCCAATTTGTATATCATTTCATTGTATGGTTCTTGAACTGTGCGGCTGTTTGCTCTGATATGCATGAGTGTGTTTAAATTGATGTATATTTCTTTTAACAATTGATGATTGATGATCAGTGCCACTACGGTGCCTCCCAATAGTGTAATAGGTAGTCGAATTAGATTTGAAATTTATGCCCCTAAAACACCTGATGATGCTCCCTGCATGTTGGGCATCTGTGTGTGGCCAGGCTGTGTAAAAGTGTGACACATGTGTTATTGCTATACTCAGGAGGAGTAGCAGAATATATTTTGGGGTGTAATTTTTGCTAGGTACATGCTGTGTGTTAGAAATATTGTATAAATGGACAATATTGTGTAAAAAAAAAATGCGTTTTCATTTTCTTTCCACATTTTTCCAAAAACTTGTGGAAAAAAATGACATGTTCAAAAGACTCATTATGCCTAATAGTATGTATGTTGGCATGTTTACTTTCCAAAATGGGGTCATTTTTGGGAGTTTACATTGTCCTGGTGCTGAAATTAGATGTGTAATTTATGCTCCTAGAACGCCTGATGGTGTTCCCTGCATATTGGGCCTTTGTATGCGGCCAGGCTGTGTAAAAGTCTCACACATGTGGCATCACCATACTCAGGATAAGTAGTAGAATGTATTTTGGGGTGTAATTTGTGGTATGCATTTGATGTGTGTGAGAACTAACCCATTAATATGACAATTTTGTGAAAAAAATCTTAATTTTGCAAAGAATTGTGGGAAAAAATTACAACTTCAAAAAACTCTCCATGACTCTTACTAAATACTTTGGACTGTCTACGTTCCAAAAAGGGGTCATTTGGGGGGTATTTGTACTTTCCTGGCTTGTTAGTGTCTTAAGAAATGAGATAGGCTCTTAGTACATCAGGTGTGAGCAATTTTCAGTGAATGGCAACATAGATTGTAAACTCTATAACTTTCACACAGACCAAATAATATCCACTAATTTGGGTTATTTTTACCAAGCATATGTAGCAGTATACATTTTGGACAAAATTTATGAAGAAAAATTACTAATTTGCAACATTTTATAACTGAAACTAAGAAAATTGCATTTTTTACACAGAACCTACGGGAGTCAATGATAGATTGTATTTCATACTCCTATTGGTTCTTAACCAGAACAGGATGAGGACGTAGTACCAAGGTGGTGAGGTGGTTGCATACCAAAGGTTTTAACAAGGAGACATGGAATACATTAGAAATTTGCATATTAGAAGGCAGGTCTAAAGCATAAGTCACTGGGTTGATCTTGCGGAGAATGCAGAAAGGCCCAATAAACCGTGGTGCCAGCTTCAGTGAGGGAACATGAAGTCGGAGGTTGCAAGAAGACAGTCAAACGCTCTCCCCAACTTGGTAAGAAGGTGCAGGTAGGCATCTGTGGTCAGCATGGTGCCTGTACCTATCATTGGCATGTCGCAAAGACTCCTGGACCTGTACCCAAGTGGAACGAAGACCACGGAGATGCTCCTCCAATGCAGGAATGCTCTGAGGAACAAATGAGTCAGGCAACATGGCTGGTGGGAAACCATAATTCACCATAAATGGAGACAATCAGGAAGAAGTATTGACTGAACTATTGTGAGCAAACTCTGCCCAAGGTAACAGGTCAGACCACTTGTTATGATGGTCAGAAATATAGCAACATAAAAATTGTTTCAAGGACTGGTTGGTTCATTCTGCAGCCCCATTGGACTGTGGGTGATACGCAGAAGAGAAGGAAAGCTGAATTCCCAACTGTGCACAAAAGGCTCATCAAAACCTGAACACAAACTGGCTACCCCTGCCTGAAAAGATCACCTTGGGAAGCCCATGTAAGCAAAGGATCTCCTGAGCAAAAATGGATGCCAGTTCCTTGGACGTGGGCAATTTCTTAAGTGGAATACAATGTGACATCTTTGAGAATTGGTCAACCACCATAAGGATAACTGTTACACAGAGTAAGGTAACTCCACAATAAAATCCATAGACAGATGGGTCCAAGGCCTCTCTCCATTGGGTATGGATTTTAGAAGACCTACTGGAAGATGTTGTGGTGTTTTGTTCTGAGCACACATGGAAGAGGCTGCTACAAAGGCAGCTACATCAGCACGGAGACTAGACCTCCAGAACTGTTGGGAAATAGCCCAAATGAGTGGATTCCTCTCTGGGTGACCAGCAGCCTTGGGAAAATGGAGACTCTCCAGGACAAAGCAGCAGTCTCAAGGTTTCCCAGGAGGAGCATGGATCTGAGCAGCAAGGATCTTATCACCCAAAGGTGGAGTGAGACTGGTACAAATCATAGCCAGAATACGATCAGGAGGTATCCCAGCAACAGGAACTGACTCCACCTTGGAAGCGGAAGAAAACTTGCGACAATGCATCGACCCTTATATTCTTAGTACCATGTAAAAATGAGACTATATAATTGAAGCTTGACAAGAACAGAGCCCACCAGGCCCTCCTGGAGGAGAGACGTTTAGCCTCAGACAAGAATGTGAGATTCTAGTGGTCAGTGAAAATGAGAACCGGAACAGTGGTACCCTCAAGGAGATACCTCCATTCTTTAAGGGCTAAAATGATTGCTAACAAACTCTCTGTCCCCAATCTCATAATTGCTTTCCGCAGGAGACAACTTCTTGGAAAAGTAGCCACAAAGATGCATAGCGCTCTCTGAGGTGAGAGGTTGGTACAGAAGGGCACCAACTCCAGTCTCAGATGCATTAACCTCAAGGATGAAGGGTAATGTAGGATCCAGATGTGCCAACACAAAAGCAGAAATAAAGCCTGCCTTGAGACTTTCAAAGGCCTTAATGGACTCTGGAGACCAATTCTGTGGGTTACCATTCTTTCTAGTCACATCAGTCAGGGGCTTGACCAGAGACGAGAAGTTGCGAATAAACTACTGATAATTGGCAAAGCCAAGAAAACGTTGTAGTGACCATAAACCCACGGGTCAAGGCCACTGTATAACTGCTGATAGCTTGTCTGGGTACATCGAAAAACCAGCAGTGGAAATGACATAACTCAGGAATTTAACCTGTTCACGATGGAACTCACACTTCTCCAATTTACAATACAGGTTATTATCTCTCAGCCTCTGAAGCACACGACAGACATCTGTGTGGTGACTCTCTAGGGACTTGGAATATATGAGGATATCATCGAGATACACCACCACACATTGCTGCATCATATCTCAGAGGACCTTGTTGATGAATTCCTGAAAAACTGCCGGAGTGTTGCAAAGACCAAACGGCATTACAAGGTATTCGTAATGGCCTGTACTGGTATTGAACACAATTTTCCACTCATCACCCTCCTTGATCCTCAGGAGAGTTTATGCCCCTCTCAGATCAAGCTTCGTAAAAACCGTTGCTCCCTTGAGGTGGTCAAATAACTCTAATCAATGGAATCGGATAAGCATTCTTAATCGTGAAGCGATTGAGACCCCTATAATCGATACAAGGTCTTTGTTCGCTACTCTTCTTTTTCACAAATTAGAAGCCAGCACCAGCAGGAGACGAGGATTTGCAGATGAACCCTCTAGAAAGTGCGTCTGCAACATACTCCTCCATGGCTTTATCCTCCAAGACAGACAAAGGGGAAACCCTTTGTCAGGAGGGGGTATGGCACCAGGTTGAAGGTCAATTGCACAATTGTATGACCGGTGTTGAGGCAAACTACTGGCTTGACCTTTGTCAAAGACATTGTCTAAGGAATCGTCCTCTGTCACTGACATGCCCGTGCGTGTGTTTGCGCGCCTGTGCTCGCTTGCGCGCCTCTGTGCGTGCCTATGCGCACGTGCGTGCGCCTGTGCCGGCAATGACGTCAAAGCGGCCATTTAAGTAGACAGCACCCATCAGCCAGTGCTGTCCTTTCTACAGCGTTCCTGCACCTGTGACCCCCAGAGTTTGTTTGAGACTTCCTGTTCCTGTGACCCCGGCTACCCTTTGGACTTTGCTGTTATCTGCCTGCCCTGACCACGGCCTGTTTACAACTATTCTTCTGCCTGACCCCTTTGTACTTCTGCCGCCTGCACGTTGCCGACCCAGCTTGTACCCGACTACACGTTTGCCTGATCCCTCTGTACTGCACCGCCTGCCAGTTGCCGACCCGAACTGCACCATGATCCTTCAGCCTGCATGAGCTCCAGTGGACTTACACATACCATCAAAGACTTGTCCAGCCCTCATGCTCCCCTTTGCTCCAGAGCTCCCTGTCTGCACTATCAGGGGTTCTCCAACAAGGGCCATAAGAGAGGTTGCCCCCAGCATAAGCCAGACTCAACCACCAGGTACGTGACACATTGCTAAATTTGCGGTACTCCTTGGGCAGGGAGTAGAGTGAAGAGGTACACAAGACCTTATCCACTTTCTGAAAACATGTCTTACTGCATTGTAGCGACCAGGGAAGAACCTCAGCAAGAAGCCAATCAAAAGAAAGGCTGTGCCTCTGTAATCAAGGATAACCACTGGAAAATGAGGAGAGGAAATGACTTGGAACTGGATTATCTCATGGTAAAGAGCCCCTATGCCCATGGTCAATGGAGCAGTCTCATGAGTCACCTGGAAAGGCTGTAGAGGTCTCAATCAATAGCCTCAATGGCAAATGGAGTAGCCCAAAGCTGCAGCAGGATCGAGTGCTTAGCCACAAAGGCACTATCTATCAACAGGCCTGCAGCTCCAGAGTCTATTAGAGCCTGTATCTCGATAGATAAACCAGAAAAGTGGCCCTAAGGGAAGAGGGATTTTAAGGTGGGTGCTCAAACCACAATATGTATATAAAATATAAATCATTTATTGGTATACATTAAAAGCACATAAAATTGTACATCTAGGCAAACATATAAAATATGCAAGGCAATACAAGATACGGATACCACACAGTGGGCAAAGTGGGTATGGCCCACCAGTGATTAAGACGTATGTCCCAACATGTTTCGATATCACAATAAGTGTTGTATGTTCCTCAGGGGAATATTGTATTGCCGAAAATATCAATTATATGGAATAGAATGTACATATATAAGTATGGTAGAGATTATCAACAAAGTAAAGTACAAAAAATTTGTAATATAGTAATACATGTGGTGAGGAGAGAGATAAATACACAAATATATGCATGCCTGAGAAATGGTCCATGACACAATACACACAAAAAGGAGGGCTCACCCGGATAGGTAAAATATTGAATGTAAGGATAACTTTTCTCCAAATGTCCCACAGGGAAGGTAGGAGATAAGCTCTAAGTCAGTATCAGAGCTGCAAGCTGCAGATAGGCGTAGCTCTCCACAAGTCCGGATATACAAAATAGGAAGAGAGGCTCCTATATAGTAGCGTAAGGGGAAGGGTATAGAGGAAAAAAGAAGAAATAAAAAATAAAAATATTTCCTGGACCTCCTCATGTCAGCCTACTATGGGTCAGCTCCGCCCCTCTGACCCCTTCAGGACAACCTCTTCCCAAGCCTATAAGAGGCGGCTGTCTGTCCATATGCAGTGTTCTTTTTTCGTCCTCGCTCCGGACGCCTCTTAAGACAAATATATACGCATACACACACGCAAGAAGAAGCAAGGTAGGAGACTTACTGCGAAACCTTCTAATGTCATGCGATCCTGCTCAGGTTCATGCGCTCTCCTGAGTTCAGAAGATCCCTTGTCTGGGCTGTAAATCTTCCCTTGTGGGGTACCCTTGGTGCTGGGTCTCAATGAAGCAGTATAAAGTACTGCATGTGTACGCCAGCCTTTAGAGAGTGGTTAAATACTGCTGGATGGGCTGTGCGGCGGCAGGCGAGTCTCACTTCAGCAGTTTAAAGAACTGCATGTGTACACCAGCCTTTAGGAGGCGGTTAAATACTGCTGGTGAGCTGTGTGGCGAAGTGATGAGAGTAAGGACAGAGTCTCACTTCAGCAGTTTAAAGAACTGCATGTGTACACCAGCCTTTAGGAGGTGGTTAAATACTGCTGGTGAGCTGTGTGGCGAAGTGATGAGAGTAAGGACAGAGTCTCACTTCAGCAGTTTAAAGAACTGCATGTGTACACCAGCCTTTAGGAGGTGGTTAAATACTGCTGGTCGTCCT
>BLSH010556801.1:1028344-1060390 GCA_018402905.1 Glandirana rugosa | reverse complement strand
TGAAGTGATCCTCCCCCATAAATATGGGGGGTCCAGTCGATGAGGTAGGTCAAGGCCGTAGACCTGCCAAGGTGTACGAACTGCTCCGACAGAAAATCCGAGGATATGTATCCATGTCCAGTCATGAGGTTGTCCTGAAGGGGTCAGAGGGGCGGAGCTGACCCATAGTAGGCTGACATGAGGAGGATCCAGGAAAGGAAAATTACGGTAAGTATGAAAACAATTTTCCTTAATCTTACGCCCAGGTCCACTATGTCTATGTGGGGCAGGGATCAAAGCCCTCAAAATATGAGTGTTTAGGCCCGTAGTGTAGATCACCTCAAAGGGTTTCCCACAGAAGGTTTGCCGAGGAGCGACCCTGCACCGAAAAATATAAATATATTTTGAGAAAGTCAAAAATAGGTAGCAAAAAGAGAAACAGGAGTTTCTAGCATATCGAGGCAAACACCACCAGAGTACTGACCTGTACCTATGTATAGGAGCCTAAAAGACAGCCTCGTCAAGCATGTGGAACCGTCCAGATGCCGGAACTGGATGGAGTAGCTGACCTGGGGGGTATAAATACCCCCTCCTAGTGAAGTGGGCTGTGTCCCCGAATTTCCAAAAGGCCCGTCCCAGAGGTAGAAGGATCTCGGACCGGGCCCCTCCTGTGTATACACAGGATAGTGCGCCATCCACCTCCCTGCTCCGGTCCCCCGGGTGTTCATTGCGCAGCTTTGTCTGACGTCACCCCGCCGCTTGCGCGCGCACATAGAGCCAGTGCGCCGATGGAGGGGAGGAGGAACTGCCAGAATGGGCGTCCTGGTTGGCTAATCCGGCCCCACTAGCTGCGTGCCAGCGGAGGGGCCTACGCGCGCCAGGGGAGAGAATGTCTTTGAGGGCCCCTGGTGGTGTCTGTCCATACCATCAATCCCCATATAGAGAGATGGGCCGGGCAGGCAAAAAACCAACGGGACAACTGCAGAACAAAGTAGAATCTATTGATTCCCTCAAATTGTAAATTAGAGAGAAGGATGAAATACATAGATCCAGGGTGCCAATATGAGATCGAATGTCAGGACCAGTCCCAGACACGCAGATACATACGGCAAAGCATCACGAAGACACTGGGATGCAAGAAGCTAAACACATAGGAGAAATGAAGCGATGATAACCCACAGATCCCACGCCTGAAATTAAAAAAAATAGGTAATTCATAACAAACATGGAAATGAGCACAAATGTAAATATCAGATATACCCATCCAACAGAGGAAAAAGCATAACCAAGGGATTAAAGAGTAATGATGACAAGACATGGTCATAATAAATCTCTGTCAAACCCCCCAGAGGTAAATCTGGGTAAGAAGGGCTTGAAATTCATGGTGCCATTCAAGCCTGGTGGCATTGTGGCATTCAGACTAAGGATCCACTGGAGCTCTCGCTGGAGGAGGACCTTGTCAAAGTCACCTCCATGCGGGCTTGGATGGACCCTGTCCAGGACCACAAATCTAACCCTCGGACAGACACCCTGGTGGACTATACCTACATGTCGACCCAAAGGGGTGTCCTGGTCACTTTTTTTCATATTAATAATGTGGCGTAAAGCACGTTGAGAACGTTTTTGAATGGTCTTACCCACATAGAAACAGCCACAGCTGCATGTTAGTAAATATATTACTCCCTTGGTCTGGCAGTTTGCAAAGTGTCGGGGGCAGTGGGGCTTGTTATTAGGTAGAATTATGTGGGATCTGGTATCAATATATGGGCATAAAGTGCAATTGCCACATGGGAAGGTGCCATAGGTCTTACAATGGTTCACCTCTCAAAGTCCTGAGTACTCACTGTGGACTAACCTATCACCCAAGGAGGTGGCCCTCCGATAGGTGATCATGGGGTTAGGGGGCACAAAAGGACCAATATGAGGGTCCATGGTCAACAAATGCCAATGTTTTTTGAGGATGGATCTGATCTGCTTGTGTTGGCTATTAAATTTAGTAATAATCCTAGGTATGGACTCTTCTTTGTATTTTTTGGTCTAAATAAGATTTCCTGTCTGGATCTACTTTCTACTTTATTGAATGCCCTCTTTAGGCAATGATGAGAGTAGCCCCGTTGTAATAATCGTGTCTTCAGGGCTCTAGCTTCCTGATAGTATATATCATCCTTTGTACAGTTCCTCCTGATTCTCAAGTACTGACTGAATGGGATGGAATCTATCAAGGGTTCTGGGTGTGCACTAGAAGCATGGAGTATGTTGTTGCCCGCAGTGGGTTTACGAAAAAGTTGGCAGGAAAGTGCTCCATCAGAATCCTTGCAGATTTTGACATCCAAAATTGTGATTTTGGCATGGTGGAAGCTCATGGTAAAAGTTAAGTTGAAGGAGCTGCGATTCAGCGATTCAACGAACTGCCATAAGGCATCCGTTGTGCAGCTCCAAAGGAGTAGCACATCATTAATGTAAGGGTACCACATAAGTATGTGGTCCGTCCATTGGGTTAATTTGTCATCAGAAAAGATGGACTGTTCCCACTCCCCCAGGTACAGATTGGCGTACGAGGGGGCACACGAAGTCCCCATCGCCATGCCCTGTACCTGGAGGTAGTGGGAACTGGCAAATGTAAACACATTGTGATGGAGTATAAATTCAAGCGCCAGTAGGATAAAATCGCTGAAGGGAAACTCGGTTTCATTCATCTGTGAAAGGATGTGTTTGATGCACGCAAGTCCTAACTGGTGAGGGATGGAACTGTATAGGGCCTCCACGTCCATGGCGACCAAAATAGTGTATCTCGATAGACAACTCAGACCCAGGGTAACCAGAACCAGGGGCTTCTCCTTCTGGATAACCGGGGATGAAACAATGCCACCTAAGGTCTGTCCCCGGGTATGACAAGACTTAACCTCCCTGGTGGTATGATTATGTCAGATTTTTGCATCTCAAATCGGTACTTTTTTGCATAGAAATTTGGATTTTTATATTGTAGGCCTGTAATTCTTAGGAATAGCTAACTTAAGACAAGAGTCTAGTAGACATCCTGGGTATGATAACATTTGAAATAACGAAATCATAAATTATAATATATATTAAAAAAATTTATATAATATAATAATTATCAAAAATAATAATAATAATAATAATAAAATGTATTCAATGTAATCAAGTCAAAAACACTGAAATTTGCTCAATTGCAGAATTGTCGCTGTCGTCACTTTCAGTGTCTGATGATAAATTTCATCACAAATCAGTATCACTCAATTCTGCAAATGATTCTTATTTACTATCGCTGTTTTCTAGCTGGTCAAAAAACACTTTTGACGTAAAAGGGACGCTTTTTGGATGACATGGACATTCTCAAGTTTCCAGGCAGAAAGAATGACATATATAATAGAAAAATGCAGGCAGGGCACTGGGCAAAGCACTAGGGACAAAAGGGATGTGAAATTATTTCATACAGTAATGTAACCTTACAGATTACAGTGTACTGTATGTTTACTGCATGTTTAACTTTTTGAATTTGCTGCCAGGCTCCGCCCCTGTGCGATATGTTACTTGCAGGGAACAGAGCCTGGCACACAGAGGCATCAGGTGGAAGACACAGGGGGGACATCACTGGAGCCAAGGAACAAGGTAAGTAACATTGCCTGGATCCAGTGATGCGATACCGAGTGTGGCTCAGGGTTACCGCTATTTGTAATGGCAATTCACCCCGAGCCACACTTGGGAAAACCACCAGGGAGGTTAAAAAAGTGACCTGCCTGGTCACAATAAAGGCACAATCTCACTCCTCCTATAGGCTCCTTCATCCACAAAGGCGTGTGAAGCCCAACTGTATGAGTTCTACCTCACTGACAGGCTCAGAACCAGGAGGTATGGGAGGTGAGGGAGTCACAGGTGGGAATACAAAGCTCAGAGCCAAACGCACAGCAGGCTTCCACAAGCGCTCCTTAAAGGAAGGGATCTCCCGGAGTCTGGAGTCAATGAAGATGGCAAACGTGATCAACCTCTCCAGCTCAGTGGGTATGTCTCGGGCTGCTATCTAATCCTTGATGTTATCCGAGAGACCATGAGAAAAAGCAGCCATGGGAGCCTCATTGTTCCAAGAAACCTCTGCTGTCAGAGTATGGAATTCAATGGCGTAATCAGCAACTGTTCTCATACCCTGCTTGATGGACATGAGGCTTTTGGCAGTGGTAGTGGAGCATGCAGGAATGTCAAATACCCTTTTAAAGGAGGCCACAAACTCTGGGTGACTCTGGACAACAGGTTTTTGCATCTCCCATAGAGGGTTTGCCCAGGCCAAGGCTCTGTCAGAAAGCATCTGTCAGAAATCATGAAGCTTACTTTGCTTCTGTCCGTATGGAACGCCTGGGGCAGCACGCCAAAGTATATCCCAACATGGTTGAGAAACCCTCTGCATCGAACTGGATCGCCCCCAAATCGCTGGGGAAGCTGAGCAGAACCAGACATACCCCTTATAGAGGTAATATTTGAGGTGGGTGCCTGCACAGATACTTGAGCATCAGCACAAGTGGCCTGCAACACAGGTTGTGCCAGAATGGCCACCGTAGGAGCAACCAGGTGAGCAGTGTGATTCAGGAGTGTCTGTAATACTAGGGCAAACTGATCAATGCGGTGATCCTGCTCATCCAATCTGGAAAAAATATTACCAGCAAGTAGATTGACTGCATTCTCTGAATTCATGGCCTTCGCCTACTGTCAGGAACAATAAATCAAACAGAAGGGAATGTCTTTCACAGGAACACACAGCAGAGATTTCTCCAGAGATGTTGACCAAGGCAAAGGCATCTGTGATCTGATCCAGGCAGTTTATATAGCAGCAGAGCAGGCTTAACGAGGCAGGCTATGGTCATCAGGTGAGACAGAGTGGAAGCTAAGACTGGCAATCAACCCTCAGCTGAGAAGGGAGTGCTGAGTCTGGCACTGACAGAACATTTCATTGTGGTAGAGTTTCAATGTGAACATCACATTCTGGTGGAGTTTCTATGTGAATATCACATTCTGGAGGAGTCTCAATGTGAATGTCACATTCTAGTGGAGTCTCAAGGTGAATGTCACATTCTGCTAGAGTCTCAAGGGAAACGTCACATTGTGGTGAAGTTTCTATGTGCACATGACATTGTGGGGGAGTTTTAATGTGAACGTCACATTGTGGTGGAATTTCAACATAAACATCACATTGTGGTGGAGTTTTAATGTGAACATCACATTGCGGTGGAGTTTCAATGTGAATGTTAGATTGTGGTAATGTTTCAATGTGAATGCCACATTGTGGTGGTGTTTCAATGTGAACGTCACATTGTGGTTGAGTTTCAATGTGAACTTCAAATTTTGCTGAAGTCGCAAAGGGAACGTCACATTGTATTGGAGTCTCAAAGGGAACATCACATTCTGCTGGAGTCTAAACGAGAATGTCACATTCTGCCAGAATCTCATCAGCAATGTAACATTCTGCCAGATCCTCAATGGGAACATCACATACTGGTGGATTTAAATTTTTTCCAACTTTTTGGACATTTTCTTTCCCAGCCAAGCTGCACCCTGCTCATTTAAGTGCAGTCTGTCCCTGCTAAAAAGAGCCAGTAACCGACTTAATTAACAATCCAGTTCTCCATGAAGATAAACCTCTCCTTCCTGAACCAGTTTCTTAGCCACTTGTTAAGCTCCCTAAGCTCCTGCTGCCTCCTTGGTGTGGCTCAAGGTATAGGCAGTATATCTAAAAATACTGCCTTAGAGGCTCTTTTTTTAATATGTCCCTGAAATCATTTTGTAGGGCACTCCATCTTCTAACTTTGTCATTGGTACCAATATGTACCATGACAGCTGGGTGCTCTCCATCCCCATCCAACAATTTGTCCATCCGATCTGCAATGTCCTGAACCTGTGCACCTGGGAAACAACATACTGTTTGTTGATCACAGTCTTTGTAACAGATTGCCTTCTCTGTCCCTGTAATAACCATATCCCCTACCACCAGTATCTGCCTATCCTTCTCTGTAACCTTGCCCCATCCTCACTAGAGGAAATGTTCCCATGGCTCCTTTGGTATTTTGGTGGGGTCTCAATGTGAACATCACATTCTGGTGGAGTCTCAACCTGAAGGTTACTTTTGGTGGGGGTCACAATGTGAACATTACACTCTGGTGAGTCTCATTGTGAATGTCACTTTCAGGTGGAGTCTCAGTGTGAATGACACATTCTGGTGGAGTCTGAAAGTGAACACCACTCTAGTGGAGCCTGAATGTGAACGTCACACTCTGGTGGTGTCTCAATGTAAATATCACATTCTAGTGGAATCTCAATGTGAACATCACCTTCTGTTGGAGTTTCAATGTAAACATGACTTTTAGATGGTGTCTCAATGTGAGCAGCACTCTGGTGGGATCTCAATGTGAACATAATTTTTGGGTGGAGTCTCAATGGGAATGTCACTTTCAGGTGGAGTCTCAATGTGAACAGCACACTCTGGTGCAGTCTGAACATGAACATTACACTGTGGGGTCTCATTTTGAACATCACATTCTGGTGGAGTCTCAATTTGAACATCACACTCTGGTGGGGTCTCATTGTGAGCATCACATTCTGATATGGTCTCAATGTGAATGTCACTTTGGGTTGGAACCTTGATATGAATGTCACATTCTGGGTGGGGTCTCAATTGGAATGCCACATTCTGGTGGAGTCTCATTGTGAACATCACATTCTTGTGAATTTAAAATGTCATCTAACTTTTGGCAATCTTCTCTCCTGCCCATATAAGTGCAGTCCATCCCTGCTTTGGTCAGCAACCGACCAAAAAGTCAGACCATTTCTACATGAACCCAAATGCCTCCTCCCTGCACCAGTTCCTCCAGTTAAGTTCCCTTAGCTCCTATAGAATGCAATAGACCCTATGCACACCTTTAATTAATGTTGTTAGTTTAGAAGCTGCTCAAATTGCACAATGTGTCCCCACATGCATTAACAAAATAAATTAGATGATTTGGTGCTTAACTTCCAATATGCAATCCCAAACAGAGAAAAAAGAAAAACTGTTTCAAATGGTGCAAATAATATAAATGTATCTAGTGTATAAAAAATTACCCATGGGTCTGTTTAAAACTCAAAATTCTACCATGAAGGGAGTGTATTAAGTGCATCTAAATGCATATATAAAGAGGTACCCTTATAGAAACAAATAATTAACATAGATCTATGTGATTAGCAATTATAAAGTGCAAACAGTCAATTCAAAAACAGTTCCACTGTAATAGTAAACTGAAAAATTCCAAGGCAGGTGCAAGAGTCCCAATAAAGGAAAGGGTGTAAAAATCCTTAGCGCATGTAGGTAAAACTTCTTCCAGGGCTATTTTTCCAACTTCTTCCTACATGTTACGTCACAGATCACATGACCTCCCTGATGAAGTCATGTGATCTGTGACATAACGCATAGGAAGGAGCTAGGTGAAGTTTGATCTTTAAGTCACGGCCAGGCCGGAGGCTCTGCACTGCATTGGAACTTGCGGTTTGCTTTGAACTTAAACAGTGAGTGTTACATTGCTGTTTTTATACAATAAAATATGGTTTTACACTATGGGAGACTTCTCTATTTATATATGAACTAATCGGGGAGTATCTTTGGAAAAAAATGACGGGTGCAGGGCCCTGATTGCAAACAGTGTGAGTTTTGGGACATGCACCCACACAAATGTCAAATTGAGATCAGCGGCTATGTCCGTGTGGAGTATAATAAGTCCTCATTCCTTTTGTCTGCAGCATCAGCTGCACTGTAGATGAATGAATAGAAGGCTCTATACAGAAGCTTTTGTTCATTTACAAACTCAAGCATAGTAAACAGTTTGCTTCAGTGATGAACATAGGAGCAAAAATAACTGCAAGTTTTGTCACTGCTGGTCCTTCTATCCTGAGGAAACACTAATCCAGCAGGTCTATGAGATGAACAGGACAACTTCATGGCTTCATTTTTATGCATGTCGTGTTTTCCTGTTTCTTTACTGTGCAGAATATTGGTATACATTGTTTATGTGTGCACCTTGCAGAGTCTTGGAATCAGCGTCCATGCTTCCTACCAGTGTATTTGGTTGGTTTTATTTTTCTGTAGCCCTGATAACTACAGATCTCTTATATTGGTTGAATTAAAGTGGTTATAAAGGCAGACAGTTTTTGTTATCTTAATGCATTCTATCCAGGAATGCATGGAAATATGCATATCTGTTTACCTTACCGGAATATGCAGATATGAACAGACTAACTGATATGGTCGAGAAACACAGCAAACTGCTGCGATGCATTTAGTCACCGTTAATTGCAACTTTATTAAATGGAAGCAGTATACTGCAATGAAACACATCATAGTGGCAGAACTTCTAAATTTAGAGTGCTGCTTTAACATTGATTTTATGTGATCACAGCCTCTGCCCGCCACTGTAGGCACTAGTGAGAGCCTGCTCTGGGTCCCCGCACTTGGGCACATTAAGCTTCGCCCTCATGCCTGTTCTCCATTCATAGATGGCTTTTCATTTATGGAATAATGTTAGGCTTCATTTCTGCTTTGGCCTCAAAATACTGGTTAACCTTTTCCCACCCACTTAACACGTGCAGCGGCAAAAAAGGTGGGCTTTAATGCCCTCACGATGCACATATGCATCCATGGATAGCCATACTTTCTGCAAGCACAGCGACTAAACTGTCAAAGACAGCTGCCGGTCTCTAGTAATAATTGGCGGGACAGGCTCCTGATTATGTGACAGCAAATCACAGTGGCCACATGAATGGGCAGGTAAGTGGATAAAAAGGCTCCGGACGGCCGCACTCCAATATAAGATTTTAATTGCATCAGGTCCACAAGGTACAGACAGGAATTATTTCTGACGCGTTTCACACCCCCTAAAGGCGCTTACTCATAGCATAGTGTAATGAAAACAAAAATGCACATATATACACATACAAAGGTGCTCATCTGCTGTGTTCAACCAATGAGCAATGATCAACCAGCTGCCACCTAAGCAGCCATGTGATCAAGCTCATTGGTTTCTCAGTCCCCCACAGGTGGAATTTGATGAGGTCTAACCCCATGGAGGATAGAACCTGTGTCAGGAATTAGATAAAAAAGAAAAAAAAATTGTATCACAAACTCCTCCATGGATGACAACCACACCAGACCTCCCGTGTGGAGACTAGAGAAATGCAGATGAGACACAAAAAATTACATACATGTAAAAAGGAAAAAATATGTATACAAAAACATGATTGAAAAAAATAATAATAATGATAAACGTGCATATACAGAGAAAACAATTTAGTGCAGAAAGCTACAGCGATTGAACAATATATCAAAGCAAAATCTTTAAATACACTAGTAAGCTTCATGGACTGGACGGAAAGAGAGAAAACATAAGAGGTCAAATAGTTAAGACCTGCAAATATTCTCATCCGTTTAATACTGTTTGTTCCCATGTTCATGTAGAAATGAAAAATAAAAAATCAAGCAAATCGTCGAAAAAAAAATTTCAATCAATGAAGATTCATTCAATGTTATATTCAAACAACCCTGCCGAAGGCAAGGTCGTAATTCATGTGCAGATGTTAACACTAATCCTGAGAACCCCATCCCGTCAATTAATGAATGAAACAATATAACGAGTATGTATATGTAAACACACTGCTTAACTGCATAATATTTAGATAATACAGGCATGAGGCTTCTCAGGCAAAAAACACAATTCCTGAAAAACACTCCAAGTCTAAAGCAGCCTGCTTTGCAAAAGGGAGGAAAGGAGGGGGGGGGGGAGAGGAAAAAAAAAAAAAGGGTCGTAAAAAAACCCCAAAAATTGGGTCGTAAAAAAAAAAAAAAAAAGGTCGTGAAAAATGAATGGGCAGCCCTTCCTATTTCCCAGGCATAAAGACTCTGTTAAAGGGATGCCAAGGTTGGGCAGGAATGGGCTAAATTATAAAACATCATTTTTCTATCACAGTTTCTGCAAAAACAATAATCAGAAAAATACCTTTCCAACTTACAAAAATATGGCAGGATCAGGTGTTATACCTGAAATTTTCCTGTATCAATATACCAGTATGCAGTGACTGAAGCTCGCCATATACTAGATTTCACAATCCCACATTCCTGGAGTTCTCAGGCCACCTAGGCTGTCAACTTTCACCTTTTCCCATGCCGGGTGGTGTCGCATAAACTTTGACAGTGTCCATGGAGGAATAAATGTTTAATAACCATTAGTGTTTGCCTTGTGCTAAGCTTGTTGTCCTGGCAGTGAAAGAGTGGGTACCATTACTGCACAGCTGGATGTCTCTCCCGGTATCCGAAAAATGTCCCATTCACAGACACAAGAGCCAACGTGGCCAAAGCCTTTATTCTTCTTATTATTATACAAAAATTATATAGCGCCAACAGTTTACGCAGCACTTCACAATATAGCAATAAAGGATATCTCTCAGGGCTGATACAGCCACCAAGAGTACCCGCACTATGGAAATAATATGTGAAGAGCAACTGGTATAACAGGGTGAGCCTTAAATGAATACAAAAAACTAGAAAACCGCGCTCATATGTGAAACATATATGTGTATCAATAATAGTCCATAGATAATAGATGCTGAATAAAATTTTAAGCACATTTATCACTACCAAGACACCCAATACGGAATTTCAATCACATTGTACACAGCCTCACATACATGGAGCAGTCAGCTCCTCCCCCCCCCCCCGGTGGGGGCTCCATACTTATTCACTATTTATTGATTCCAGTCCCTCATTTTCACTCACAAAGCCAATATTCATAGTTGGAACATTTTGCGTCCAACCACTCTGAGGATCACATTGTGGATATTATGGAGTCTTATTTCTGAGTTCAATTAAAATATTTACTTAGACTTAATATTTTGTCAAGCACATTTAACACTACTAATTTTCTTTTCTTTTATTCTTTCTCCTATTTTCCTTATTGTAATAGCCACGAACACGATCACCTAATGATATTCAAATTGGCACCGGGTTTCCCATTAGAGAACCTGGAAGTCCGTTTTGATTGGTTGACACGATGACCGGTTTTACATATATAGAGGCAGTGATGCGTACGACCCCTGATGGCATCAACGCGCTGTTGATGAAACGCTGCGTCGGGTGGCTAAGGCTAGCATGCGTCATTTCCGCTCAATGGCACGCAGGTGGAGCGCAATCGACGCCCCCTGCTTCCTTATCCAAGTACACGGACTGTTTTAATTTTTTCTGTTGTCTATGGACACCATTTGGCAATTTATGGATTTTAAATAAAATATTTCTCTACTACTTCATGATTGGAGTCCCATATGCTTCTTCTATTTTCCGGTCTTCGGTCTACACCTGTGCATTCCCATTGGTGATCGGTACCCGTAGGGACATTGAGGATACCAGGGCACGTGTCGATCGGGCGGCTCCCACTAAGGCGATTTTGACCTCTGTGATGGGGGTCATCGTGATCTGGTAAGTGGGGGGTGTCATCAGTGCCCAGCAGAGGAACTTCACTGAGGGCCACCTTCATTTATCCCATCAATACCATTTGTACCTGTATATTTATACTGTTTACCAGCAAGTGATCTCGTGGCAATACTGCACCTTAAATTCAGCACCCAGCACTTTTTTGGACTTTGTTCATATGTTTATACAAATATCTGAACTTTTTCTATTGCGTGAACAGCAGGTGTTTTTTGTGGTAACACATGACACCATTTTATTCAGCATCTAGTATCTATGGACTAATATTGATACATGTATATTTTTCACATACGAGCGCGGTTTTCTCGTTTTTTGTACTTTACAATATAGCCTTTCATTCACGTCATGTCTGACTACCATTTCTCTCTCCTGTAATTAAAAGAGTGCTGTGTCTGTTCACACAGTCATCTATCTCACTCACTGGGCACTCCACATAGGTGAAGAACTCCACTCTAAAGAAAAGTTTTTGTACTGTCCAGCCAGAGCTACTTGTACATCTAATTATAACTTCTAACAAATTCTCTTTGCCTCTGAAGCTGGAAAGGATACTCGTTTACAAGTTAGTTGATCCCCTAAACCAGACACCCAGAATAGCTGTTGTCTGGGTCAATCCTCTTGTATAATCATTGGGAACCAAGCTGTGTCTGTGTTCACCCCCAACATCGATAACTGGTTCCTGGGAGCAAAGCTTTTTTTGCGCTAGATTTGGACTTCCACAACTGGTGGAGTGGTGGAAGCCAAAATAAGAACTTTACATCCGAGTAGTAGTCAAACCCACAGAAACTGTGCATATCTTAGTTTTGTGCAACAAGAGGTCAGAAGAAGCAGCCAACGTGTGAGCAAGGTGCAGCATTGTGTGGTGGGTAGTAGACACTCAGAGTCCAAGTCAGGTAATAAAGTTATATTGTAAAAAAAGTTCAACACAACTTATTCATGCCCCTCTGGGTAGGCACGCCTGCCTCGAGAAACATATAGTGACAGCAGTCTTGAAGTCTTAAAGATGAAGACAGTTTCTGTAACGAGGAGCGGAATGTGTCCTGGTCAGGCCACAGCCAAAGAAGAATCCTGAAGAGAGGTAGACAGTCCCTGCACTGTCACTATTCTTCTGGAACCTTTCCCTACCTCTGTCCCTGTCAGACAGGGATCCGGTCCCTACACTAGCCACTTGCATAAAATGTGCCAAACCTGGGTGCCAGGGTCTTAATTAGACTCTGCCTGACCCAGGAGGCCGCTGGAATCACATGGGGCATCAGCGTCCAATCAGACAGTTGTCTCCCTGTGACCACAGAAAGTCATAGAGGAACCAAGTTCCTCACAACTTCCTTCCCCTTCTGCAAAATAAATAATCAATTAACTTTATGTGAGCAGTTTAGCAAACAGTGCTTAGAAAAGTTAACTTGGGGTTTTTAAACTAGATGTCAAATATGAAGATTGATAAATGCAAGGTGCCTGCTATTGTCTTTTTTAGACAGTAAACCGTGCAACCTAAGTATTCCCCGGGCTCAACTTCAGCAACATGGGGGGCTAAGGTCCACCCCAGAGCTAAATCTCACCCCAATAGTCAAAAAGGAAAACTCTCATATAGTAGGTCCCTTAATACCTGGGGCTTAGTGCAAGAGATGGGTTTGAATTCCCAATTTGAAACCTGTAAGGAGAGAAACATGTAAGATTACATTGACAAATTAATCTTGAGGCTCTGGAGCTGACATCTTTATCCCGACTTCACTACCTGTTGAGTTAATGAAACAGAAAAAGTACATACCTAGTAAAGCTGGAATTCCAGTCTTACCCCAATGACCGGAGGTCCATGCAGATCCTTCTTTTGCGGCAGAGCTCCCTGAAAGCCCTAAAAATTAGATTGTGTCATATGTGCAGCGCTTCTCCCCCAGGGGCCGCTGAGTGTAACAGTTTTGATTAAAAAAAAAAAAAAAAGCAATAGTTCATTCACCATAGCTCCCAACTGTCCTTGATTCTGAGGGACTGTCCCTGATCAGGAACAAAGTCCCTTTGTCTCCATTTCCTACTCATTTGTCCCTGATGTTGGTCTGATCTATATAGTTGTATATAAAATGCACTATTTATCTTTCAAAAAAAGTTTCCCAGTGCTAAACCTTTCATCCAATTTTTAAATTGCTGCATTTGTAAATTTCAAAAGCCAGTAAAAGAATAGTAGTGTTAAAAAGAAGCACTTGTGGGTTTAACTAATCATTTTTTTTTGTATAATTCTCCTTTAACCACCTGACCTCTGGAAGGTTTTACCCCCATCCTGACCAGGCCAGCTTTTGATATTCGGCACTGCACTACTCTAACAATTGCACAGTCATGCAAAGCTGTACATGAATTAAATGCATGTCCATTTTCCACACAAATAGAGCTTTCTTTTGGTGCTATTTGATCACTACTGGGTTTTTTATTTTTTGCGATATAAAAGAAAAACACCCAAAATTGAGAAAAAAAAAATATATATTTTCGACTTTCGTTCATACAAAGTATCCAATAAACTCAAATGGTGTCATAAATTTAGACTAAAATGTATTCTGCTACATGTCTTTGGTAAGAAAAATCCCAATAAGTGTATATTGATTGGTTTGTGTGAAAGTTACAGCATCTACAAACTATGGTGTATATATACTGGAATTTACACAGCTTTTACTTTTTAACTGCCTATCACATTTCTTAAGATGCCTAAATGCCAGGGCAGTACAAACGCCCATCCAAACTACCCCTTTTCTGAAAGTAGACACTCAAGCTATTTACCGAGAGGCATGTTGAGTTCATGGAATATTTAATTTTTTGCCACCATTTTCTGGAAATTACAAAATCTTAGTTTTTTTTTTTTTTTTACACAAAGTTGTCACTTTAATTATATATTGCTCACACATGCCATGGGTATATGTGAAATTACACCCCAAAATACATTCTGCTGCTTCTCCTGAGAATACCATGCATGCGTCTTTTTGGGAGCCAGGTACGGGTGCTGAAGACCAACGGCTGCCTTCATGATTTCAAAGGGTGTAAATTGCTTGTTTCTTTCCCTCACTGCATATCAGTTTCGGAGGCCCTGAAATGCCAAGATAGCACAAACCCCCACGCACCCAAATGACACCTTTACAAAAAGTTTTTTTTTTTTTTTTTACACAACGTTGTCGCTTAAATGATATATTGCTCACACATGACACTGGTATATGTGGAATTACACCCCAAAATACATTCTGCTGTTTATCCTGAGTATGGGGATACCACATGTATGAGATTTTTTGGGAGCCAAGTCGTGTACGGGTGCCCGAAAACCAATCACCGTGTACATTTTTAATATCCATAGGCAATGCTTTAAAAGCCATTACAGGTTACCACTTTAGATTTGCATAGGAGGTCTAGTGCTAGAATTACCACCCATGATCTGATGTTTGCAGTGATACCTTACATGCATGGTGCAATAGCTGTGTACATACGACACAAGCCCAATGCTTGCATTCACCTTTGCGCATGAGCACTGGGAGGCAGGGGCTCGTTAATGGGTTGTTTTTTTTTCAATTTTTTTTTTGACTTTATATTTTATTTTTATTACTTTTATTGTTATCAGAGGGAATGTAAATAGGCAGTAACAGGTACTCTTTTCTGAGAAATCTGGGCTGTATTGGACTCTAGATCTCTCCTCTGCTCTTAAAGCATCTGACCACACCAAGATCGGTGTAATCAGATTCTTTCCCAATTTAAAAATGGCGTGGTTTATAATCACTTTACAATTTACTGTCACTTCTTTACCAACTTACAAGGAAAGAGCATGATTGACCAGCTATAAGAGGAGCAGGCTGGATTTTTTTTCTTTTGCAACACTAAACAAAAGGGATTTTATTAAAACTTACCGTAAAATCCTTTTCTCCGAGTTCACTGACAGACGCAGCTCTTCATTACGTGTGGGGTTTATGCTTGTCCAACTAGGAGTTAACTAGGCAGGGAAAATACACAGCTGGCCCCTCCCATGGGGCAGTCCTCTCTTCCCACATACACCCTCTCCATAGCCTAGCTCAGCAGTTCGTACACAAGCCATACAGAAAACAGAGCACAGAGGGGTGGGTGCTGCGTCTGCCAGTGAACTCGGAGAAAAGGATTTTACGGTAAGTTTTAATAAAATCCCTTTTTCTCCTATGTTCACTGACAGACGCAGCTCTTCATTACGGGTGGGGATGTCCCCAAGCTGTGTCAAAAAGAGGGGTGGGTAAACAATAACAACTGTACCCAACAGAACCTCTAAGGAGGCGCCAGACGCGCCTACACTGCCGCCTGCAAAACTTTGCGGCCAGAGGCAGCATCCGAAGATGCTAGCACATAAACCTATAAAAACTTAGCGAAAGTGTGTGCCGCGGCCCAAGAGGCCGCCTTGCACACCTGTGACACCGAGGCCTGGTGTCTAAATGCCCAGGGAGTACAAACAGCCCGGGTATAATGAGCCGTGACCGGAAAGGGGGACCTTGCCCCGAACAGAATATGCGTGGGTCACTGTTTGTCCAATCCAACGAAAGTAGTAGCCGACGAGGCCGCCAAACCTTTTGCGCGGACCCCCTGTCACAACAAATAAGGCATCAGCCTTCCGAAAAAAGGCTGTAGCAGCTAAAATACATTCGTAAGGCCCTCCTACGTCCAAGGCATGCAAATCAATTTCATGTGGGTGTGATGGACGAGGGCACAATGAATGAAGAACAATATCTTCATTAATGTGAAAAAAAAAAAAAAAAGAAACCACCTTCAGAAGGAAGGAAGGAAAGGGTCGCAAGACCGCCTTGTCCTTATGCAAGACCAGGCAGGAAGACTTGCACGATAGTGCTGCCAAGTCAGACACCCGTCTGACGGAAGTGACGGCAGCCAAAAAGCCACCTTTTGCAACCACAGTTGTGAGGGAATCACCCCGATATTTACGTAGGGTGTTTCCTGAGGTACAGACGTACCAAAATCAGATCCCACTGGGCCATCGGCTCTTCACCCGAAGCGCCCCATCGCACACCTTGTACAAAAGGTACGAATCAACAAGTGCGAAGCCAAAGGTCTCTGGAAAGGAATCGCCAGAGCCAATCTCCGGCCCTTGAGAGTACTCAAGGCTAGTTTTGTTTTTTTTTTTTTTGGTTCAGGTCCTGCTGCAAAAAAAATCAGGACCCTGGACACTACGCAAGAGCGAGGGTTAGGACCCTCTGCCTCGCACCAAGCTATAAAAAGTCTCTCAGGTGCGGTGGTAAATCTTGCGAGAAGTACACTTGCGAGCCTTCAACAAGGTAGGGAACATGGAGTCAGCAACTCCTGTGTCTCTTAGCACCTGGGACTCAGTAGCCAGGCCGTCGAAGCCAGCGAGGGTAAAGCAGGGTGCAAGATGGGCCCCTGAGACAGTAGATCGTCTCGCAGCGGGAGCCACCAGAGGGTGTTTGCCAACATTTGCACTACGATGGCGTACCAAGTGCACTGAGGCCAATCTGGAGCCACCAGGATTATTGGTATTCCCTCCGCCACTATCCTGCGTATCAAACACGGTAGAAGTTTTATCAGAGGGAAGACGAACAGAAGACAATAACGGCCCCAGGGGGCCACCAGCGCGTCCTTGGCCACTGCCAACGGATCCTTCAATCTGGACACAAAGGTCTTCACCTTGTGATTGAACCGAGACGCCAAGAGATCCATGTCCGGCGTCCCCATCTGCGGCAAATCTGGTCAAACACCTCCGGGTGGGGAGACCACTCTCCCTGGTCCAGCGGCTGGCGACTGAAAAAGACCGCCTGCCAGTTTTCCACACCTGGAATGTAAGTGGCGGAGAGTGCCAGAATGTGACGTTCCACCCAACGCAGTATCAGAACTGCCTCCGCCGCTGGACTCCTCGTGCCGCCCTGATGGTTCACATATGCCACTGCCGTGGCATAGTCCGACTGAATTCGAATCGGACGATCCTTCAACCTCACTGTCCAGTGAGACAGGCACAATCTGATTACGCTCAGTTCCAGCCATTGATGGGGAGGCGAGCCTCCTGTGCCGACCAACAGCCCTGGGCAGTGATGATCACCCACTGAAGGGGCAGGAACGACTTCCCCTGAACCAACGCAGAGTCCCGAATCCACCAGGTCAGACGCCCTGGTTTGGGAGCTCAGGCGGATCAGAAGGTCCAAGGACCGGGGGAACTTGTCCCAAGAGCCAGGATTGCTCGCTGAAGGAGACCATGAGCCCCAGCACCCGCATATGGAATCGTAATGAAGGCCGACTGTGCGACAGGAGAGATCGCACTGCTGACTGCAGTGACAGCAACTTGGCTGGAGGAACGAAAAAAAAAAAAAAAAAACTTTGCCTGCTCTGAGTCCAGAATCAGGCCCAGATACTCCAGGCGACAGGGTGGAGACACAGTCGACTTCTGCAGGTAGAGCGACCAGCTAAAGTCCTGCAGCGAGTCACTGTGCTCTTCCAGAGCCGAGGCAGACTCTGCTCGCAGGAGCAGGTCGTCTAGGTAGGCGACTACCGCAATGCCTCTCTGTCACAGCCACTCCAATACCGGCTTTGTGAAAACTCGAGGGGCTGAGGCAAGACCGAAAGGGAGTGCCACAAATTGATAATGGAGGTCTCCTACTGCAAAGCGAAGGAAACGCTGATGCCGTGGACAAATAGGTGCATGGAAACCCACCTGCAGGGAACGTGCAGTACCGCAAATGGCCGCTCTGAGCGCTCCAGGGAAAGCTCCATAGGCTCAGCATGTCCGCGGCTACGGTAAAATGGCGGCGGTCCGCCGCAAAATGGTGGCCGATCGACGCATGGCGGTGAAAATCAACGGACGGTCGCCGGACGATCGGGCGCGGCGTGGGGTTGAAAAGGGGCTCCATGCGCCCTTACCGGAGGCTACCCAGAAATTTTTTCTTCTTCAAAGGGTCATCGGTCCCCCTTCCGCCTCCTGAAAAGGGGGGGGGGGGAAGGAAGGAACTCTCACCACTCCGGACGACCGCCGTGGGTAGCCACCCAGGTGCAGACTTTCCGCCCCTGCCTGGACGGTATGCTGCAGGCCAGAAAATTGCCCTACCCAAATCGCATCCGGGGCTGGGCGTAAGTGGGGATCACCCCAGGCCACCCGCACGGAACCATAAGGCGGGACTGGCTCGAATCGGTCGGCCAAGCCGGGGAGAGTACAGAGCCCATGAACTCTCTATGCCCCGGCCGGCTTCTTGATTGCAGATCAATGCTTGATAGAAGTCAAATAAAATAAAAAGTAAAGAAAGAATAAAGAAAAACCGGTCACAAAAGGACCGCAATTCCCCTAAAGGGAAGCCAGATCAACTCCTAGCAAACTAGGCATTGAAACTGCTGAGCTAGGCTATGGAGAGGGTTTATGTGGGAAGAGAGGATGGCACCATGGGAGGGGCCAGCTGTTTCTTTTCCCTGCCTAGTTAACTCCTAGTTGGACAAGAATAAACCCCACACGTAATGAAGAGCTGCGTCTGTCAGTGAACGTAGGAGAAATCATTTTTCAGAAAAAAAAAAAAAAAAAAATCATACTGCAACATCCTCCATGCGCTCCCACACCTCTCCTTTTCCCCTTTACTTCTGTTTGTTTGGAACGAGCAGTGCACGTTAGTTGTAGTTATATGCACTGCTCTAAGTACACGGCAAAGCCCATCTCAGGAAGTCAGATCACAAAAAATAATGGAGATTTGGGGTCTGAGATCAGTAAAAAGTACTTTTTTGGGTTAAGAACACATACCTGAATTGGATATTTTTAAATAATTATTATTTTAAACCAGTTTAGTGTCACTTATTTACAATCTAACAAAAAAGTAGTGTAACTGACCCATTATAAAAGGGGGAGGAGGCGAGATATATTTTGTGACACTGAATATATACATTTTTTTTTTTTAATAAACCATACACTACCTAAGGTCCAATTTATTTTGAATTAAATAATTTCTGCCTTCTTGCAACATCCTCTATGAGCTCCCACACCTCTCCTTTTCACTTCTTGGTGTTTGGAACAAGCAGCGCATGTTAGTTGCAGTCCTGTACACTGCAAATCTCACAGTCCATCTCAGGAGTGAGGAAAAGAGAGGCTGTGTTCTTGCTTACAGTGGGACCATGGAGAATAAAAGTGACAAACTGCATCTGAAGGTAGGCGACAGTGGCAAGTCACAATCCACATCTAGTGGCAGGCGATGTGGCAATCCATATCTGGTGGCAGACAACAGTGGCAAGTGACACGCTCAGGGCTCCCACTAATTTTGCATTATGGCGAGTTGAGCTATTTAATTTTATATTACAATGTAATAATAGAAATAATGCACTTCAAATCACCCTGACACCATATCAACCATGGTGCCGGGATTGAAGCATTAACACCAGCCATTTCCTCTACAAATTGCCTGCGAAAAAACCCTTGCACCCCCACCCCGGGCCTTGGCACAGTTTTCTTCCACATAACCGGTCTCCGGTGCCAAAAAGATTGGGGACTGCTGCTCAAACAGGAAGTCAAATCACAGGAAACTACTACTAACTACTATCCAATATCCCTTCTAAATATCGATGCAAAAATCCTTGCAAAAAAAAAAAAAAAAAAAAAAAAAAAAAAAAAAAAAAAAAAAAAAAAAAAAAAAAAAAAAAAAAAAAAAAAATCGGGTTTGTCCCATCACAGGGCACAACACACACCGTGCCATACAAGACATTCACCTCACAAAAGCCTGATCCATTCCAGCTATGCTATTGTCACTCAATGTCCGCAAGGCCTTTGACACCATATCATGGGACTACATGTTCTTTATTCCTCAGACAGTGGGCCTTAAAATGAAGAATTTCTATCCTGGGTCTCCGCTTCATACACTCAACCATCCACTGCCCTGAAATATGCAAGTTTCACCTCTGACCCTTTCATGATCTGACAGAGTACAAGGCAGGGATGCCGCTCGTTTCCTGTTTTTTTCCTGGCCTTTGAGCCTCTGGTTGCGGCTCTTCAAGGGCACCAGGACATCCAAGGCCTTGACCTTGCCAGGGAACTCCATAAGTTAATGATTTTTGCTGATGACATTTTTATTGATCTCCTCACCCCATGTTACTCTACCCAGCCTGTCCTTTCCCACTTTCTCACAGTTGCATGTGAACAAATCTAAAGCCCTTGACTGTTCCTTGTACCCAGAACAACTTAGGAGGCTCCAGAAAAACTACAATTTCTCTAGGTCCACCTCTTTACCGTACCTTGGTGTTTGGCTGCCCTCATCTTTTGACTCCCTGTATGGGGCGAATTACCCCTCTCTGTTCAGGGAGTTGCAGGCCTTCTGGCCCCCTGGGCGTCTTTAGAGATCTCCAGGTTTGGGAAAATTCACGCTCTTCGTATGACAGATTTGCCAAAACTTCAGTTATTTTGGAGTCCTCCCAATACCTTGACCTAATATGTTGCAGACTGAGCAGCACAAAGTACTTTGCTTTATTTGGCATAAACCCATACTTCACACCCCAGTTCTGTATCACCACAGGCTGGTGGGCGGTCTAGCAGTGCTTAACCTCAAGCATTATGATATGGCCACGCAAATCACCCATCTCTTTCCACGCTATTACTGAGATACACATTTGGGTCCACTTGGTTATAGACGGGTGCTTCCCTTTAACCATCCACAACCCAATATAGGCTTCCCCCTTGCCACAGGCCTAAACTCTCAGGACACCTCCCTGTGGCATTCCTTGTGTCAATGGGACCCAATTACAGCAGCAACTTCCTATCCCCCCCCACTTATCCCTATGGAGCATTTTGGATACGCCACGCTATCTCCCAGCCTATGATAACCCTGGGTCTGTTGGTGACGTGGGAAATGGGACCAAATATCTACGATCTCCTCAGCGTTGATGGTGTAAAAGTTTTCCAATACCTCCAGCAACAGTTGAAATTACTGGCTGACAAGGTCTTTTGGTATGCCCAATTAAGCCATGTTTTTAGCCTCCTCAGATGCCATACCGGACCTCCCAAACACCTTACAGCGTTTGAAAACCGATGTCGAAAGGATCCACATCTATAAAAACGGACTGATCTCAGAGCTTTACTCTTAGGTTCTTGACTTTGCCAATCTTTGCAAAAGCCCCTATGTAAAAATGATCTTGCTGGCCCACCAGAATAAAGGTGCTTGGAAGAAGATTTGGCTTTCTGCTTCCAAATGATGACTAAACATTCTAGCTCAAGAAAATGCTTACAAAATTCTTTCACGTTGGTACAGGACACCTGACTAGGTTTAAAAAGGTGTTCCCACGTCTCCTCAATGTGCTTTTGGGACTGTAGAGATGCGGCACCCTCCTCCATAGTGGTTAACATGTCCCAAAGCTACCTGATTCTGGATGCATGTATACACCATAATCTGGTCAAGTTCTAAATGTCTCAATTACCAATAACTCCTGGGAGGCTCTGCTAGATAAAACGACCCTGACCCAGACTAAATCAAAAGGAAGCTGGGGGGAGGGTTGTGTTCCTGCAAGTCATCGGCTAGAGCGCGGCAACAGCTGCTTCTCAATTTTGCTTAGGTTCAGCAAAGGCTCATGGACACCATGGTCCATTAGAAGCGCACTTCCATAATTGAGACTTTTACTCCAAATTCTTAAAGCCCTGGGATACTTGGTTAACCTATAACTCCCACCTGAATAAACCGTTCCCTGCTCTCTGTATTAGACCACCACCAACGGACCACTGAGATACTAATTTGTTGGCCCATCCCAATCTCTGGTCTTTCCCATTTTCCTTCTCTGTATTATACCCTTCACTATGATCCTCCTTCTCACCATAGTGCTTTTTCAAGAGCCGGCTGGCTCTCAAGTCTACTAACCAGGAGCACTCACCACAATCATTTTCAGCTTCTTTATTTCTTGTGTTGGACATGAGGTTTATGCTACTCTGAGGCCTACAGTCTTCAGCCCCTGCTTCTAGCTTGTGCCGTAATGTGTATTTTTTTGACAATCCTACCTGTTTACCTTGTTAATGATTGCATCATTACTATGTTCATTTCTCTTTGCATTGTCTGTAAACCTCGAAAATAACAAAAAAATCTCTTGCGTATCTAAAACAAACAAAAGGTTTGAAATACAAATAAAGAAAACACTTGGCAGATATAGTTCATTTTTCAATTTAATTTACTGAATATGATTTCACAAAAAAAAAAAAAAGAATGAAAGGATTTAAAACTGTACAATGAAAGAAATCCTCAGACATTGTATCCAATCAGGCCACCTTTTCCAATGCATTCTCCGATGTAGAACCAAAACAGAACTTCAGTTGCAACCAGACCATTTCTGACAGCTTCCTGCAGAGGCCAGAAAAAAAAAAAGGGATTGAAACATATTACAAACACTAGTTACCATTAGTTATTTGTACCGAGTTAGAACGATATAAATTCCCTTTTTGCCTAGCAGTTTCGTAGAACGCAAAGCAGTACTGTATTGGGCAAATACTGACTAATAATGTAGAGTTGGTGCTTTGGCCTTCCCCAGCTAGCACCTTTCTAATGGTCAGTGGAGCAAAACATTACATTTAGTTAAATCTAGAAGAATATCCCCCATTAAGGGTTTTATGGCAGTAAAAAAGAAAAAAGTTTGTCCAAGCAAAATTATTCTGAAAAATATTACAAATTCCTTTTATTGTTCAATAAAGATTTAACAGAAAAAAAAGTTATTTAAAGAAAGGGGAGCTCTGGTTGTACATAAAAGGGACATGTATTGCCTACAATAAATTGCAAACAAGAAAAGGGAAATGACAAACTGTGCAGCCATAGGCTGCATGAAGTCTCCTAGGCGTTTCGACCATTCAACTGTGTCTAGGTCTTCCTCAGGGGGATCGTAGACACCACCCTTTCTACAATAGTGTTAGAAAGTAATATAATTAAAATCATACAGATTACAAAAAACAATGATTGATGATTAGATGACAAAATTCCGACACTTACAATGCTGCAAATTGATCATTAGATACAGGTCCCAACCATACCAGAGCGTTTTAAAATGATGTGATATAAAAAGGCTGCATAAGCTTACTGTGAAAACCTCTCCACCTGCCACCCAGGGACAAACTTCACCATAGGTCAAAGGAGCTTGCAAGAGGCCACACTCAATCCTCCCTAGTGTGGGGGGAGGTTGCAGTTATTGTTCCTAAAGAGTGGTAAATAAGATTGTAATGAGCTGATCTAGTTACCAAAGGAATATGTAATAATTGAATATAATAGATGTACACATACTACAGTGCCTGGAGATGGTAATTATTGTCTAAAAAGAAGGACCTTTTACGGGTCTAACTTAAATTTATACTTAATTGTTGTTACTGGAAAAGAGGAATTTCTTGGGCAATCAAATATAGTAATCACAATGATTAACCACTTGCCGACCGCCAACCGCAGGTTGACAGCGACAAGGTGGTTCGGTATCGCAAATCGGACGACGGCGCCTGCGATAACGCGCACTGTGAGCGCGCGCGCGCCGCCGGAGGCGCGGCCGCACGCTCACTGTGTTCGGGGAGGGCCAGGGAGCGGGTGCAGTGGCTTCGATTGCCGCCGGCTACCCGCGATGGCTCCCCCCGGAGTGAAGGAACGGAGGTCCGTGTAAGTAAACACGGACCTCCGTTCTGTGAAGGGGGAAGGGCTGTGATCACAGCCTTCCTGTATACGGAGGCTGTGACTACTTCCCTTCCCCAGCTAGGGCAGTCCCCCCACAGATAGAACACGCCCAGGGAACATAGTTAACCCTTAGAGCGCACCCTGCAGGTTAACCCCTTCACTGCCAATGGCATTTACACAGTAATTAGTGCATTTTTATAGCACTGATCGCTGTATAAATGCCAATGGTCCCAAAAAAGTGTCAAAATGGTCCGACGAAATATCGCAGTACCTCTAAAAATCGCAGATTGCCGCCATTACTAGTAAAAAATAAAAACCCCAAAAATGAATCATCCGTAAACGCGACCACTTTTGCGCAAACCAATCTATAAACGCCGATTGCGATTTTTTTTATCGCAAATATGAGGAAGAATATAAAAATCGGCCATAAACTGTGAAACAAAATGTTTATATTTTTTTTTTGGATTTGTATTTTAGCAAAAAGTAAGAAATTTGGGTTTTTTTGCAAAATTGTCGCTCTTCTTTTGTTTATAGCGGCGATCAGAAATTACGCAGAGGGGATCAAATACCACCAAAAGAAAGCTCTGTTTGTGGGAAAAAAAAAAGGACGCAAATTTCGTTTGGGTACAACGTCGCACGACCGCGCAATTTTCAGTTAAAGCGACGCAGCGCCGAATTGCAAAAAGGGCTCCGGTCCTAAAGCTGGAAATCCTTCCGGGGCTGAAGTGGTTAAGGTGTGAGTTGAACTTTCCCCATCCCTGCTGTTGAAAAACAAGAAACAAACCCCCTAGATGGGACTTTCAATTGGGAAGACCAACTCATTCAGAAAGTGAGAATATATTAAAATGAACAATATTTATTAGTATAATTAAAAAAACCAACCAAAACCATAATCACAGAATTAAAGCCAGAAATAGATACAAGGATAGCAAGAGGGAACAAGCCAGATGAAAACCTGGATTGCACCCACTGCCTAATTAGACACAAAATGATGACAGTGACATTAAAAGACCACTGGACTGCCTCACACAGGGGGCAGAACAGGACCCAATGCGTTTCGATGTTAAGGTGGTAGATATCTTCCTCAGGGGTAGGTGGTCATAAGTTAAAAACACGAAAATCTACATAACAGGAAAGAAAACAGAACACAAATACGTACATCAGAGCATCATCAATTGTCACAGAGATCATTTTGGAATGGGATACTGACCCGGAACCAGATACTTCATAATTATATTATAGTAGTCGGGAGACATTCACTTAATACTGTATTCGAGATGTCTAATAACTTTTGAGAAATAAAAAATATGAGGAAAAAAAAAAAGCCCCCCCCCCCATATGGACTCTCGAGAACCAGAAAAGAAACCTTCGTAAAAAGGCCCGTGTTGTTTGGTAACATGTCTTCCAAGAGGTAGTTTGTTAATGCATTTCTTTAATTCAGCTCAGCATTCTATGTCGGTAAAACTATTAATGATTTTCGTACACGCGCACACCGACATATTGTCACGATGAAGAAATGCATTAACCAACTGCCTCTTGGAAGACATGTTACCAAACACAGGGGCCTTTTTCCGAAGGTTTCTTTTCTGGTTCTCGATAGAGTCCATATGGGGGACAGAGGGGGGGGGGGGGGGGACTGCAACAAAATTTTATTACAGAAAGAACAAAGATGGATTTTTCACCTGCGGGCCAGTGTACCCTGGCCTCAATGAGGCCATTTCTTACAAGCCATTTTTGGAAGGCTTTTCATCGGGTGGTCCGGAAGTGAATCAATTCATAACTACTTGTTGTAAGATTCCATATAAGTATCCACGTTCACCATGCTTAAATATTCCTACTCTCTATATAGAGTTGTTTGTAATTCATTCCTTCGAGTGTAATCCATCGATCTTTCTGCAGACCTATCAATTTTCTTCCTCATTATTGATTCGACTCAACATGGAGGTACGATAATTTTTGGAATGGTTTACTATCCTGCCAGGGTTCCCGGTGGTTTCAATGTAATCTTCAAGGTCATTTTCAATTTTTCATGTATTTATTTTTTTTTACCACAGGTTGGTATGCATTTGCTGTTACATGCCATGTGTCATTTGACACTTGACGTGCGGGTGGCTCTGCGATTTTTTTGGTTACTCTCATTGTTATCTTTTTTTTGTTGTTCCCGTTCATATTTATTGTCTGTATGTTTTGCTTTAAACGGCATTCACTCTTTCCCCCCTCTCTTTCTTTTTTTGTCAGGCCCCTCTGCAGCCTTAGAGTGGTGTATTGTCACACTGCCATTAGAGTGCGTTGTATTTCTGCGCTGCCATTATGTGCTGAGCGGTCGCTTAGCCCTGCGATCCAAGGCTCTGTGTGTGTCCTCATTCCTTCAAACCGGATGTTTGGCTTTGTGCCGCATTCCGTTTGACGCCTTTACGTCATTTCCTGGAAGGAAACTACGGGAGTGTTCCTCTGCAGACAGCAGCGACACACCCCCATGTTTTCCCGGATTCCATGTCCTTCTGACAGCGTCAGCTGTAGTTGGTAGAGATCCTCCTTTTATATATTTTCTAACTGGCCTTTTTGGGCTGATTGCTGGGATACCTCTCTGATCCCTTATCCTTACACCCGCCCTTCTGATTGAGTCAGGTGTGGTGGGCAGAGCAACTCCACCTGCTGCTTGACTCCTCTCCCAAGTAATTTAAAAGGTGCTTGTAGCATTGGCCATTCATCCAGGACTGAGCGCCCGGATGGTGTGGAGGATTAGTATGGACACACTTACATTGCACCTAAGGTAGGTCTTTGGCTGTTTTGTTTTTACCCTTGTTTCTGGTTGTTCAGTCACTGCACCCATCCTGACAAACCCCATTATGAGCCTTCTTTATGCCTTTGCTCCTTTTTCTCTTTAGACACCTGGTGCTGTACCTTATATTTCAATTGGCTTAGACAATAGCACCTTGGTCCCTAGGTGCCCCTTTCTCTAGGGCTACCATATGTGAACATCCAGCATTTGATTTCTCCCTGGCCACCCTTTGATGCAGGTAATTTGCTTGTATTATGCAAAAATCACTATTACTTTGCAGCTCTGGTGGGCTGTTTAAAACACGGCTTGCAGGGCATTTCCTGATTATGTTTTTTATACTCTTTTTTGTTTTAGATTGTGTTGCTTATATTAGTGAAATCCCCTTTTGAGGTTCAATTATACCACCCTTATACCTTGGATGGTCTGACATTAATCCAAATTCATCACCCCCCATACCTTGGAGCACCTCTATCCCTGCTATATCTTTCATTGGTATGTATACTGGTTTCTATTGCAGCAAACTAATTGTTATAGACACCTGTCTCTAGCAAAGCAATGCAATACCACCCCTCTTATTTCCTTGATTCGGGAACCTTCATAGCCACTGCTTGGGCAATTGGCTCTGCTCTTGATAAATCCTGTCTTCTTTTTGGTGAGTCTGTCTTTTTTTTTTTCCTCTAATTTTTTATTATTTCTCAAAAGTTATTACAGACATCTCGAATACAGTATTGAGTGGATGTCTCCCGACTACTATATTATAATTATGAAGTATCTGGTTCCGGGTCAGTATCCCATTCCAAAATGGTCTCTGACAATTGATGATGCTCTGATGTACATATTTGGTTTATTCTGTTTTGTGCTTTCCTGTTATGTAGATGATTTTCGTGTTTTTAACTTATGACCACCTACCCCTGAGGAAGATATCTACCACCTTAACATCGAAACGCGTTGGGTCCTGTTCTGCCCCCTGTGTGAGGCAGTCCAGTGGTCTTCTAATGTCACTGTCATAATTTTTTGTCTGATTAGGCAGTGGGTGCAATCCAGGTTTTCATTTGGCTTGTTCCCTCTTGCTTTCCTTGTATCCATTTTTGGCTTTAATTCTGTGATATGTTTTTGTTGTTTTTTTTAATACTAATAAATATTGTTCATTTTAATATATTCTCCCTTTCTGAATGAGTTGGTCTTCCCAATTGAAAGTCCCATCTAGGGGGTTTGTTTCTTGTTTTTTAATTGTTGTTACTGGAACCCATCATATCGGGTCCATAGACAAACAGAGATATACACCACAAATAAACAGAGGGGGAAGGAAAGACCATAGCCCCAGGTTAAATCTGTATGTGTGCGTATGTGTATGCTCCTAATGTATGTTTTAATAAAAGAACAGATTACTTACTGGTGACCTGGGGGCCAAGGGTGCCGGGAGCATTCACAATCTCATAGGCAACACCGGAGCCAGTCACTGCAGGAAATATGCAAAAATATATTTCTCAAAGAGGATCTCAATGGTATCCCAAAGAGGAAAGGAAAAAAGGAGATCTCACTCGGAGATGATCTCAGGAGTGATATGGGGGTTGAAGGATAAACCCTTACCTGTAAAAATAGCCCAGTATTCCGACCAGGATAGAGGAAAACCTCCATGTACCTTACCTTTCCCTTCGCTGTTCCTTAAATACTTAATGGAGTATAACTGCAATCAGCTGATGTGCATCAGCTGGCTGTGCCGACAGCCCTCGTGTGGGCTCCTCGGCGTCCGGAAGTTTCCCCGGCCACTGCCGTCATTTCCTGCAGATGGTGAGGTGACACGTCTGTGTCACATCCGGCCGTGAACGAGGTCGCGCATGCGTTTTGCCCTTCCTAATCCGTGGGCAGTGTGTACAGTGCCCGCAGGGGTAAGTACCTAGGGCCGGGCAGTGTGGTTTCTCGCATACCCCTTTGAATTCACCGTGCACTAATCTATCTTTGATAGACGTTGCCCTCCTGTATGTAATGGAGGGAGTTGATGGTAAAAATCTTTTTAGATTGGGGTCGGTTAAAATGGACCAATGTCTGCTAATGATTTTGTGGATCTTCGAATGCTGTCTTGAGTACCTCATAATGATGCGTGTTGTGTCACAATTAGAAGGTTTCTTCTGGAACAGAAGATGTTGTCGGGTGTGGTGCGAGACTTGATTGAAGGCTCGCTTCAGACAAGACCGGCTGTACCCTCTTTCTAATAATCTACTCTGAAGAAGTGCCGCCTCACTTTTGTCTGTGAGATCATCTGAGCAATTCCTCCTTAGACGGAGGTATTGTCCATATGGTATGGACTTCTTCAGAGCCATCGGATGAAAGCTGTCCGTGTGCAAGATTGTGTTGCCAGCGGTGCTTTTCCTAAAAAGCTTGCTCATCAGTTTGCCTTCATCACTTTTACAGATTTGAACATCCAAAAAAGTGACTGTCTCTTGGTCAAATGCAGAAGTGAATTTCAGCTTTAAGAGCCCAAAAATTCAAGGAGTTTCTCCCTGGACCCATCCCAGATGATGAAGACATAGTTGATGTACCTAAGCCACACCAAAATGTGGCTAGTGTACTCGACAAGGTCCTCATCACACAGGAGGGATTGCTCCCACGCCCCCAGGTACACGTTGGCGTAGGATGGGGCACAGCATGTACCTATCGCTACGCTTTGTACCTGGGAGGTAGTGGGAGCCGTCAAAGGTGAAAACATTGTGGTGTAGGATGTACTCCAAACCATTGAGGAGGAATTCTACAAGTGCCTCATCATGTGTGGAGCCCTGTTGCAGCACTCTTTGTACGGTAACCAGCCCCTTGGAATGGGGGATGGAACTGTACAGTGCTTCTACGTCTATGGTGACCAAGAAGGCTTCTGATGGCACAACTAGGCCATCCAATATTTTTAAAAAATGAATAGTGTCCTTCACAAAAGGTAGTGACACAACGTATGGTGGGAGGTACGCATCAATAACTCTACTTAGATTTTCTGATATACCCCCATTCCCTGAAATGATGGGTCTTCCAGTGGGGGCAAGGGGATTTTTATGGATTTTAGGGAGACTGTAAAAAGTCAGCACCTTTGGGCGTTTCATTTTTACATTCATACAAATCTTTGTTTATTGTACCCTTGCAGTGCGCTTGGTCTATCATAGTATGGAATTTCTCATTGAATTCATCGATGAGAGTTCGAGGGATGGGTCTATACCAATCCTTATTGAGGGTATTCTTTCTTCCTTCACGGCCGGATGTGACGCAGACGTGTCACCTCAACATCTGCAGGAAGTGACGGCAGTGGCCGGGGAAACTACCGGGACGCTGAGGAGCCCACATGAGGGCTGTCAGCACAGCCAGCTGATACACATCCGCTGATTGCAGTTATACTCCATTAAGTATTTAAGGAACAGCGAAGGGAAAGGTAAGGTACATGGAGGTTTTCCTCTATCCTGGTCGGAATACTGGGCTATTTTTACAGGTAAGTGTTTATCCTTCAACCCCCATAGTCACTCCTGAGAGGATCTCCGAGTGAGATCTCCTTTTTTCCCTGCCTCTTTCCTCTTTGGGATACCATTGAGATCCTCTTTGAGAAATATATTTTTGCACATTTCCTGCAGTGACTGACTCCGGTGTTGCCTATGAGATTGTGAATGCCCCCGGCACCCTTGGCCCCCAGGTCACCAGTAAGTAATCTGTTCCTTTATTAAAACATACATTAGGAGCATACACATACAGATTTAACCTGGGGCTATGGTCTTTCCTTCCCCCTCTGTTTATTTGTGGTGTATATCTCGGTTTGTCTATGGACCAGATATGATGGGTTCCAGTAACAACAATTAAGTATAAATTTAAGTTAGAGCCGTAAAAGGCCCTTCTTTTTAGACAATAATTACAATCTCCATTATATTCAATTATTACACATTCCTTTGGTTACTATAACATCAGCTCATTACAATCTTATTTACCACTCTTTAGGAACAATAACTGCAACCTCCCCCCACACTAGGGAGGATTGAGTGTGGCCTCTTGCAAGCTCCTTTGACCTATGGTGAAGTTTGTCCCTGGGTGGCAGGTGGAGAGGTTTTCACAGTAAGCTTATGCAGCCTTTTTATATACGCTCTGGTATGGTTGGGACCTGTATCTAATGATCAGTTTGCAGCATTGGAAGTGTCGGAATTTTGTCATCGAATGATCAATAATTGTTAAGGGTGGTGCCTACGATCCCCCTGAGGAAGGCCTAGACACACTGTTGAATGGTCGAAACGCGTAGGCGACTTAATGCATCCTATGGCTGCACAGTTTGTCATTTCCCTTTTCTTGTTTGCAATTGGATTGTATGCAATACATGTTTCTTTATGTACAACCAGAGCTCCCCTTTTTTTTTTTAAAATCACTCTTTTTTTCTATGTTAAATCTTTATTGAACAATAAAAGGAATTTGTAATATTTTTCAGAATAATTTTGCTTGGACAAACTTTTTTCTTTTTTACTGCCATAAAACCTTAATGGGGGATATTCTTCTAGATGTACCTATGATATAAAGGGGAAGGCAGAAACTATCTTGGTCTCACTACTAGCACCAAATTTTTCCCAACATTACATTTAGTAACCAAAAAGGAGGGGTGGGAGGAGTCATACCAAATGACTGACTTTTTTAAAGCCGATATCGTTTGTTAGAAAAAGATTGTTTTTAACATACAAATTATAAATGGCTTTACAAACTATGGCTGCAATACAAAAAAGCAAAGAGTATCAAAAAATGAAAAAACCAAAAAAAAAAAAAAAGAAGGTTGTCTCCAGAAGATGCAGTAATCAAACAACACTTTTACATAGCAGGAGGGAGATATCAAATGTGAATGTATACCGACAAAGCAATCCTATCCAATAGTAGTACCGTGTTAAGTAAACCATAATATATGTAAATACAAACTATAGTCTCCCCATCGTTGGATGCTTGCATTGGCATTTTCTAACAGCAACCTCAGGGTTTTTCACCTTAATGTGTTCTTTGCATGAAGGTGAAAAACCTTGTGCTGCAGCTCCCCCCCCCTTTCCTTATCGAAGCCAAATCCGATCCAGCAATGTGCATGTGTGCAGCCTTTGTCTCTATCCTCCCTGGACAGATTGATAGCAGTAGGAGCAATTAGCTCCCGCTGTGGTCAATTAAATACTGTGACACAGGAGTGGGGGGGGGGGGGGGGGGGC
>BLSH010556801.1:984669-995022 GCA_018402905.1 Glandirana rugosa | reverse complement strand
AGGGAGGTCTTGTGGTAGGAACGCCTAAGTCGTAACGTCTGGGATGCGGTATGGTGCCTGGAACGACGGACCCAAAAATAGGGGGTTTCTACGCGCTCACTAAACTCGTTCCCGCAGCCGCCGTCGTATGACGGCGATTTGCGGGAACGAGCCACTTTGCCGCCGTCAGATGCCGATCGGCGGTCGGCAAGTGGTTAAACAAGTATATAGGCGCAAGGCCAGGCTCTGAGTCTTGGTAGCTTGAGAGATAAAAAACAGAAATCTGCAGATGGGCAGCACTCCTATGGAGAAGCCATATCCGGAAGACTGTAAAACAAAAAACATGAAGGCACCTCTAGGTGCAGATGTACAAGATTTATTGGAAACAATAGAGCATAACAACTCACATGTGTTTAAAAACTGGCGGGCATATCTTTGGGGGATAAAAACCCAGGCAGCAAGGTCCGTGGTATGGCGTAGGGTCTGCAATGCTGAATCCGCAAGGATGGTGTTCTGGAGGGAAGCCGAAGTGCCGACCGGCCGTTGTCAGCGTCAGCTAGTCAGTGGGGGGTCCGGCGTGCAGGGAGACAGCATGAAGGGCGGACCTACGTCACCAGAATGTGACGCGTTTCTGAGCGTGCAGCCTGTGTTAGAGATAACAGCCGTGCTCTTTCCTCAGGCATATCTATAAATGTGGACCTGAAGCTGTTCTCTAAGGTTAAAGCAACCAGACTGGCCCCGCTTCTCCCAGACCCAATTCATTGCAACCAGGTTTTATCTCAGGCCGTGAGGCTAGGGATAACACAACAAAAAAACTTCACCTGATTTCTTACGCCCAACAGAAAGACACCCATGCCTGTCTGTTAGCCTGTGATGCTGAAAATGAATTTGATAGGGTCTGCTGGCCTTTTCTTAAACTATCCCTTCAACAGATACAGTGTGATACCCAAAATGTTAGCCAAGATTATGTCCCTTTACTCCAATCCCTCAGCCTCTGTACTAGCCATTGGAGTGTGCTCGAACACATTGAGATCAACAACGGAACCCTACAGGGCTGCCCCTTATCCCACCTATTGTTTGCCATTACCATAGAGAATCTGGCCCAGGCAATGCGCAATAAAGAGACTATACACAGAATCCGCACTCTCTTGTCCCATTCTAAACTATCATTGTATGCTGATGACCTCTTACTATATGTCACACAACCCCTCATTAGCATACCATCTTTCCTCCAGGAGCTTGATCGCTTTGGATCACATAGTAATTTTAAACTAAACATCACCAAAACTGAAGCACTGAATATTTCACTACCAACCCATGTCCTAGTTCAGATCCAGTCCAGTTTTCCATTTCGTTGGCAAACCAGATCAATCAAATATTTAGGGACTGAAATACCTCGTAACTTACATGACATCTACTCTCTGAATTTTAGCCCACTCCTGACGATAACTAGACGGTCTTTAGAATCCTGGCACCAATTCAAAATATCTTGGTTTGGTAGAATTGATATTCTCAAAATGGGCATCTTGCCCAAATTTCTATACCTCTTCCAAGCCCTCCCTATTGTCCTCCCCTCTGCTTTTTTCCATACAATCAAAACCTTAGCGATCAGGTTCCTGTGGCAACATCACCCCTCTAGACTCAAACACAAAATTCTTTGTTCCCCTAAAATGAATGGGGGAGGGTAGGTCTACCAGATTTCAACCTACATCACGCCTCTACAGTGTTTTCTAGACTCATGGAGTGGTCCCCTCGCCCGTTGACCAAACCCTCTGTGCTCATCAAACAGGACATGTAAGCACTTGACCTCCAACCTCTACTTTGGGGATACGAAGCTAAATTTCGCTTGATGACCACAATGTCCCCTCTGACACCAGCAGCACTTTCCTTGTGGTACCGCCGTCGTACCTCATATGCTTTATCCACAGAACCTAGCCTACTTAAACCGCTTTTTGACAATTCCGACCTTACGGAAAACAACTCAGCAGTAAGATTCCACTCTTATGAAAGGTCCTCCTGGCCCACTGCTCACTTGTTTGACCACTCAGGGTCGGGTTGCTTCCTACCTCAATGGAGCCATCAAAACCACCCAATTCATTGGTTGACTAAAATATCCTTAGCGAAACTTTGCAATTCTCTTCATTTATCAGGTCAAATACACAGAACTCTTACCCCCTTTGAAGAACTGTGTAGTCTCTCTCAGGTCCCTAGGCATACAGTGTCTATAATCTATAAATCAATCATCGCTCACACACACGACACTCTACCCACCTATACATGCAGTTGGGCTGGAGACTTGGAGCTAGAGATATCTGGCAGACGGCATTTCTATTCACCCACAAATCCTCAATCTCAGCTTTTGCTCAGGGAAAAAACTACAAATTGTTATTTCGTTGGTACAGAGTCCCCGTCACCATCCATAGGATTTTTCCTGAATCCTCTGATATTTGCTGGTGCTGTCACGGAGGACGGGGAACGTACCTACACATATGGGGGGAGTGAAACCGACTTTACTCTCTCTGGAAAACGATTTTTGAAATTTACAACGTCTATGATGATTCTCTCGTCCCATCCGCCAAAATCGCCCTGTTATCAATCTTGTCAGGCTCAAATAAGGATCAAAAAACAACCCTTCTCAGATTTTTTTTTTTATCAGCGACTCGTCACCTCATCACAAAATTTTGGAAATCTACGGTTTCTCCCCCACTGCAACAGTGGATCAATTTGGTCAATGTCATCATGTTAATGGAGGAGCTGCAGGCAAAAGAAAAAGATGTGTGGGACAAACACCTCAGGCGCTGGTATGTATGGTTTCATTACTCAGCTTCTGATAAACCTCTAAACAGATTACCTCCCCGCTAAATTACCAATCTTGTGCTCAAAGGTACATCCAGCTGGTGCCTGTGAGATCTGCTGCTCTTGCTGTTTTAAGTACATGTCTACTAACTCTGCATAATGATGTTGCACCTAGTTTGTCTACCCCCCCCCCCCACATCTTCTTTCCCCCCAACAATTCCCTTATCCTCTTCTTATGTTCTATTCTTCACTCCCCCTTTCTTCCCCCATTTCTTAACAGGAAAATGTAAATATATACTGTTTATAATACATCAACCGCACTAGATGTAGCTGGATACTATATGTCATGTTCATTCCCAACCTTACATTTATCCCAACCAAGCTTACTTAATTTTAATGTACAAATTGTGCCGGGAGATATTTTACCTCTCCCTATAACTGCTTATCTTTATGACTGCTGTATACAATTCTTATTATACTTTTGTAAAAACTAATAAAAACATATTAAACCTAAAAATAAATGGACTAACTGGATTCTGCAGGGATTCAAAGTGCTGGATACCTGCGAAATAAAGCTTGATAGTGTTGAAGGAAAGGAACAAACGTTATGGCAATAAGCCGTGAAAGCCATCATGTACTTGACATCCCTGAAACCATTGCCGGGGTAGAGGGTCTTGAATCTATCAAACCATTTCCAAGCTTGTATTGTAAGTTCTTTTAATCCATTATCAACCGGGAGTAAGTTGAAATCAGTTTGCCAATTGGATCTGCTTCTGAGTGCTGTAAGAAAAACCACAGGAAATCAAAACAAGAGAAGGCATCAGCTGCCCCATTGTACTCCCCACTAATGAATTCGTCCTGAAAATGGAATTCATATGTGAGGCCTAGCCACGTCTACCTGTGAATGAAGGACATGATAAGGAGAGACCTGGACCTTGCTTTGTTAATAATTTTGGCTTTGACTGAATTGTCTGTGAAGAAAATGACAGTGTGGCCAGACCACGCCGCTCATTCTTTGCATATCGAAGGCTGTTCATGCTGGTGCTGGCATACAGCACTTCTAAACGTGAGTTGAAAATTTGGATTATTATATACACAACATTTTAAATAAACAGAGTTGCACTATGGAAATTTCTATTTGTTTTTTATGAGCACGAATGATCTAAACTTTGCAAAGGAGCAGTGGAAGTCTTGCTCAATTGGTCCAGCTAGAGCTGAGTGATAGAGGAAGATTTGTCCCACCTATGGAGTAAGGAAAAGGCGATTATTTTTAATGTATCTGGTGAGTGCATTTGAATATACACACGTGTGATGGTGGAGCACCGAACCGTATAGGAAGATATGATACAGGGAGGACACCTTTCCTCGCTTGGTGAATGGATTGTTTAAAGAAAGAAATTATTTTCAAAGTTGTTTAAATGGGACTTTGTTTGGAATAACTACACTACAAATATAAGTTTTTTATAGCATTTTTATGTATTTTATTTTTTATGCACTTTATGAACTATATGCACTTTGAGAAGTTATACTAAGTAATTGATTATTTTCATGGTTTGCACCATACAAATTGTATGCACTTTAAGAGCACTTTATAAACGCAAGATATGTGGTTTAACATAGTTATGTGAGTAAGCGCCGTATCTTTCATTATTATATACAAAATCTATATTTTTTTTTCTAAGAGGGCAGCAAGACTCTTCCAATATTTACACTAAAAATATCACATTTAATAGTGGTGCCAACCTTGTACATTTCTAGTATTATACATTTCTAACAGGGCTGAGGTCTGAGAAAACCTTGGTATGTTACTCCCCTCTGGGGTCCATGGGCTAGCCAGCCACTGACACCCAAAGATAGCCACAAAACCAACTGAGGCTGCAGCATCTGAAAAAACTTGGGGGATATGGAAGTCGGTGGATGGATGAACATTGAAATACCGTTCCAACTGTCCAGGAACTGGTTCCACATAAGCAAATTGGCTTGTGTGACCGCTTGCATCCTCACAACCACAACCGAGTCTTGGCAGAGGGGTAGCAGAGCCAGCAACATGGAAACAAAAGACCTGCCTTATGGTATGATTTTCAAGGCGAAGTTGAGCATGCCCAGGAGTGACTGTAACTCTTTCCTAGAACAGACGGAGGACCTGACAAGATTATGAATGACACATCGTATCTTATCTAGTTTCTCCTGGGGCAGACTGGCAATCATGCGATTGGTGTCCAGAGTAATCCCTAAGAAGGTAATCGTTGGCAGGCCCTTCCACTTTGTGGGCAGCTATGGGGATGTTCAAGTCAGAAAAAAGATCAGTGAGTGATAAGAGATTCCTGAGAGGCTGACTAGGGCCCTGTATTAACAAAAAAATTGTCCAGATAATGAATTACTTTTTGACAATCCCTTGCCCTTAGACAATATCCAGTTGAGGGATTGGGCAAAGGTATCGAATAGCCAAGGGCTACTTTTGTACCCGAACGTCAACTTTGTTGCAAAATAATAAAGGTCGTACCATTTTAAACCATGCCACTGCCAGAGCGTAGGTTTGATGGGGAGGAGTTTGAATGCATCAAATATTTCTGCCTTGGACAACCATGTGCCCCTGCCTGTTTGTAAGATTGCATTGAATGGCAAGATCCACTGAAGCATATTTCAGTGAAAATTCCTCGGAGGGAACTGAGGCTAGGTATCTGTGAGGAATGAGGAGCGGATAAATCAAGGATTAATCAAAATTTATTAGAGGATTTACCCCTCAACATACCAATGGGACTGGTTCGCCACATTTTGAATGGAGAAGCCACAAAAGGACCTATGATGAAGCCTTTAGACACCTCTACCTCCAATAACTCCTCCACTAACAGAGTATTCACGCTTGCTGATGCTAAGTTACCACATTCGGAGGTCTCCGATGGCAGTGTCACGAGGCCCGTGTGAAACCCTTCTGAAAAACCCTCCATGAGAAATGATCTGACACCTGGGGATGGGTGGAGTTCTAGCCAAAACCCCAACTTACCCAAGTTGAATCGGCTCAGTCAGGACGAGGTAGAATATTTTTCTTGGGATGAGCTCGGAAGCAGTTGGCGCAAATGTGCAGGAGCCTACACTGGTTGCAGACCGTGTAGATGAAGTTATTGCAGCTGTGCCTTACCTGGGTAATGTACGGGCCTGCCTAGCTTGTCCACCTGATCCAATGGTCCTGTGGAGCATCCACTGGACGCCTGCCTAGTGGTGCCTGTGGGCAATTAATTTTCCAGATTGGGACACCAATGGATGGTATGAGCCGATGACTGGCAGCTGGCTTTCTGATTAGCGAAGTGCCTACAGAACAGCTCCATATCGATATTGCTCCAACAAATAACTACCTGGAATTAAGCCCAGGTAGAAGCCACCTTCGCTGAAAATGAATGGTGGTAATCATAAAACGTGGAGCCACCATATTTGTGAGTCAACTCCACCACTTTGTGCAGGTAAAGGTCAAATTCATCTCTCCTGCCAGGATTAACAGCACAAATGACATCTCTGTAGATGCCGAAGGCAAGAACGAATTCTGCAATGCCAAGCTTGCGATTAAGTCTCGGGTCCCTGATTTTGAGAATCACCGCAAGCATAAGACTTGTTCTCTGCGATTGTGAAGCTATGAGCAGGGAGGCCAGGTTTACATCCTTCCCTTCTACAATATCCTTTTTGACATTGGCAGGGATGAAGTGTGCCGGGGATACCGAAGGAGATATTGCTAGAGGAGAAGGAGCCACCATTGGAAGCTGAATGGTGGCATTACCTGAAGATGCGCTAGCTTGCACAGGGGCTATGGGTGCAGGTGGATTTTCTGCACTAGCAGGGTGGGCCTCGATCACCTCCATCCTGTCCTGTAATTGCTGTATTGACATAGAGAGGGTATTAAGTACTGAATCTGGGTCAGAAACGTAAGCAAAGATGCCTGCTCAGTGCTGGTTATAGGCTGAGATGGGTTTGGGAATAAGAGACTGAACAATTCTGCTTTCCTGGCTGCGGCCAGGAACGGAATGCCTCTGCGTTGGAGCTCTGCCATGAGCCTGGGTATGGTCCAACTCCTCAGGGATGGAATGCTACCCTGTTCTGACCCCCTAGCTGGTGTATGGGGGGATAAAAGCAAAGTCATCACTCTCCGAGACGTGCAACATTTTTATCTGTGGAGAAATAAAACTAAAACCGTCAGCATTGGCTCATTCTGGTTACTGACAAACAACGACACCCCTACGTGACTAACTATGTATGTAGACGTGTGTGCTCCAACATCAGACAACGAATAAAGCTTGTGACCATGAACCTAGTGAACGTACCCCCCTGTGTGTAAGCGGTAAGCGAGACTGAGTAACCTGCAGCACCAAGACAAGTAATTACCAAAGAACACTCAGGGCTTGATACCTACAGACCGTGGTAGGTAGAAATATGTATGAAATGAGGTGACGTGCCACGTATGATGTATGAAATACAGGCGAAGAGATTGTACATGCTATAACAGTAAAAAGGAAACCTCAGCCCGTATGGATCCATAGATGTGAGGGATCCTGTGTGAATCACTATCTACCTAAACCCATGAAAAGACAGACAGAACACACCTTTCTGTCCTTGAATGAACATAGGATCCACCTGTAAAACAATATCACCATGTATACACTGAATGACCGAACGAACAATAGGATGAACAAATCAGTCAAATCAAGTAAATGAAGGAGAGCGTAAGGAAGGACCCTGAAATTGGACCCCCCTACCCGTGTACCTGACCCGTACTTCTAACATACTCCCAACCGGAGGGAGAAATGATGGTAAGACTTTGTGTAACCCCCGTGAGATCAGTGGCTCAGTGGTGACCACGAATGATCACCTTACCCCCTTGTACCCCCATGGCCTGTCAATAAGTGTGGAGGCAGGCAGCGAACAAAGGGCCGTGCGTAGCCACCAGCTGTTTCTCTGTGCACTGAGCAATGGCCTGAGCAATGCACTATGCAATGGATTGAGCAATGCACGAGCGTGCTGTCCGTGCGGCTCCCTGACATCAGGTTCTAGGGAATGAGAGGCTGGCAGTGATCCTACCAGTGCCAATTGATAGCCAACATGAGTGAAGCCAGTGTGCACCACCTCAGTGGTGCCCCAGCCCAGCAAAGTATTCTCAAAATCGTGGGACGTGCCTGCTGTGTGAGCCAGTACTCCCTATGTGCGTCCTTGCTAAAAGGCGACTGTGCACCTGATGCCCTCCATGTTGCATGGTTCCCTCCCCGCCGCTGACGCCGCAGCTGAGCCTGGATACCCTCTGGTGGAAAAATGACCCCCCCCCGACCAGTCTGTGCGTCATTCTAGTGCTGATGTCTGGCTCCTGTAGACCATGCTTCCGCCTCTCCGCCCCCTCCCCCTCCAATTTCCCAGACCCGCGCCTACCTCCTTATGACCAACAAAATAAGAGCTTGAGCCAGTGTGAAGGTACTGGCACTATGCCAAGGTACCGGCGCATAGGTCCGGGAGAGCCTGGAGACACAGAGCGTCCGTGGTGTGAAGGCCGTGTTGTCTGACTGGTGTCCGGAGACTGGAACTGGAAGTGACGTAGCTGGCGGTTCCCCTGTACGAAAAAAACAGCCGACAAGCGAGCAGGAAGGAGACGGGAGCTTATAAGCACCAGCCTCCTCCTACAAACTCAGGCTAGCCAATGGCCAGCCTTCTTACATACGGCAGCAAGGCAGCTCTGCTACTGGGTCTACATGTGATAATAGTGACAGCTGATTGCCGGGTATGGCGAACTTGATGTCCGCTGGCACCCACCGATGCTTTGGTACTTAGACAGAACAGCTATCTGCTGTTTCTGTAAAGCAGAAACACTGATCCATGCCTTCCACTAGTAAGGAACACTGGTCCATGCCTTCCACTAGTAAAAGCACCTCCCTGACTACACTGAAACACCAGCTAGGCAAACATTTAACCCTTTTTTGCCCCTGATTTTAACCCCTTCCCTGCTGGTGTCATTAGTACAGTGACATTGCATATTTTTTAATACTGATAATTGCATTAATGTCACTGGACCCCAAAAAATGTCAAAAGTGTCAGTTAGTGTGCGAATTTTCCACTAGAATATTGCAGTCCTGCTATAATTCGCTGATCGCTGCCAGTATTAGTAAAAAAATAAAAAATAAAAAAAAATCTCATAGTTTGTAGACACTATAACATTTGCGCAAAATAAATCAATATACGCTTATTGGGATTTTTTTTACCAAAAATATGCAGCAGAATACATATTGGCCTAAATCTATGAAGAAATTAGATTTTTTCTTTTTTTTTTCTTGTTCAAACATTTTTTGAAGAATTAAAAAAGAGAAAATACCGCGCTAATCAGTAAAATAGTGAGCAGCTAGCACAAACAGCCTTAACAAAATACTGGATTACAGATGGATATAAAAAACATTTGCAAGCTCTCCCTCCAGGGAGAAACACACAAGGTGGATGCCACGAAAAATCACAGAAGCATGTATATTTTTCTTGGGCTCTACATGACGGAAGAGCGGTGAAAAATATCCCTGAAGAAGAAAATCGAAAAGGTCGTTGGATGACCTATCCCATGCTTGGCTGTTGCTCACAGATATATACAGGCTTGCTGTGATACTATCTGGACGACTGGCCCTTTATCGTCACCTCAATTTGTGGATGCCTGATGTTCTGGATGCCAGTGATTGAATTCGACCTGCATACCTGTAAACCAGCCTGGTCCCTTCAAGTCGTTGTGCGACAGGTCTTTCATCTTTACTTCACTCTGTGGATGCCTGACGACCTGGGAATCCGACCTACATGCCTGTATACCAGGTATTTCTGGTAAGAGTACCCTATTCATACATGGTGTTTTCATCTTGCACAAGTTGAAGATTTTTTCACGTTTTATTTACTTTTTAGTCGCTTCAGACACTTTTTGTTTCACGTTCCAGAGATAAACTTCTCCACTGGTGGATTAATATTATTGAACTTCACCTTACCATATTACAGTGTGGTTACATCTATATTTTGCATTATTCTTTTGTAGATTTCATGTCTGTGATTTACGTTTTTTTCTCAATTTACTCTCAGTGCCTCGACAAGGAGGCTTATTTTCACGTTTATGCTCATGCGCTGCACATTTTTTATATCCATCTGTAATCCAGTATTTAGTTAAGGCTGTTTGTGCTAGCTGCTCACTATTTCACTGATTAGCGCGGTATTTTCTCTTTTTTAATTTTGGGTTTATTGTATTTAACACTGACACCGCAGCTGTTCACCCTCACTACATTTCCCACCATGGATGTATTTACCTTCAGGTCATCACATACATTCAATACTGATGGGGTTTTCTCTACCACTAATACAGACTCTGAACTTAGTGGGTCATTTTTAAGGTTAAAAAATCTCATGACCTCAGAACTTCATCTTAAGTGGGATACTATGTTCCTTGAACAATATATCAATGAAAAGATGGTCCCACGGGGACTTAGGTGGGATGTACACCCACAACAAGGTGATACTGATACCGAAGTATGGTTTAAATATTTTAACGGATTGGGATTGAATCTCCTTGTGTTTTTGACCGAGAGGAAA
>BLSH010556801.1:966011-984659 GCA_018402905.1 Glandirana rugosa | reverse complement strand
CTCCTCGCCACATGGTGGCGAGTGGTGTGGCGGGGTTTCTACGACGAACGTCCTGAAAAACATTGCAGGACGTTCGAGTGACGGGGTCACACTTTCGTGAGACCGAAAGTGTAACCCCACCCACCCCTCCCTAAAAACTCCGCGAAATGTCCTCGATAAAAATCAATTTATCGCGGACATTTTGCGGAGTCACACTCTCCCCAGAATAAGATAAGAAGTTTTTTACCTATATTTTTTACACGTCGCGTACTCGTATTTGCACTTTTATTCGGGGGACCAGCTCCGTGACTCTCACTTAACTCTTTTTTTTGCATTTAATGTCTGTACTTTAGATTTTTTCTTATAACGTTTTTGTTTCACGTTCAAGAGATAAACTTCTCCACTGGTGGATTAATATTATTGAACTTCACCTTACCATATTACAGTGTGGTTACATCTATATATTTTGCAATATTCTTTTTTAGATTTCATGTCTGTAATTTACGTTTTTTTTCTCAATTCACTCTCAGTGCCTCGACCAGGGGGCTTATTTTCACGTTTATGCTCATGCGCTGCACATTTTTTATATCCATTTTTTGAAGAATAGAATAAGACCCCTCTCACACTGAGGCGTTTTACAGGCGCTATTTAACTAAAAATAGCTCCTGTAAAGCGCCTCAAAAATCCCTCCCCACCCACCCCAATGTGAAAGCCAGAGTGCTTTCACACTGGGGCAGTGAGCTTGCAGGACGTTACAAAAAGTCCTGCAAGCAGCATCTTTGGGGCGGTGTGGTGAGCGGTGGTACACCGCTCCTCCACCGCCCCTGCCCATTGAAAACAATGGGCAGTACTTCCAAAGCGGCTGCACACCGCCTCTGTAGCGCGGTGCACCGGCACTTTCAACCCCGTTTTAACCCCTTGTGGGGGGTTAAAAGCGCCACGCATCCGCCTGCATAGAGGCGCCATAACAACGGTAAATCCCCGCTGAAACTAGCGGGGATTTACCGCTACCGCCCTCCCGCCCCAGTGTGAAAGGAGCCTAAGTGTACATAGGTAAGGAACAAAAGGAAAAATCCCCATCGATAGAGAGGACAAGACAGGATATACAATAATATAATACGATGACAGGGACACAGCCCTTATAGAAATAAGGTTCACAAGGGAATACATTCAGCAGGATCAACATCTTACTTCTTACAGATGCAAAAAGCTATAGGTAACAGAGTACTCAAATTACAGATAAGTATAATAGCAGGATCACTGTGTAACCTTTCACAAATTAAGGCTCAAGAGAGAGCAAACCTAGTGTGAAGCAAACATGAGGATACTAGGGTCTCCGATGATTAAAATCAGAGAAATGGGGAGGTGATTACAACACTTAGGTAAGACCATGGGTCTTGTAGTCGCAGATGGTATCCTGTCAAATATATATATGCTAGCGAGCCTATGCTAGTAAGATAGGTCCCTTATAAAAGCTAGTGGTAAAAGAAAGTTGTAAGAGAGAGAGGAGTGGGAAACAGTGGATAGGGGGAGAAAGAGGAGAGAATCAGTAAGGCAAGGAGGGAATAAGGCCAGTTCAGAAGGGAGGGGAAGGGGGAGGGAATGTGCAGATTCCTGAAAGGGGAGCTCTGATTAGCAATATTGGAAATAGCCAGGGAGATAGAAGTGTATTGTCAAAATCAACAGGGAGGTAATGATCCACCCAGGATTTCCACAGGCTTTCATTTCTTTACCCTATCAACCAAAATTGCTTCTACCTTGGCATGAATCATGGCTCTGGTAATTCTGTTTTTAGTTTCTGCAATGTTAAGGTGAGGGGTTTTCCATGCCTTGGCTATAGTTTGCTTTGCGGCGGTGGTGACCTGTAAAAGAAGTTTGAATTGTTTTCTAGTCACAGCTAATGGTTTTTGGTTGAGTATAGCCGTGTCTAGATCAGGGTCAAGAGTACAGCTAAATAGGATAGATAGGATGCAGAAAATCTTAGCCCAAAATAAGTGGACTGTTAGGCAGCTCAACCATACATGGAAGTGTGTGCCACTGTCTGAGAAGCCTTGGAAGCAAGTAGTGGAGTAGGGAGGAGGAATTCGGCAATCCGGGCAGAAACCAGGTACCATCTCATTCATTTCTAGGGCCACTATATTCTGTGAAGCTGACTTGGTGGCAGTCCAAATGTCGGACCAGTCCATAGCGTCTAACTAGAGACCTAGGTCTCTCTCCCACTTGACTGCATAGCGAAGGGATGTATGGGGTGGAGGATCTATCAGTTGGGCATAGAAAGCAGAGATCAGACCACGAGCCTGTGAGTCCGATTTACATACGCATTCAAAACTAGTCATATTGGGTAAAAAAGAACCTGTGCGCAGACAAGGGCCGAAAAGTTCAGAGTTTGGGATTCCATATGTTTGATTTTTTTCACTTTTTTTAATGAATGTGTGTTATAGCTGAAAGTAAAATATATATATATATTTTTTAAAACTGTCGGCCTTTTTTGTTAATAGCGGAAAAAAGAAAAAAGGTGGTCAAGTACAACCAAAAGAAAGCTCTATTTGTGGGAAAAAAAGGACATATATTTTATTTGGGTACAGCATTGCACGACAGTGCAATTGTCAGTTAAAGTAATGCAGTGTCTTATCGAATAAAATGGCCTGGTCATGAAGGGTGGTAAATCTTCCGGAAGTCAAGTGGTTAAAGAATAAATACAGGTATGGCTATATCATATATAGTTACATTGGTCCAGCTATAACCAATGTAACTGTGCATATACCATACCTGGCAATGCTCCTGGAAGCTGGAAATCACTTAAATAGACACCGCTATTTCAGTGATATCTGCTTTTTCATGTCCCATGCTGAGCAGGACAGGAAAACAGATGGTCGGCCGCTCTGCAATTCTGAATTAATTGCAATACATTCTCTGATTAGACAAAAAGCAGGGTTTCACTGCCACACCTCTCTGCCTTGTCCAATCAGAGAATGCTTTGCATTCATTCAGACAATTAAAAGCATTCTCTAAATGGCACCAGTGCTGAACAGCTGACTTCCCGTGTTCACAATGCATCAATTCGACCTCTGTGTTTAGTAACCAGGAGTGCAGTTGCTCTACACAGCACCTGGAACTGAAGAAGTGGTGTCTGCTTTAGGCCCCTTTTACAATTGTGTGACTTGTCCTGCGACTTGGGACTGCAAAGTCACATGACAAGTCGTACCCTATGATTTTCATGTGACTTGAGGTCCATAGACCTCAGGATTACACAGGCATTGCTTCAAGTCGCATCAAAATCGCTGCAAAAATTGTGACAAAAATTGCGGCAAAATCGCGCGACTTTCAAGTCACACAAGTGTGAAAAGGGCTTTAGGCCTTGCGACTTGGGACTGCAGTCACATAACAAGTCATACCCCATGATTTTCAATGATTACCATTCATATCTGTGTGACTTTAAATCACAGTGACTTCAGAGTAGTCCCTGCACTACTTTGGTCTGACTTTGATGCGATTGAGGTCCATAGACCTCAATATTACACAGGCATTGCTTAAAGTCGTATCAAAATCGTGGCAAAAAATTACGGTAAAATCGCGGCAAAAACACACAACTTAAAGGTCACACAAATGTGAAGGGGGCCTTAATGATTACCAGCTAACAGAGGCATTGGCCAGATCTGGTATATATATACAGTAGTTACATTAGTCCAAGCCTGGACTAATGTAACTATGTATAATATAGCCATGCCTAGAATTATTATGTTAACTTCTACAGTCAGAAAGATAATTAAGGGTTTAATGAAAGGCCACGTAGAGGTGTTTTTGCTAGAAACACTATTTTAAGCAATAGTCAGCATGGATTCACAGAAGACTGAAATTGTCAAACACATCTGGTTTCTTTTTATGAGGAAGCAAGCAAAAACTTAAGCAAAGGAGTAGCTGTGGCTAAAGTATACTTAGATTTGCCAAAGGTGTTTGACATATCCTAAGAAAGGATGTCCTTGAACTGGATAGAGTCCAGAGAAGGGCAACAAAGCTAGGGCTGGAGGACTTCAGTTATGAGGAATGACTACAAACAATAAATGTATTCTAGCTGGAGGAGAGGCACTAAGGAGGGTATATGATTACAATATACAAATATTTAAATGAAGATTGTATCATTGTGATAAAATAATTTAATCATATGTCTCTAAAGAAGACACGTAGCCACACATTGAAGTTGGACTAGAAATGGTTCAATCTTAAACTATGTAAGGGGATCTTTACTGTTAGAACAGTAAGGATGTAGCAATCTCTTCCACTGTTTGTGGTGTCAGTAGGAAGTTTGGATAAATGTAAAAAACTTAAAAGCGGAGATCCACCCTTTTAAAAGTCAGCAGCTACAAAAAGTGTGGAGAAAGTAACAAAAGTGAGTGTGGCGCTGTCTATACTTATGTGTTTCCACAAGGGATCTTGTTGTTTGCCGGGTGGGATCAATAAATCCCTTGTGGAAACACATAAGTATAGACAGCGCCACACTCACTTTTGTTACTTTCTCCACATATCCAACATCCAAAGGGTGTTTCAGTGAGGGCAGCAGTCTTTTGTCTTCTCATACAAACCAATATATATATACACATAATTGGCAGCGCCACACCATACTCTTTTTCCATATTGAGCTACAAAAAGTGTAGCTGCTGACTTTTAATAATCAGACACTCACCTGTCTCCTGGTGCAGCGATGCGGCTGCCCGCTGCCTCGCTTCTCTCCCCCTCCTCCATGTGGCACTGTCATTGCAACTGTGGGTGCCTGGCTTTGGCTTCGAAGCCGGGCGCGCACTGCGCATGCTCGAGCCGCGCTGCAGCACTGTGAATGTCTGGGCAATCTTCTGGGACATGTGATGTGTCCCAGAAGATTGCTGGGAAGGAGGGGGGAGAGGTGAACTTCCGTCCGGCTCCGGCAGAAGAGGAAGTTGGAGCTGGATACTGTAAAAACCAGGTATCCGCCCCCTCCCCCCAAAAAAATGACATGCCAATTGTGGCATGTCAGGGGGTCACCGTCACTTAAAGCGGAAGTTCAACTTTTGGGTGTAACTCTGCTTTAAGAAGTGTTTCAAAGCAAACACAATGCACAGGACCATTGAAAATGGTAGTCTCACACACACACGTTGAACTGCATGGACTGGTGTCTTTCTTCAAGGTTACCAATTATGTAACATAGTTTGCCACACACGGCTAATGTGTAAGTAAAGTCTACAGGTTTCGAAAATTCAGCTTTAAATTGATAGAAAACCATATTCAAGTAATAGTAATTAATGATTCATACTCTGAATGGTCTAAGGTTATTAGCGGTGTATCCCAAAGTTCAGTGTTGGGACGCTTACTTTTTCAACCTTTTTTAACCTATTTGTAAATGTTATAGAGTTTGGAATTAAAAGTACCATTTCAGTGTTCACAGATGACACAAAGATATGTAGTGGAATAACATCCTTACAGGATGTCTCCAACTTACAAGCCAACCTCAATGCCCTTTTAATTGGACAACTATGTGGTCATGAGGCTTATTATTGATAAAGTTATGCACTTAGCGGTAAAAACACGCATGCATCGTACATTCTAGGATACGAACAACCGAGTAAGTCAATGGCAAACAAGGACCTAGGTGTTCTGGTAGATCGTAGAGCTAATGATAGCATGTAATGTGAAGCTGCAGTTTCTACAGCTAGCAAAATCCTTTCTTGTATTAAAAGGGGTATGGACGGGGGGCGTGGCCTGACGAGGACCGAGATGGACTCATCTCACTGAGCTCTGGACAACCCACCACAATCCTCCGTTCCACAGACCCGGTGAGTGCATCTAACAGCCCAGTACTGACCCACATAGTCCCTACTACCTCCCTGGGGAAAGCTGTGCAGCGGGAGTGCTCTCTGCTGCATCGGCCTAGGGCGAAGGCCGCTCGGTACCTGGCCATCAAGACTTTAATACCATCCATCTGGCCCTCAGATTGGCACCGCTACTATAAAACTACAATCTGCTTCATTCCACCCCTATATCTTCCATTCGGGACGAACGCGCCGATACTCGGAGTGGCCACGTCCCGAAATTGAGCCTGAGGCTTCAGTGAGGCCTCCACGGCTGCCATATTGGGACACCTCTACGGCAATAACAGAACTTCAAGTCATCTGTGGCAGGTCTCTCAAGAATGCAGATAACACTGACTATAAGTTAAAACCTCTGAAGAGCTTAATATACCCTGCAATTCTTGTTAACAACACTGAGGCCTTCCTATAGCGGCCATCTTGGTACACCCGACCTCTCCCTGTGGAAATCTCACTCTGCTTGTTCCATCACTTTTCCCGCTCTCACAGCAGGTCAAACTACCTAAGCACTATATAGCCACCTTACTGAGGGAGGACCTGGACGAGGGAGACAGCGGACGTGTATCAGGACGGCTCTGGTGCACCAGGGAAAACCCGAAGACATCCCCACTTTTAAGAGGCTCGGTGAGCAATTTAACATACCCGGGGTGTCTCCTCTTACCGTCAGCATCAAGACAAGCGGAGTATAGTGGCCGTTCCAGAGGTACCGCCGCGGCGCCTGAAAAAGTTAGCCCACGGCTTCACCCGCACCTAGGCCATAAATCCCACAGAGCCTATCCTATCCCTACCCTCCTGCTCCTGACTCCAAACACAGCACTAGGGGACCCCTCTCCCCCCCACCAACAAGCTGATCACAAGTTAACAACGCCCAAGGACCAGCCGGAGGCTGAGATGGACACTAGGCCCTAAAGCTCAGTACACCACCACGGGCAATATAGTTTCCCAGCGACAGCTCGCAACTTAACCACGAGCAATGTGTTCCAGAGCCATTCCTTACTAAAGTCCTCGATGGCCAGTAAAAGGAAAGAGGACAGACAAATACAGAAACTTACGGCCTACATGTTTCAGCCAGCGGATCGCAGGAACCACGATAGTGCTGCTACAGCGGCCTCACAGGACTGATTGTCTCAACACGCGGCAACCCAGCAGAGAGAGACATCCATAACAGGAGTGGAGCCTACATCAGACAACGACCCCACAGAGATGGACAGTACATCCCCAGACACCAATGGCCCATCCTCAGGTACTCTAATATCAGGAAGCCCAGCTAAGGCAAGAATGAGGTTGGACACACCAGAACAAACCACTAGAGAGGTGAGCCACACATCCCCCCAACCGCATACCCACGCCAATAATGCAGACATCATAGCATTATTCCCAACCAACAATCAGCCAGTCATGGACACTATACTCAAAGAAATGTTAATGTCCCTGAGAAACACCATACACTCTGATATGGTATCCATGATGCAGCAATTCAGGCAGGAGATTTCCTTTATTAATAACAGAGTGTCTCGTGTATAAACCCAACTAGCCACCTGCGCATCCACGGTCAAGGAACTGATCGACACACATACCGAGCACAAAGAGGAACATGATTGGATAAGGGATAAACTGGCGGACCTTGAAGACAGGTCTCGCTGGAACAGCCTTAAAATCAGGGGCATCTCTGAAGAAATACAAAATCAGGACCTGACCCCATACCTGCGTACGCTAATCAAAACTGTCTGCCCGGAGCTCAAAAACATGGAGCTGGTCATCGACTGTGCCCATAGGCTCCCCAAGCCTCCTCACCTGCCTAGCTCTACCCCGCAAGATGTAATACTCCGAATCTATTTTTACCATGTGAAAAACCAACTCATGACAAAGGCTCACACACTGGGAACGCTACCAGACCCGTACTCTCACCTTCAGATATATGCGGACCTGTCCCAGCACACACTGCAGAAACGTAGAAAACTAAATACTATTACCAAGGCCCTACGGAACCACAAGCTGTTGTACCAATGGGTTAATCCTGCAAAAATTCTGTTTACATATCAGAACACTAAATACCTTATTACGTCCCTCAAAGAAGGTCTGCATCGGCTACAAACATGGGGAATCATCCCAGAGGCGGCGGATCAAGAACCAGCCCACCACGTTACTGGAACGGCATCTGCTACTAGTCCCCTACCACAGCGCTCAACTCAAAAGCATCGCCCGCGCTAACCCACTTTGCGACCCAAGCAACCATAATGGCCCGTACTGGTGTCAGAAGCTCCAGGTTACTTTAACTTTTTACCCCAGATACAAGTTCCACAGCGCCCAAGTTTGCGCTTGTTCTCTATTTTTCTTCTCCCTTCTTTTTTACCTTCTCCTGTTTGCTCCGGTACCCTGAACTCTCTTTGACTACCTACTAGCAGCGCATTATGGGAATAAAACTGTTATCCATAAACACCAAAGGGCTCAACCACCCTGCAAAGAGAGCCTCCCTATGGAAGCTAGCAGTCCAATCCAAATGCGATGTCCTATGCGCACAGGAAACTCACTTTCGTGCTAAACAACACCCGGAATGCAGCCATAAACTGTTTCCCCATATTTTCATTGCCAGTGCCTCAACAAAAAAAAGCGATGTACTTTTAGCAATCAGACATACAGTTTCTTTTAAATCCATCACAAGTGTTTTCGATGAAAAACGGCCGCTACATCATCCTGGTATGCACCCTGAATGATTTCACCTACACCATAGTGAATGTATATGCACCAAATACCCACCAGATACCACTCTTAAGGAAAATCCACAAAATAATCTCCAAGGTGCAACAAGGCTCCCTAGTTTGGTGTGGAGACTTTAATACAATTGCTGATCCGTCACTCGACTCTTCCAGCCCGAACATAAGAAGGACCCCAAGCCTCAACCCACTACTTAGAGACTTACAACTCTTTGATGTCTGGCGCTGCCAGCATGCTGAAGAAAAGGACTACACCTTTCACTCTCACTGCCACAACTCCTATTCACGCATTGATTTTTTCCTAACAGACCAATGGCTCCTACAAAAAGTATCTACATCTAATATAATGACTGCAACGTGGTCTGACCATGCCCCAATCTGCATCACCATTGAAGACCACCACTGCCCTAACCCAACCCACCTTTGGATGATGAACCCTCATCTGTTACAAACTGCTCCCTACCACCAAATTCTACAGGACTCCCTCACCAAATTTTTCTCTACTAATACAGGTTCGGTCTCTGACCCTGAGATTCTATGGGCCTCACACAAGGCATTTATACGAGGAATTTCTATTAAATTGGGCACTAGAGCCAAAAGGGAGAGGAGGCAGCAGTTGGAGAAACTCACAGCTGAAATCCAATCCATTGATAATATTAACAAACAAAATACCCAACCCAAACTAAAACTTAAATTAGGACGACTTCGCTTAGATCTTAGAAACCTGCCCGTGGCCAAATACGAATCTCAACAAAAAAAACTTAAGATGACTTTTTACACATCCGGGAACAAAACAGGTAAACTTCTATCCTATTTGACCAAGGAGCAGCGTCTACGATCGACCATTCCTTACATGTACCATCCGATCTCTGGAAAGCGATTGACTAACCCCCAGGAAATTGCTGACGCTTTCAGCGCGTATTACAGCTCTTTATATAACCTCAAAGAAGACTCCTCCTTGCACCACCCTACACATATGGATATCCAAACCTTTCTTGATAGCATCAAGCTCCCTCATCTATCAAACACTCAAATAGCTGAACTCAATAAACCTTTCAGCCACTTAGAACTGGGCATCGCCATTAATTCCCTTCCCAACAACAAATCCCCAGGGCCGGGCGGCATAACAGGGGAATATTACAAACGCTTCAAAAATATACTGGTGATCCCCCTATGTGAGTTCTTCAACGCTGCTGCCTCCTCATCCTCATTCAGTATAGAGTCTCTGAAGGCATTAATTGTTACCCTACCCAAGCCAGGGAAGGACGCCTCCCTCCCACAAAATTATCGCCCAATCTCATTACTAAACCATGATGTGAAACTTTATGCAAAAATGTTAGCTTCCCGCTTGGTAGACATCCTGCCAACTCTTGTCAACCCAGATCAATCCGGCTTTACTAAATGCCGACAGACATCGGATGCCACTAGACAAATGATCAATATCCTACACCATCTAGAAAAGACCCGAACGCCTTCTCTGCTCCTTTCGTTGGATGCGGAGAAGGCGTCCGACAGAGTCTTCTGGCCCTATATCCACCTAACCGTACAAAAATTTGGCTTCCAGGGGCGCATAGTCTCTGCCATTATGGCCCTCTACTCCAACCCCTCTGCCCAGGTATATTGCTCCAGTATGCTATCGAAACCATTTTGCATTTCAAATGGAACCAGGCAGGGGTGCCCACTATCACCCTTAATTTTTAACTTCGCTATGGAGCCTATGGCAGAGAAGATGCGCTCTAATGCTAAAATTAGCAGTATAAATATAGGCCCTGGGACCCACAAAATTAATCTTTTTGCGGATGATGTCATCCTCACACTATCTGACCCCTTTCCCTCCCTGGCTTTGGTTCAACAAGTTCTGTATGAATACAGTAAAGTTTCTTATTATAAAGCAAATGTTACAAAATCATTAATTTTAGATATCAACATCCCCCAGAATCTCAAAACAGTAATCCAAAACCAGTACTCGTACAAATGGGCAGATAGCTCCATCACATATTTGGGAATCGAATTAACTGGAAACACTGCGGCATTATTCCAGGCACATTATACTCCAGCTCTTAAATCCCTCCAGGGAGACCTAGACACCCTGTCCAAACCCTTTTTATCATGGTCGGGACGCCCGGCCCTCTTTAAAATGTACAAACTCCCCCAACTTATCTATCTATTTAGATCACTCCCTGTTACGTACCTGACGGTGGAGTCTGTCTTGTGCAGGGAACGACCGCTCTTGCGCACCCGATTCAAGGACCCCTGGTAGAGTAGACAGAGGGCCAAGAGTGCGGGATGGCACGAGGGCTGGATGGTCACTGATGATGTGGTGAGGTTCCAGGAAGACGTGCAGATAGAAGAGTGGTCGTGCAGGCAGGGTCGGCAACAGGCAGGCAGGAAGGTACAAAGGATCAGGCGGGCGGGTAGTCAAGTCCAGGCAAAGGTTCGTTCAACGGGCGGGCAGCAGAGGTGCAGAGGAGTAGACAAGCGGATGGTCGTGGATAGCCGGGGTTGGTGTAGGTTGCGAACAACAGGTCAAGGCAAGCCGGGTCAAACAGGAAGCAGACGAACACAGGAACAGGTGGCGGGAGCTGTGGCTCACAGGTCTCGGACGCTGTAGAACGAGTAGCACCCACTGCAGGGATCTCCAGGCTTAAATAGCGCCATTTGGCGCCGTTTTCGGTGCGTGCGTGCGCACAGACGCGTGCGCGAACGCGCACGGACGCTCGCACCACCGCGAAAACAGCCAGTTTGCTGCCACAAAGTCCTTTTTCCTAACACTCCCTATCCCTGTCCCTAACTCCTTCTTCTCAACAGTGCAACGCATCCTTGGCCAATTTCTCTGGCAGAGAAAGAGGCCACGCTGCTCCCGTGCCATTCTACATAACCACAAATATGCAGGAGGAGCGGGTCTGGTAAATATTAAAGATTATTACATGGCGGCAATCCTAGCTCAACTTAAATCATGAATATCCCCTTCTTCACACCAACCATGGCGTGACATTGAGGCCACCTCTGTATTAAACAATGACCTATACTCATGGCTAATGTCCGATAGCACCCAACAACTATCCCCCACCTTAACAGCATCCGCTGCAGATTTTCAGTACCTTAGAAATAACTCTGACCTTGAAATATCACCCATACGCCCTCCTCTTCCCTTGTCTACACTTCAGCATCTCATCCCCAACTTATCTATTCATCAATGGACATCAAGGGGAGTCACCCATATTCAAGACCTATATTGCCAAGGCCTCCTGAAACCTTTCGCAACCCTACAGAAAACCTACTCTATCCCGACATCAGAATACTTTAAATACATCCAAATGTCGCACTGCCTCTTACGATCTCCGTCCCTATTAAGACCCCTACATAAGCTTGCGTGGCAGTATCTACAGGATAATGCCTCCAAAAAGAAAGGTATCTCACTTTTTTACAACCTCTTAAACAATAAACAAATCTTTCACAAAACTTCCCCTATCATCAAGTGGGAAACTGACCTAGACAACTCTTCACCACCAACCAATGGACTGCTGCACTATACCACACCTATAACTCCTCTAAATCAGCAAACTTGTGGGAATTGAATCTCAAAACCATGCTTAGATGGTATATTACTCCCTCCAAATCCCACGCCATGAATCCTGCATCCTCTCCGCTGTGTTGGAGGAAATGCAGGATGCAGGGATCCCTGATGCACATCCTTTGGAGCTGCCCAAAACTCACAAATATATGGAGAGAAATATTTAACTTACTCACCACCATCAGTGGAGTACCCATTATAATGTCCCCTGAACTCGCACTCCTTCATATTGGTATCACAGATATTCCGGCCCACGCGAGAAAAGTTGCTATCAACATCTTATTAGCAACAAAACTGACATTGACCAGAAATTGGCTTTCTCCAGACATCCCGACCCTAGAAAATGTTACTCATGCAGTGCAAACCCATATCACATTTGAAACCATGTATGCCAAAACCATAGGTCGTACCATGCGAGATAAATCAGAATGGTCCGCCTGGCACAATTGGTACAGCCCCAAACATGAGTCCAGTACTTAAAGCGCTTAAATACTACCCTGATGAGATAAGCCTAGGCTACAGAGAGGGATGCAGAGCCCGCTAGGCCACAGCAATAGTTCTCCAAAGGGGTTGCCTGGTTTGGGCTGAGACTCCTTCTCACAGACTCAAACACACAGAAGACTAAACTGGGAAGTCAATATATACTCCCCCATCTATTCCCTATCATAACCCTCCTTTTATTATCTGTTCCTTAATTGATTCCTGTTATCAAAAGGTTACCGGAACTATAATGTAATTTTATCTCAATCGTTATCTTATCTACTTACCACTCTGAACTGTTATCTATTCCTCTCACATGTTCAGCTGACAATACATTTTATGTATGATCTCTTGTTTTTTGTACTTGTGAAACACAATAAAGCAGTTTTAAAATGAAAAAAAGGGGGTATGGACACCTAGAATTCTCTTCTATACAAATCGTTAGCAAAACTTAATTTGGAATATGCAATTCAGTTTTGGGGACCAGTTCACAAAAAGGATATTGGAGAACTGGAGAAAGTGCAGAGAAGGGCAACCAAACTAATAAAAAACATGGAGGAACTTAGCTATGAGGAAAGATTGCTGAACTGAAATTATTCTCTCTTGAGAAGAGGGGGATATGATCAACATGTATAAATACATAAGTGGTTCATGTCTGCGTGGAGTTATTCACTTTCAGGTCATTACAGAGGATGAGGGGACTTTTGTCTTGAGGATTAGAGATTTAACCTCCACATATGGAAAGGCTTCTTCACAATAAGAGCTGTGAAAATGTGGAATAGACTTCCTCAGGACCTAATTCTGGATAGCTCAGTAGATTGTTTTAAAAAATGGTGGGTAACAGACACTTTAACAAAATGGAAAATATTTAAATATAATTGCTCAGAAAAATAGCCAGGTTTCCTGATAAGATAGCAGCCATAGAGGCAATGCATTGTTTTCAATGAGTCTGCCAACTCAAAGACTAATGCCGGTACACACTACCCACTGGGTTGCACCAAAAAAAAGCAGACAGCTCCAGTTGGAGCTGCTGTACTAACCATGCAAGGTTAGTTCAGAGATCTCCCCCTCTAGGTTGTTGCGTTCTGACCCCCCCCCCACCAGAACACTCCAATCAGCGCTCTCTCCCATTGGCTGAGAGCGCTGACCGGGAGTCGTTTGGATGCTGTTTTTCCAGCATGCAGATTTGGCCGGCTTTTTAACCGGCAGTTGTCTCCCAACATTCGGCCATGTGTACCCGACTTTGAGCTGGCTATACACTAGTAGATTTTCAAACAAACGTTTGTACGAAAGGCTTGCCGAAGGTCACTTGAAAGTACTTTTTAAATGAATTGACTTTACAGTTTAAAAACAACATACACTGGTAGAAATGTGTTCGCTCAAGAACTCTTGAGACAAACAAAAATCCTTCCGTAATCATCTCCCTCATAGACCGCATCAATACCACTGAAGGCCTGCATAGAACCAGAATGGTGTATGGCTCAACGCAAACACAAACGACAACATGACAAGTCTGGAACCTAATAATCTTGTTGTACTGAACTCTAAGCTGCATAAGTACAAGTCATCGTACCCCGATACCCCTGCATTTTTGCAGTTCCAACTGCTCAAGATCCGAAGAGGATCTTTCCTTTTTAAAGGATAACTCCACTTTTGTGGCAAAAAAATAGCAAATAAAAAAAACAAACATATAGCATATACCAGTAATGGCGAACCTTTTTAAGCCCGAATTGTAACACAAAACCAACGTATTTTTTTCAAAGTGCCAACGCTGCAATTCGTGACTGCCACAGATAATGGCTACAAGGGCCTCACAGCCCCTCTGTCCCCTGGCTCACGCTCCAGCAGATAACGAATAGGCATGCTCAGTAAATGATGAAATCAGCTGGTGAAAGTGTTGAGGGTTTAATATGATTTCAAGATCATCAATGAATGCTACAGAATCCATACACACACTCCCCTGCCCATGGAAGTATTGTTTCAGTATTATCCGCCACCATCGTAGGAGTCATCTGCAAAGAGTATATATAATCTACTTCAAAATTCTATCAATGCATCCCATAATCTGCACACACTTCCATGTCTGTATCCCTGATCCCAAAACACTGGAGGAATCCCATGAGTCACAGGCAGCCATGGTGAGGCAAGCACCCATCACCCAATGACAATACCAGAGGGCACTACTCTCCAGTTCTATGCAGACCATACCACACCTGGCCTCCAGCAATAGTGGGCTCTCTGGCCACTTGGCAGCCAAGCTTGCTGTCACTCCCTTGGCTGCTGCGTGGGCAATGATAGAGGAGAAGGCAAAGGAGAAGAGGAGAGTGCTGTGCAGTGCAGCCATGGCAGCCACACGGTACACACTTATTATGAACTACGTCTGCACAGACCAGCACACCTCAGTCTGTCTCCCTCTCCAGCACATAGCGCTCTGATCCTGGCTATCTACACAGGATATACACAGCATCCAGCCACTTCCAGGAACCCTGAACAGCTAGGTAAGACCCTCACTGCTTGACTTCACATCGGTGTGTCTGCCATCGGCTGAGAGCAGTCGCTATCCTCCATTCCGCTACCAATCACTTAGTGGCAGCTGTCAGCTTCCAGAGGCTGCTTAGTGGTATTGGTGCTGTGGAACATTGGGACACGTGGATCCCGGGGGATGCTTGTACAGTATAGGATTCTATCACCTCCTTCCATAGACTAGGCAGAGAGACTGAGCAGCGGTGACGAACTGAGTCATCAGTCTCATCACTACTATGCAAAAAAAGGTCAGCAGCGGATGTGGTATGCACTCTTCTTCCTGGCGTGCCCACAGTAATATATCTAGCATAACTGAATGAAACTTGTTCTACCAACTACAATTAAGGCAATTATGGAAGTCCTGACTTTATATTTGTTTTTGTACTTTCTATATTCTCTGTTAACCCTCACCAGCCACTGACCTCACTGCACGTCCCTGTAGTATAGCCAGCTTTACATTCTGAATAAGAGCAGTAAAGCACAACCACATTGTGTAGCACTACAAAGCAGGAAGTTGAACTAGCATTCATAATAATAGCTGCCCCTAGTACATACAGTATATGCAATCAAAAAACATTTTTTTAAAATTTTTAATACACGTTGAAAGGTTTATATACATCTAAATTTGTACATTTCTAAATCTCTTTCATGTGCATAACCAAAAAACAGTTGACAGACTATACATTTCTTTTAATTGCCTTTTCCTTTGTCCTTTTATCACTTTTATTGAATATTTTTATTATTTTGCTTTAGGTGGTTTTATATCTTGTGCTGCTGCTGGTGACCTGTGAAAAATCTTCCTCTACTTGCGAATTTAAATTTGAAAGTGCTTCAAGCAACTTTGAAAAATGCTTAAACAACTTGGTAAGTGATGAGTAACTGGATATGTAACTGTTGTTTTGACTTGTTAAAAAAAAAAGTCTGAATCCTAAGGACTGTGTTTATAGTAAAAGCATAATCGCTAGTGTAGTTACTAGGAATATGCGTAAATGAAGGGAGTCATCTTTTTCGAAAACCCAAAGGAGAATAGCACTGTGTCACATGAGCAGTGGGGTGTGACCAAATTGTGTTAAATCAGTATTAATCCTTGTTTTTTTATATACTGTCAAGCAGTGAAACATTATCCAATACATTTGTTCTAATGTCTGTCCACAAAGATTTACTTACCCCTCTATTCAAAATCCCCCCCCCCCCCACAAGCAATACTTTCCCCCCATTTGCCCCCCAAGCATAAAGTCCCCAAACAAAAATGCAAACAATCCCTCAGCACAAATTCTCTTACCCACCCAAATCCCCCCCTCTTAGCACAAATAATTTTATTTTTTTATAACCATAGATTTTTATTGAAAATTACAGAAAAAGAGATAACAGCAGTAGTTGGCAGCTTACATTCAGATATGACAAAGCAGTCAAAAGTATTGAACATCATAATTACAGTTAGTCTGTTTAGTCATTGATGTGGAGAGTACAATCAAATCAAAGTGAGGTAGAGACGGGAGTGGAAGAGGGAGAAGAAGAAAAAGAAAAATAGAAAGGCAGAAAGGGGAGGAAGGGGGAAGAAGAAGAGGGAAGAGGAAGAGTAAAGGGAAGAGCCAGGTTGCATCCCTTTTTGTCATGAATCAGGGTTATGATCCTCTAGAGGTGCCTCCAATTTGTACTAGTATCCAGTCATATTAGATGGTGATCCCTCTCTTACCGGGACTTACTTCAGCCACCCCAATTGGGAACAAAACTGTGGCTGGGTTATGGTTAGGATTGATGGAAATTAATTGTGTCAGTGTGGCGGATGGGGAGGTCGGACCTCATATAGGTGGGGAGCAACCTGTCCCTTCTGTAGCATAACAAAGTAGCTTAATATCAAAACAATTTGTGAATATAATCTCTTATTACTAAGTACCCTGAGTCACATGTGAAGAAATACATGCATTTATACAAGAGAAGAAGATTTATGGCTATTCGCTCTATTAGTTACAATATGGGTTATCTTGAATTACTCGTGAGGGCCCTTAATGTCGTGCTAGCCTGAGTTTAGACTATAAGGTTAGATCTACTCGAGGAGGTCCAAATGTTCCATTTTTCGTGAAAAGATTGAGCTCTGTTTTCTTTAAAGGCTAATAATTGTTCCACTTTGCACTGGATGTTAACCCTATTCACAATCTCTTCAGTTGTAGGTATGTTGGGGGTGCGCCATTTACTGGCTAGTGAGATTCTGACCTCAAATAGTATGTGGAGTACCACAGTCCTTGTGACTGGGGGTAGCTTATCTATTCCGATAGACAACAGGGCTAGTTCAGGGGTGATATTTATTGTGCCCCCTGTTAATTCTGTAAATAAGCCCGAGATTCCTTTCCAAAAATTTTGGAGGGATGGACATTCCCAGAGTAGGTGTTGTAAGGAGCCTTTATTTTGGCAACCCCTCCAGCATAGTGGAGAGAGTTTAGGGTCCATGAGATGTAATCGGGAGGGGGTTAAGTAATATGTAGAATCCTAATATGTAGGATTTTTTGGGAGTTATCCCAGTGATTCACACACGCCGATGCCTTAGCGTTATGCTTAAGCGCCGACAGCCATTGGGCCACTGGGTATTCAGTTTTTAATCCTTGTTCCCACCTGCTCATTGCTGGGATTTTCTTATGTGGCGGGTAGTAGTTGCAATATATGTAAAATAGAGTGATCCCTTTCTTTGATGTGGGTGTTCTACTGGTAAGGAACTGCCATAATTTGACTGGGATGTAAATGGTGGTTTTTGGGTTGGTAGTATGGAATGACTTTATTTGATTGAGTTGATATAGATCTAAGGGGGAAAGGTCGGGGATGTCTCCCGTGTTGAAGTTGACACCTTTCTTGGCCCATCTGCAGGTGGAGAAATTCGGTATGAGATGCTCATATGTTGCCAGGGGTGCACTTATTATAGTGAGGCACTCATCGTGAAATGACCCGTTAATTAGGGACGTCCAGGCTGCTGTTGTTGCTTGGATAGTGTGTAAATCTGGTATTGATGAGTTGTGGGCCCAATTGGCCACTTTTAGAACTGCAGGGAGGTCATGGTTTGGTGAGCACAAATTATTTTGTCCTCCTCAAATCACTCTTCCCAGCACAATTTCAAAATCTTCCCTCTCAGCATACCCCCCTCCCCTCAGATAAAACCCACCTATTCTTCCCCCCTCACTTTCCTCACCTCAACACAAATCCTCTTATGCCCTCACATCCCTCATCCCAGCGCAAATCTTCTTCTAATCCCAAATCACTCTGCCTAGTACAAATCCTCTTATCCCCCTTCCTAGTGCACATACACTTAAAATGGTTGTAAACCCGTACATATACCCAGCAAAGTGACTGGCCTTGGGTGATACACAGAGATGAGACACATCATCGAACATAAGTTGTACCGATTTATCTGCAGTCTTCTCTACATCTGCTCAAAGTGTTAAATTTATAAAGCTTGTCTGAGAGTTCAGAAAAAAATGGGATGGGGAGCTAAAATTACACTCTAGAGATTAGTCAAGAGAACTCTGAAAGCTGTTTGGAGGGAAGAAACCCC
>BLSH010556801.1:896693-938002 GCA_018402905.1 Glandirana rugosa | reverse complement strand
TATATGTCATAGAGTGTTTTCACTCATGTGGGGAGTGTAAAAACATTTATAAAATAAGATAGAAAAGTACACTGTTGTGACTTCTTTACTGTGAAACAATGTTACATTTCATCACTCACATGTCGAACATATTGTCACATTTAAACGACCGGGGAGTTTTATTGAGTCGTGTGTTGTTTTCACTCATGTGGGGATTCACTTTTACAGGTTTAACCCGGGTTAATCGGTAAAAGGGAGGGGCCACGGTACACTGAGTAATCATAATGTTCCAGAGTCCACACTTACCCCTCGCCCACACAATTTAAACCACGATAGCGAGAGTGAGAGAGTATGACCATTGACCTTCCTAGGCCATCTTTATGTAAAGCAACAATTATTTTTTTCAGATCCTCAGAGAGTTCTTTGCCATGAGGTGCCATGTTGAACTTCCAGTTACCAGTATGAGAGAGTGAGAGCGATAGCACCAAATTTAACACACCCGCTCCCCATTCACACCTGAGACCTTGTAATACTAATGAGTCACATGGCACCGGGGAGGGAAAATGGCTAATTGGGCCCAATTTGGACATTTTCACTTAGGGGTGTACTCACTTTTGTTGTGTGCTGAGTTATTTTGAGGGGCCAGCAAATTTACACTGTTATACAAGCTGTACACTCACTACTTTACATTGTAACAAAGTGTCATTTCTTCAGTGTTGTCACATGAAAAGATAGAATAAAATATTTACAAAAATGTGAGGGGTGTACTCACTTTTGTGAGATACTGTATATCTCTTTCCCATTTGGTTATAGGAGGCATTTTAACAAGAGGATTTGACCTGTAGTAAGCTGTAGAAAAGGGTGATACTGTCAGTAAAAAGGACTTTGCCAGTGTTCCTGGCCGTTTCCGGGTGGTGCGCGCGCATCCGTGCGCGTTCGCGCGCTCCCGTGCGCGTGCGCGCGCCCGTGCGCGCGCACGCGCCGGAAACGGCGCCAAATGGTGCCTATTTAAACCCTGGACATACTGCACCAAGTTGCTGCTTGTTCTACAGCGTTCCAGACCTGCGAGCCTCAGCTCCCTACTTGTTCCTGTGTTTTCACCTGTTTCCTGTCTACCCGGCTTGCTTTGACCTGTTGTCCGCTACCTGCATCGACTCCGGCTATCCACGACCATCCGTTTGTCTACTCCTCTGTACCTTCGCTGCCCGCCCGTTAACGAACCTTGCCTGAACTTGACGATCCGCTTGCCTAACCCCTTTTGTACCTTTCTGCCTGCACGTTGCCAACCCTGCTTGTACGACCATTCTCCTTTTTGCACGACCTGCTGGAATCCCACTACAACATCTGTGACCATCCAGCCCTCGTGCCATCCCGCACTCTCGGGCCTCTGTCTACACTACCAGGGGTCCTTGAATCGGGTGCGCAAGAGCGGTTGTTCCCTGCACAAGACAGACTCCACCGTCAGGTACGTAACAGATACCTTTACTAGCTATGGTATCAGACCTAAGGTACTTCCATACTTTCTTGTGAACATATTTGTGGAGGTGGGGATTGCCAATTAAGCAGTGTGTTACTTGGATGTACTTAATTACTCCTTGTTCGTTAATGAGAAGGATTTTTGTAAGGAGGAAAAGCGGGATAAGGAGGTTATCTGAGTATAGGTCAGATAGTAGTAAAATGCCCATTTCCTCCCAAGATTTTATATTAATTGTGGGTATGAGTAGTGAAAGCGATTGAGATTGGGATTTTTCAAGGGCTGTCCCCTGTTGTAGCGTTAGCCATGAAGTAATCAGAAGCTCTTACAGTCTCTATGACTGTGGGGGAGAGATTGTTATTGCTCATCTTCCTTGAGTGAGTACTAAGTAGCCAGTTTTTCAGGTTGCGCCCTGGAATCTGGATGGTTTCAATATCACTCCACAGGCATGCAGAGCTAGGATGAAACCATGTTTTTTCTTGTGCTAGTATGGAGGTGAGTAATCTCTGAAGCAGATGTAATCCGTTCACACCATAGCTCTATGCTTGATGAGGCATGGTTGAGCAGTTCTGTTCTTTTTCTTGAGCCACACTGTGCTCCTCAGTAGAGATTGAACAGAATTAAAAAAAGTTAGTGGGATTGGAATGGGCAGGGATATAAATAAGTACAGTAGCTGTGGTAGGTGGATCATTTTACATGCAGATAATATGTCCGACCAAGACAATGTGAGTTTGGTGATTTTCTCTAAATCCTTAGGCAGATTGCATAAAAAGGGACAAAGTTGGCTCTGTATAGGGAGATCACAGATTTTGTAAGTTTGATTCCTAAGTATGAGAGGGAATCCTTGGCCCAAATGTAGGGATATTTGTCTTCAATAGTGGTATGCAAATTATGTGATAAACCTAACGGCAAAATGTGAGACTTAGATGCGATAACTTTGTAGTAGGAAGCAAGGCTAAATGCTTTCAAAGATTGTTGTACCAAAGCCAGGGAAGATGCAGGATTGGTTAACATGAGGATGACATCATCTGCGAATAAATACATTTTATGCTCCGTGGAGCCAAGTTCGAAGTTAGATATACCTGAATGGGATCTAATTTTTTTGGCCAATGGTTCCATAACCAAGTTGAAGATGAGGGGAGAGAGGGGGCATCCTTGTCTTGTGCCTTTAGATATTAAAAAGGGTTTGGATACCATGGCGGAGCAGTAAACTTGAGCTGAGGGACAGGAGTATAAGGCCATAATTGCTGAGAGAATATGGCCATGAAAGTCAAATTTTTGTAGGGTCATATCTAGGTATTGCCACTGGACTCTATTGAATGCCTCCTCTGCATCCAGAGGTAGAAGCAGAGAAGGCATCCTCAGTCTCTTAGCATGGTGAATGATATTGATCATTCTACATATATAGTGAGGTTTGACATCCTTTTGTGAACCCGGATTAGTGTGGGTGAATGAGGAAAGGCAATAGGTCCACTAATCTGTTAGCTATTACTTTGGCATAAAGTTTAGTGTCGTGGTTGAGTAGGGAAATGGGCTGAAAATTTTGGGGTATAGTAGGTTCCTTCCCTGTCTTTGCTAACGATCAAGGATTTGAACATTTCTTGTGGGAATGAAGCTGAGGAAGCAACAGCCTTAAAAACATTTGTAATATGCTTAAGCAGGATGGGTTTGAAATTTTGGTAATATTCCCCTGCAAAACCTCCTTGTTCTTTGGAAGGGTGTCTATGGCTATACCCACTTCGGTGGCGGAGAACGGGGTGTTAAGGTTATTTAGTTGGTCAGGTGAGAGACTAGGGAGGTGGACTGAGTCAAGGAAGGCTTGTATGGAACCTATATTTGGATGCTCAAGAGATGTATCATCCTTTAAATTACACAGGGTGCTGTAATAGCTATTGAATGCATCCGCTATGACCTGTGGATCTAGTACTTTAGTTTTGTTTGAGGGGTGGTACAGGTAAGGCATTTGAGTCTTAGTGCGGTGACCCTGGATTTGTTGGACTAGAAGTTTCCCCGCTTTGATCTTGTGAATATACAAGCACATTTTAAGGCATTTCTGGTGGTGGTCAGAATTTTCTAATAAGTGGGATTTTAAGTCATGTCACAGCTTAATCATCTTAGATTTAAGGTCAGCAGAAGGTTGGGATTTACTGAGTAATTTATTGAAAAAATTGCAGGGAGGGAGGGGTGAGAGAAGAGCTTCTGTGCGGCGCCATGAGTGGAAGTGGGAGCTGGGTAAAAACTGGGTACCCCCCCCCCCCCAATAAAAATGACATGACAAATGTAGCATGTCAGGAATACTTAAAGCAGCAGTTCCACTTTGGGTGAAACTCTGCTTTAAGACTGGCAGATATTTCTTTATATTTCTTTATTTTTTGTATCTATTTAACAACACATGTTTCTATTCAGAGTGAACAGCACAGTTTGCTAAAAAGGCCAATTATTTTGCCCTGCCTCCTTATGATCTATCCAATCTGTTGTGCCTGCCCCATCTGCTGGGTCCATACTCCACCCCCTGATGCACACACAGACACACATTCTGTGTGTATGTTAAAGTGGAGTTCCACACAAAAGTGGAACTTCCACTTTAAACACTGGTGACCCCCTGACATGCCACATTTGGCATGTCATTTTTTTGGGGAGGATCGGGTACCTAGTTTTCATAGATACTCAGCTCCCACTTCCACCCCTGGCACCGCGGCACTGGACAGAAGTTCAACTCTCCCCCCTCCCTCCCTGCAATCTTCTGGGAGACGTCACAGGTCCCAGAAGATTGCCATTCACAGCATGCAGTGCGGCTCGCACATGCACAGCCAGGCGCCCGCATTAACTATGCCGGCACCGCGGAGGGGGAGAGGAGTGAGACATTAGGTGGCCGCATTGCTGGACCGTGGGAGAGGTGAGTGGCCATTTATTAAAAGTCAGCAGCTGCACTTTTTGTAGCTGCTGACTTTTAAATGGGTGTAACTCCGCTTTAAAGTGTGCAGAACAGGTATGATTAAAATGCAGTTGGAGACCCTTATTGAGCACTGGTCAGGCTGCATTGGTGGGCACTGATGAGGCTATTCTGATGGGCTCTGATTAGGCTGCGCTGATGGGCAGTGTTAATGCTGCATTGATGGGCACTAATGAGGTGGCACTGATGGGGCTGCGCTGATGGGCACTGATGAGGCTGCACTGATGGGCACTGATCAGGCTGTGCTAATGGGCACTGGTGCTACACTGATGGGCACTGGTGAGGCTGCATTGATGGGCACTGATAAGGCTGCACTGATGGGCACTGGTGATGCTGCATTGATGGGCACTGAGAGGCGACACTGATGAGGCTGCATTGATGGGTTCTGGTGATGCTGCATTGATGGGCACTGATGAGGCGGCACTGGTTAGGCTGCATTAATGGACACTGGTGATGCTGCATTAATGGGCACTGGTGTTGGTGCATTGATGGGCACTGGTGAGGTTGCATTTATGGGCACTGGTGAGGCTGCATTAATAGGCACTGATGAGGCTGCATTTGGTACCCACTTTTGATGTACAGATAGGAAAAGGTGGAGCCTAAAGAGGAGGGGATGTGGTTTACAGATGACAGGGCGGGTCTTAAACAGGAAGGGGCATGGTATTGACAGGAAGGGGTGGGTCATATTTAAATAAGGGGGTGCACAAGTTTATTCAGGCCTAGGGCAGCACAAAACCTAAATATACCATTGGGCTATCCCCATATATGTTTTAAAACCAGGCTGTGGCTGTGTACCTGTCCCTGGTCAGGGCCTGACAAGTTCAGCAAGCTGTGTGGCCGATTATTACAGAGCAGTATGCACGCATGCATGGCATGGGCCAGGCCACCAGACCACACCATGGCCTGGCCTATGCCATGCCATGCATGCCGATGCTGGCATTGTTTACATGTATGCATGTTTGCACAGGCACAGCAGCCTATTTATTTTCCTGCAGAAAAAGGTGCATGCAGCATTTTAAAAATTCAGTGGCCTTGAAATCCATTCTGCTTTTGCACCATGCAATTTACCCTACAGTTCCTGCACTGGCAAACTTGCTGCATTTTTAAAACACAGTGCATTTGTGTGGGCAGGAACTGCAGGTGGGTTGCATGGTGCAAAAGCAGGCTGCGATTTCAAGGCCACTGCATTTTTATAATGCTGCATGCACCTTTTTTCTGCAGGAAACGCAGGCATGGCAGCCCATTCAAATAAATGGGCTGCTGTGCCTGTGCAAATGTGGGCATCCAACCCACATACGTGTGAACCAGGCCTAAAGCGGTAATTACAAATAAAAACACTGCAGATGTGGGTCATAATTAGGATTGCACCATTACCAATACTAGTATTGGTATCGGTGCCAATACTGAGCACCTGTACGGGTACTCGTGAAAATGTTCCAATACGTGATCCGATACCTGGACAGTCAGGGATGACCGGTGTGGCGGTGGGGGCAGATTCTCCCTCCCATGGCTGTCAGCTGCTGCTTGTAACTGCCCCCACCACTGCACCAATCGTCTCTGAATTGGGGGGAAGAGCAAATTGCATTAAGGGGGAGCCCAACAAAATGTTTGCCCAGGGTCCAAACTATATTAAAGACAGCCCTGTATATATAATGCAATGCCTTTAGTGTAGACCATATACAGCTCAGTCAGTGTATAGTATATAGTGTCCATTCAGGCAGTGCAAGAATATATATGTACCTTCCATAGTGTGTGTATATATATATATATATATATATATATATATAATGCAATGACTTTAGTGTGGACCATATACAGCTCAGTCAATGTATAGTATATAGTGTCCATTCAGGCAGTTGCAAGAATATATATGTACCTTCCATATTATATATATATAATGCAATGACTTTAGTGTAGACTATATACAGCTAATTCAGTGTATAGTATATGCGCCCTATCTCCTTGCTCCCCTTTTCCTCCAAATTCCTCGAACGCCTAGTCTACAACCAACTGAGTGACCACCTTGTTAAGAATAACCTTCTGGACCCCCTTTAATCTGGATTTCGCCCTCACCACTCCACAGAAACTGCCCTTCTTAAACTCACAAATGACCTACTAACCGCAAAAACCAATGGACATTACTCTGTACTTCTACTCCTGGACCTTTCGGCTGCCTTTGATACTGTCGACCACCCCCTCCTCCTCAAAAAACTCTACTCCCTCGTTTTCCGTGACTGTGCTCTTCAGTGGCTCTCGTCCTACCTATCCCATCGTACCTTCACTGTAACGTACAATTCTCCTCCTCCTCTCCTCTTACTTTCTCTGTTGGGGTCCCCCCAAGGTTCTGTTCTTGGACCTCTCTTATTTTCAATATACACCTCTTCCCTGGGCCGGCTGATAGCCTCCCACGGCTTTCAATATAATTTCTACGCTGACGATACCCAAATCTACCTCTCCACCCCCCAACTCACTCCATCAGCCTCCTCACGTATCACTAACTTATTAACAGACATATCTGCCTGGATGTCACACCACTTCCTCAAACTTAACTTGTCCAAAACTGAACTCATAATATTTCCTCCCCCACGTGCCGTTTCCCCCGACTTCTCTGTCAAGAGCAATGGCACAACCATCCACCCACCCCCACATGTTAGGGTGCTTGGTGTTATCCTGGATTGTGAACTCTCCTTTTGGCCCCACATCCAATCACTTTCTAAGGCTTGCCGCCACAATCTCCGCAACATCTCTAAAATATGTCCCTTCCTAACCAATGAAACCACAAAGCTCCTGATTCACTCCCTGGTCATCTCTCGCCTCGACTACTGCAACTCCCTCCTCACTGGCCTACCTTTAAATAGACTATCCCCCCTCCAGTCCATCATGAATGCCGCTGCCAGACTCATCCACCTTGCAAACCGTTCAGCTTCTGCCACCCCTCTCTGCCAATCCCTCCATTGGCTGCCACTCGCCCAACAAATTAAATTTAAAATACTAACAATCAGCTACAAAGCCATCCACAACTCTGCTCCCAGCTACATCACCAGCCTAGTCTCAAAATACCAACCTAACCATCCTCTTCGCTCCTCCCAAGATCTCCTGCTCTCCAGCTTCCTCATCACCTCCTCTCATACTCACCTCCAAGACTTTTCCAGAGCCTCTCCCATCCTCTGGAACTCCCTATCCCAATCTGTCAGACTGTCCCCAAATCTATCCACCTTCAGGCGATCCCTGAAAACGTTTCTCTTCAGGGAAGCCTATCCTGCCACCACCTAACAACTACACTCCTTATTTTCTCAATCAGCTCATCCCCCGCAGTTATTGCCTTTTCGTATCATTTAACCCTCCCTCCTAGATTGTAAGCTATTCCTCCTGTATTGAATTGTATTGTAATTGTAGTGTCTGCCCTCATATTGTAAAGCGCTGCGCAAACTGTCGGCACTATATAAATCCTGTATAATAATAATAGTATATAGCAGGGATATGCAATTAGCGGACCACCAGCTGTTGCAAAACTACATCATGCCTCTGCCTCTGGGTGCCATGCTTGTGGCTGTCAGAGTCTTGCTATGCCTCATGGGACATGTAGTTCTGCAACAGCTGGAGGTCCGCTAATTGCATATCCCTGGTATATAGCATCCATTCAGGCAGTGCAAGAATATATACAGTATCTCACAAAAGTTTTTTAAATATTTTATATCTTTTCATGTGACAACACTGAAGAAATGACACTTTGCTACAATGTAAAGTAGTGAGTGTACAGCTTGTATAACAGTGTAAATTTGCTGTCCCCTCAAAATAACTCAACACACAGCCGTTTATGTCTAAACAGCTGGCAACAAAAGTGAGTACATCCCTAAGTGAAAATGTACAGATTGGGCCCAATTAGCTATTTTCCCTCTCCGGTGTTATGTGAGTCGTTAGTGTTAAAAGGTCTTGGGTGTGAATGGGGAGCAGGTGTGTTAAATTTGGTGTTATTGCTCTCACTCTCTCATACTGGTCACTGGAAGTTCAACAAGGCACCTCATGGCAAAGAACTCTCTGAGGATCTGAAAAAAATAATTGTTGCTCTACATAAAGATGGCCTAGGCTATAGGAAGACTGCTAAGACCCTGAAACTGAGCTGCAGCACGATGGCCAAGACCATACAGTGGTTTAACAGGACCGGTTCCACTCAGAACAGGTTGACCAAAGCAGTTGAGTGCACATGCTCAGCGTCAAATGGTAATTAATATGCTCAGAATCAGGTGCAGTGTTGTAAATCCAGTCCAGATGCAGTAGTGTCCAAGAACTCCCAGGGAGTTCTTGGACACTACTGCATCTTAACTGGATTTACAACACTGCACCTGTATCTGAGCATATTAATTACCATTTGAATGGAGGATGGCAAGAGTGGAGCACACTGAATCCTAAAATCATCTCTCATGGGATCCAAGTGAAGTAGTCGAGAGGAGCGATACACGGTGACAGGAAGGAAGGAGCTGATCGCAGGATACAAAGACCCCATTTACCAAAGGCGTAGTACCCCTGCAGGGGTGTGGAAAAACTGGTAAGGGGGGACTCGCAAGGGGGAGCACGAGCGGAAGTCACCTTCATTGCAGCCTGACACAGGAGGAGCACTAAAGTCACTTTAATATTTTTCCTGCACTATAACAGGTATTTGCAGCTTTGATATTGGAAAAACTATTTATTGCACAGCAAAAAAACTTTATACAGCAAATTACATGGAGTAAACACAATTTGTGGCAGACTATTTTTTTATTTTTTATTTTTTTTTGTTTTTTTATTTTTTATATTTTATTTTTATTTTTTATTTTTTGATTACTATTTATAACAGCCTTTTGATATATTTTCATACACAGTTTTTGGGTGAAACGATAATCCTTTTATTATCTTTCTTCATGGACTATATACAGACTTAATTTATTAATTTATGTATTGTGCACGGTGCACCTTTGGTTCATTGCAATCTATTACTCCTGGGCAGGGTCGTTTTTAAGTGAGGAGAGTGTGCTATATTTTATAACTTATCACCAAACAGTTTCTGTCTCTTCTAAAGATGATGCACAAGAAAGCCTGCAAACAGTATGATGAAGATAAGCAGACTAAGGACACGTATTACTGGAACCATGTCCTGTGGTCTGATGGGACCAAGATAAACTTATTTGGTTTAGATGGTGTCAAGCATGTGTGGCAGCAACCAGATGAGGCATACAAAGACAAGTGTGTCTTGCCTACAGTCAAGCATGGTGGTGGGAATGTCGTGGTCTGGGACTGCATAAGTGCTGTCAACACTGGCAAGCTACAGTTCATTGAGGGAACCATGAATGCCAACATGTACTGTGACATACTGAAGCAGAGCATCATCCCCTCCCTTTGGAGACTGGGCCGCAAGGCAGTATTCCAACATGACAACGACCCCAAGCACACCTCCAAGACGACCACTACCTTGCTAAAGAAGCTGAGGGTAAAGGTGATGGACTGGCCAAGCATGTCTCCAGACATTATTGACCTTATTGAGCATCTGTGGGGCATCCTCAAACGCAAGGTGTAGGAGCGCAAGGTCTCTAACATCCACCAGCTCCGTGATGTCATCATGGAGGAGTGGAAGAGGACTCCAGTGGCAACTTGTGAAGCTCTGGGGAACTCCATGCCCAAGAGGGTTAAGGCAGTGCTGGAAAATAATGGTGTTCACACAAATTATGACACTTTGGGCCCAATTTAGACATTTTCACTTAGGGGTGTACTCACTTTTGTTGCCAGCTGTTTAGACATTAATGGCTGTGTGTTGAGTTATTTTGAGGGGACAGCAAATTTACACTGTTATACAAGCTGTACACTCACTACTTTACATTGTAGCAAAATGTAATTTCTTCAGTGTTGTCACATGAAAAGATATGATAAAATATTTACAAAAATGTAAGGGGTGTACTCACTTTTGTGAGCTACTGTATGTACCTTCCTAGTGTGTATATGTGTGTGTATATATATATATATATATATATATATATATATACATACAATGCAATGCCTTTAGTGTAGACTATATACAGCTCATTCAGTGTATAGTATATAGCGTCCATTCAGGCAGTGTAAGAATATATATGTACCTTCCCAGTGTTTATATATCTATATATAATACAATGCCTTTAGTGTAGACCAGTGTTTCTCAACCTTTTACGGTGAAGTACCCCTGCAAGTCTAAAAAAAATTCCTAAGTACCCCTGTCTCGAGAAAGTGATCGGCACTGATAGGCGGCACTGATAGGAGGCATTGATATGAGATACTGATAGGAGGCACTAATGGGCTGCATTGATATGAGGCACTGATAGGAGGCACTGATAGGCTGCACTGATAGGAGGCACTATTAGGAGGCACTGATAGGAGGGACTGATGAGCCTGCACTGATAGAAGACACTGATTGGCTTCACTGATAGGAGGTACTGATAGGAGGCGCTGATAGGAGGTACTAATAGGAGGTACTGATAAGAGGCACTGATAGGAGGCACTGATAGGAGGGACTGATGAGGCTGCACTGATCGGAGACTGCACTGATAGGAGGCACTGATAGTCTGCACTGATAGGATGCACTGATAGGAGGTACTGATAGGAGGCACTGGTAGGAGGTACTGATAGGAGGCACTGGTAGGAGGCACTCATAGTAGGCACTCATAGGAGGCAATGATAGGGGGTACTGATAGGGGGCATTGATAGGAGACTGCACTGATAGGAGGCACTGATGGGCTTCACTGATAGGAGGCACCGCTAGGAGGTACTGCTAGGAGGCACTGAGAGGAGGTACTGATAGGGGGCACTGATAGGAGGGACTGATGGGGCTACACTGATCAGAGACTGCACTAATAGGAGGCACTGATGGGCTGCACTGATAGAAGGCACTGACGGGCTGCACTGTGTTAGAAGAAATCCTGCAAAGGATGACTTTTCTGTGCTATTTGCACGTTTGCGTGCGCACGTGCACACGCCCGCGCCCGCGCCAGAAACGGCGCCAAATGGCTCTATTTCAACCCAGCTCACCCTACAGCAAGTGCTGTCTGATCTACAGCGTTTCCTGAAGTGTTCCGTGACTACTTTCCTGAGATTTCCTGTACCTGTGACCCGGCTTGCCCTACTCTGCATGAACTCTGCCTGCACCGACCCTCAGCTTGCCTACGACCCTTCTTCTGCCTGGTCCTTTTGTACCTCTGCTGCCCACTTATTGACGACCCTGCCTGTACCCGACTATCCGCCTGCCTGCTCCTACTGTACTGCACTTGTCCGCCAGTTACCGACCCGGCCTGTACGACCAATCTTCTGCCTAGCACAAGCCTCTGAGGGATCTGTACATCATCATCTGCATCATAATCAGCCCTCATGCCCCCCTGTGCTCCGGAGCTTCCTGTCTACTCTATAAGGGGTTCCCGAACCAGGGCCGCAAGGGAGGTTGCCCGCTGCACTGTCAGACTCACCCACCAGGTATGTGACAGAATCAGACAGCCATGTCCGAGTCTGAGCAGGGGGGACCTCTCCTTCACATGAACTCAGCCTGCACTTGGAAGGGCTCACACAAGCCGTCCGGAGCTATCATGAAGAATACACCAGGCTGGAAAGCCATGTCATGGAGCTCTCCTCTCCTGCCCCTTCGGGGGTCAGCGGGCCTGCAACTGATACCATGATCACCTTTCCGCTGGAGCCCACAGTCCACATGCCAGCACGGTTCTCCGGGGACCGCAGGGAATTCTGGGCGTTCCGCATCACCTGTGAGTTATATCTCAGTCTCCAGCCCTGCACATTCTCCCAGGAAATCACAAAGGTGGTGTTGGTAATCTCCCTTCTGAAAGGCGAACCCCAATCTTGGGCCCATCGGCTCCTGGAACATAGGGCACCTGAAGTCTCTGATCTCTCTCGGTTCTTCCGGGCCATGGCCCAGTTGTATGAAGACTAGAGGTCGACCGATATGGGTTTTTCTCTGGCCGATACCGATGCCGATTTTTAGAAATCGGAGTGGCCGATGGCCGATATTGGATGCCGATTTTTTGGGGCCGATATGTTAGGCCGATTTTTTTTTTTTTCCGGCTTCATCTCATAAAATATAAGTTAATTGTGCTTATTCTTGTATGTATATGGTTCACTTAAGAGCCCTTTCAATACAGCCATATACCAGTGCCACAAAATACAGCCATATACCAGTGCCACAAAATACAGCCATATACCAGTGCCACAAAATACAGCCACATACCAGTGCCAGGAAATACAGCCACATATCAGTGCCAGGAAATACAGCCACATACCAGTGCCAGGAAATACAGCCACATACCAGTGCCAGGAAATACAGGACACATGGAGATTCAAATTTCCCGCCCCCCCCCCCCGTTGCGCTGTGATGATGTCATCACACGTGCGCCTGTCAATCAGAAGGCAGAGCAGCCCGAGCGGCCGCAGTACTCCATTTGGCCACTGGGGCTGCTCTGCCTTCTCACTGTGTCTGAATGACACAGCGGCGCTCCTGAGTGTCCGGGAGCCCGCAGTCTAATGCGAGCTCCCGGCGCCGACGGGAGGGATGGATATCGGCCTAATTTGCATGATAATCAGCCGATGCCGATTAATCCAAAAAAGGCAAATATCGGCCCGATATATCGGCCAACCGATATATCGGTCGACCCCTAATGAAGACCCTCATCAGGCCGCCACGGTGGAGGCCGCACTCCACGCCCTCCGGCAAGGCTCCCTGCCGGTGGAAGACACTGCGTCCGAGTTCAGGCGCTGGAGTGGCGACACAGCCTGGAACGAGGCAGTCCCCTGCTTTCAGTTCTGCCTAGGCTTAGCTAACCCCCTGAAGGAGGAGTTGGTTTGTGTAGGGGTGCTGCCCGCTCTGGATAGACTCCTCAATCTCGCTATCCAGATAGACTGGCGCTTCAGAGAGCGCAGGGCGGAAAGTTCTGGGGGAAGTCTTCAGCCTACATAGATGCTACCTCATGCTTCTGGCTTCCCTAGCTCCTCTCCTGTCTTCTCCTCCTCCGACTCAACCTGAACCCAAGCAGCGGGTGGTAGCGCATTCAGCGCTTACCTATGAAGAGAGACAGCGCCGAAGGACCCTGGATCTCTGCCTTTACTGCGGAGAGCCAGGGCACTTCGTGCGAGCCTGTCCTGCCAAGTTAGGAAGAAGCCTGGCTACCTTCTCTGCTCCTGTACCCAGCAACACTGCTCATCTCACCCTCTCCATAGTCCTGCAGCTCCCTGGAAAGTCTGTGGCCGTCCATGCAATCCTTGACTCTGGAGCCTGCAGTTGCTTTGTGGACTTATCTTTTGCTGTACAACAGGGGATCCCCCTGTGACCAAAAGACCGCAGGATGGCAGTGCACCTGGCTGATGGCACCACCATGAAGTCTGGCCTAGTCAAGCAAGAGACTGTTCCCTTGACCACTATCACGGTCGGGGGCCATCAGGAGCTTCTCATTTTGGATGCCATCGCCTCTCCTCTCTTCCCTGTCATCCTCGGCTTACCATGGTTCCAGGCCCACAATCCGACCATCAATTGGAATACAGGGGACATCAAGTTCCAATCCTAATACTGCCACAGGCATTGCCTCCCAACGAAACCCGGGGCGGAGCCGTCCCTACTTTGCATGGACTCTGATCCAGAACCTGATGTCTGCCAGGCCATCCCCAGTGCCTACCATGATTTTCTGGATGTTTTTAGCAAGAAGGGGGCAAAGGTGCTTCCTCCCCACAGACCGTACGACTGCCCCATTAAGCTCCTGCCCGGTGCTGAGATCCCTTAGGGAGGATCTACCCGCTCTCAGACCTTGAGCTCAGCACTCTCAAGTCTTACATTGATGAGAATCTCAGCATGGGGTTTATCTGTCCATCCACCTCCCCAGCTGGGGCGGGTATCTTCTTCGTGGAGAAAAAAGATGGTAAACTGTGCCCGTTTATAGACTACCGGAAGCTCAATAAAGTGACAGTTAAGAACCGTTACCCTCTCCCTCTGGTACCGGAACTTTTTCAACGCCTGGGAACGGCCACCATCTTCCCTAAACTAGACCCCCGAGGAGCCTATAACTTGGTGCGAATCAGGGAAGGCGACGGATGGAAGACGGCCTTCCGCACCCGCTTTGGCCACTATGAGTATTTAGTGATGCCATTCGGCTTATGCAACGCTCCTGCCACGTTTCAGCACTTCATTAATGACATCTTCAGGGACTTCCTCAACCTTTTCGTCATTGAGTATCTGGACGATATCTTGATTTTCTCCCCTTCCTTAGAGCTCCACTGAAATCATGTAAAAAAGGTACTGGGTCGTCTCCGTCAACACAGACTTTATGCCAAGCCAGAAAAGTGCAGTATACAATTTCTGGGACTTATTATCTCCGTTGGAGGTATTAATATGGACCCCCAAAAGGTGTCCGCCATTTTGGACTGGCCAGCCCCGGTTGATAAAAAGGGAATCCAGTGATTCGTTGGATTCACAAATTTTTACAGAAAATTAATTCGGGGGTTCTCGTCCATCATCTCACCCATCACTCAGCTAACCAAACAGGGTACCCCCTTCCAATGGACTCCCGAGGCACAAACTGCTTTTGAAAGACTCAAGGTTCTGTTCACCTCAGCGCCCATCTTGCAGCATCCAGATCCGGCTCTTCCTTATGTTCTGGAGGTCGACGCATCTGAGGTAGCGGTCTGGGCAATTCTCTCCCAGAGGCAGGGTACCAAGGCGCTACTACATCCAGTAGCGTTCTTCTCCCGCAAGCGGTCACCTGCGGAGAAGAATTACAATGTGAGAGATCGGGAACTTCTGGCCATCAAATCCGCATTAGAGGAATGGCGGTACCTGTTGGAAGGGGCAGCACATCCAATCCTCATTTATACTGACCATAAGAACTTTGAATATATTAGGGTTGCCAAGAGACTGAAGCCTCAACAAGCCAGGTGGGCACTGTTCTTTGCCCGATTCACCTTCCACATCACCTATAGGCCCGGGTCGAAGAATACCAGACCGGACTCCCTTTTGCGCATGTTCAGTGCACCTGGAGCCCCGGTATCACCTGATACCATTCTGACATCCGGAAGCTTTTTACTCCTTCAGGAAGATGTGCTGGCAAGGATCCGTCACGCTTCCAAGGGGGCAAACCCCCTTCCCGGGACCCCGCTCCTATCTAAAGATGGGTTGCTCTGGCACAACCACAGGATTTTCATACCAGAGAACCCGCAAACCGCCACCCTAGACCTCTGCCATGACCATCGGCTGGCTGGGCACTTCGGTGTGCGCAAAACAACTGAACTGTTACAACGCACGTTTTGGTGGCCCCAAGTGGGGCGCAACTGCAAGCTTTATGTGGACTCCTGCACTATCTGTAACCGGTGTAAAGGAAGCAAGTCCCAGTCTTGGGGGCCTTCTCAAGCCTTTGCCCATCCCAGAAAGACCTTGGAGTCACATATCCATGGACTTTATCGTGGAGCTACCCCCTTCAAAAGGGTTCTCCACCATCTTCGTGGTCGTGGATAGGTTCTCCAAGATGGCCCACTTCTTGCCCATGAAGGGCACACCTTCCACCGCAGAGACTGCTAAGATTTTCATCAAGGAGATTGTGAGACTCCACGGGATACCCACAGATGTGGTGTCCGATCGCGGAGTGCAGTTAACCTCCAAATTCTGGAGATCCTTATGTAAATCCCTGAAGATCGGCCTGTCATTATCTTCTGCTTACCACCCCCAGACTAACGGCCAGACGGAGTGTACAAATCAAACGCTGGAGCAATACCTGCGTTGTTTTTCCTCTTTCACTCAGGATGACTGGTTCACGCTCCTACCGCTGGCTGAGTTTGCGTACAACAATTCTGCCCACTCCGCCACTCAGCAGTCTCCTTTTTTCACGGACTATGGATTCCATCCAGCCTTCTTGTCTAACGCATGTCCTGAAAATCTGGTGCCAGCCGTGGCTAATCTAATGGAGTTTTTCACCTCTAACAACAAACTCCTACAGGAGACAATGGCAAGAGCACAGGCTGCTAGCAAGGAGATTTATGACAAAAGGAGACGAGGCTAATTGCACCTGGAACCGGGCAGTTTGGTCTGGCTATCTACCACTAATCTGAGACTGGCATGCGAAATTGGGCCCAAGATTCTTGGGTCCCTTCCCTATCAAGAGAAAGATTAACAATGTGGCATATGCCTAAATTGTTTCATATCCACCCTGTCTTCCATGTGTCCCTGTTAAAGCCTAAGATCTCTGACCCTTTTCCAGATCGGAAGACAGGCCCACCTGCACCAGTGCTGGTTGACGGGATGGAGGAGTTTGAGGTAGAATCTATTTTGTACTGTAGGAGGAGAGGTGGCGGCGTCCAGTACCTGGTTAAATGGAAGGGCTATGGGCCTGAAGAAAGTTCATTAGAGCCTGAAGAGAACGTTCATGCGGAAACTTTGATTAAGTCCTTCTGGAGAAGATTCCCGGACAAGAGAATCCTGCAAAGGATGACTTTTCTGTGCTATTTGCGCCAAATGGCTCTATTTCAACCCAGCTCACCCTACAGCAAGTGCTGTCTGATCTACAACATTTCCTGAAGTGTTCCATGACTACTTTCCTGAGATTTCCTGTACCTGTGACCCGGCTTGCCCTACTCTGCATGAACTCTGCCTGCACGACCCTCAGCTTGCCTACGACCCTTCTTCTGCCTGATCCTTTTGTACCTCTGCTGCCTGCTTGTTGACGACCCTGCCTGTACCAGACTATCCGCCTGCCTGCTCCTACTGTACCGCACTTGTCCGCCAGTTACCGACCCGGCCTGTACGACCAATCTTCTGCCTAGCACGACCCTCTGAGGGATCTGTACATCATCATCTGCATCCATAATCAGCCCTCATGCCCCCTTGTGCTCCGGAGCTTCCTGTCCACTCTATCAGGGGTTTCCCCAACCAGGGCCGCAAGGGAGGTTGCCCACTGCACTGTCAGACTCACCCACCAGGTACGTGACACACTGATAGGAGGCACTGATGGGCTGCACTGATAGGAGGCACTGATAGAAGTTACTGATAGGAGGCACTGATAGGAGGTACTGATAGGAGGTACTGATAGGAGGCACTGATAGGAGGTACTGATAGGAGGCACTGATAACAGGTACTAATAGGCGGCATTGATAGGTGGTACTGATAGGAGGCACTGATAGGAGACTGCACTGATAGGAGGCACTGATAGGAGGCACTGATGGAAGGGGCTGGTGAGGCGGCACTGATAGGAGGCACTGATAGGAGACTGAAATGATAGGAGGTGCTGATTGGAGGTACTGATTGAAGGTACTGATAGGAGACGGTACTGATAGGAGGCACTGATAGGAGACTGCACTGATAGGAGGCACTGATGGAAGGGGCTGGTGAGGCGGCACTGATAGAAGGCACTGATAGGAGACTGAAATGATAGGAGGCGCTGATTGGAGGTACTGATTGAAGGTACTGATAGGAGATGGTACTGATAGGAGGCACTGATAGGAGACTGCACTGATAGGAGGTACTGATAGGAGGCACTGATAGGAGATACTGATAGGAGGTACTGATAGGAGACTGCACTGATATTAGGTACTGATATGAGGCACTAATAGGAGGTACTTATAGGAGGCTGCACTGATAGGAGGCACTGATAGGAGGTACTGATAGGTGGTATTAATAGGAGGCACTGATAGGAGGTACTGATAGGAGGTACTGATAGGAGGCACTGATAGGAGACTGCACTGATAGGAGGTACTGATAGGAGGCACTGATAGAAGGTACTGATAGGAGGCACTGATGGCGGGCACTGATAGGAGGCACTGATAGGAGGTACTGATAGGAGGTACCGATATGAGATACTGATAGGAGGTACTGATAGGAGGCACTGATGGCGGGCACTGATAGGAGACTGCACTGAACGGCATGGGGTCCCCCCAAAATCGAAACCAGACCCTTATCCGAGCACGCAGCCCTGGCATGGCAGGAGAGGGTGGGGACGAGCGAGGGCTCCCAAACCATACCAGGCCACATGCCCTCAACATGGGGACCTCAAAGCACCTTGTCCTCATGTTGATGGGGGAGAAGGGCCTCATCCCCACAACCCTGGCCGGTGGTTGTGGGGGTCTGTGGGCAGGGGGCTTATGGGAATCTGGAAGCCCCCTTTAATAAGATCCAGACCCCCCCCTATGTAAATGGGTATGGGGTACCCATTCAACAAAAAAGGAGTGTAGTGGTACAAAAAACATGAGGCAGTTTTTGACAAGTATTGTGTAAAATAGCTCTTTTCTTCTTTTTTTCTTTCTTCCTCTATCTTCTCCTGCACGGCTCCTTCTTCCGGTCTTCTGTTACTTTTTTCGGTTTTCTTCCTTCCTCTCCTCGTCTTCAATCTTCATCTTCTTCTTGTTCTTTTTCCGCCTCGCTGCCGCTGCTGGGCCATCCAAAGGCGACGCCCCCCACCCACAGACCCCCACAACCACCGGCAAGGGTTGTGGCGATGAGGCTCTTCTCCCCATCAACATGGGGACAAGGGGACAACATGGGGACAAGGATCTCTCTTAGCAGTCCACCTCATGGGGATACAAAACAGCCTAAACGACTTTCTGAGCAGGCAGCTAATCTCACAAGAGGAATAGTGCCTAGATCCAGTAGTATTTATGGAAATAGAATCCAAATGGGGCCTTCAAGAGATCGACTTATTTGCCAACAGGTCAAACACCAAACTACAGAGTTTTTTCTCACTAAATGCAAGGAATAAACCAGTGGCAGTCGATGCTCTCCAGTCTGCAAGGGCTTTCATTCTATGTTACGCCTTCCCTCCCCTATATTTAATTCCAAGAGTCATATCAAAATCCAGGACAGAACATACATCTCTAATCCTGATAGCCCCATTTTGGCCAAAAAGGGTATGGTGTTCACTTCTACTATCATTAACGGGTCGACCACTCTGCTTGTTGCCTTCCAGTCAGAACCTACTGTCCCAGGGACCAGTCATCCATCCCAGTCCAGCCATGCTAAACTTGGCAGCATGGTATCTGAAGCAGAGATCCTGAAGTCTAAGGGTCTCTCGGATAGAGTGATAAATACTTTGTTACCGAGCTGCAAACCAGTTACGAGAGATATTTACAAACATGTCTGGAGGAAGTTTAATCTTTGGTTAACAAAATCTGGAAAAGAAAAGACTGACTCTCCTACAATTCTAGAGTTCCTGCAGGAAGGTATTGATAAGGGCCTGTCCTTAAAGAGTAGTTCCGTCCACCCCTTTAAAAATCAAAAGTCAGCAGCTACACATACTTTTAACATTAGGACATTTACCTGTCCTGGAGTCTAGCGATATCAGCACCGCAGCCGATGTTCACATTGGCTAGTCGGGTACTACCCCCGCCATTGCTGGTAAGGGAGCCCAGCAGTGTAGCCTTTCAGCTTTGTGGCCGGGTCCCTACTGCGCATGCGGGAAGCATTCTGCACTCTCTCACTGGCCTGGCAGAAGGGGAGGGAGGAGAGAGGAGGAGGGGGACTGAGCTCCTGACGTACTTCACTGCAGCCCGGTCTCCCGGAAGTGGGGACAGAGTACCTGTAAAAAACAGGTACCCCCCCCCCCCCGAAAGGTGCCAAATGTGACACCGGAGGGGGGGGGGGGAATCAGATACGCAGAAGTTCCACTTTTGGGTGGAACTCCACTTTAGGCATGATTAAGGCACAGATTTCATCCCTATCAGTTTATTTGCAGTATTTCCTACAACGGGTCTCCCTCTTAAGCAGGTTCTGTAAGGCAGTTTCAAGATTACAACCATTTCCTTGTTATAGGATTCCGACATGGGACTTGTCTATTATGTTAAAAACAGTAATTAGGGAACCCTTTGAGCCATTATCAAAGGCCGCCTTAAGATTTCTTACCCTCAAAAAGGTTTTTATCATTGCGATGACATCTGCTCGCAGGGTAAGCGAACTACAGGCTTTGTCGATCAGAGAACCCTTCCTACAGATATTGGAGGATAGGGTTATTCTCAAGACTTATCAAGTATTCATCCCCAAAGTCGCCTCCACCTTTCACAGGAGTCAGGATATAGTACTACCCTTGTTCTTCTGTAACAGACCATCTAATAGCAAAGAGGAGCAGCTACATTTGCTGGATGTCAGAAGATGTCTTCTAAGCTAATTGGAAGCCACAAAAAGTTTTAGAACATCAGAAGCCCCGTTTATCCTCTTCTCAGGAAATTCCAAAGGTAAACAAGCCTCTAAAGGGACTATAACTAGGTTCATAAAAATGGCCATCTCAGTGGGATACAAGTTTCTACACTTCGACCCCTCATCAAGGACTGAATGCACATTCCTCCTGGGTGGAAAGAGCCGATGCTACCCCGGAGCAAATATGTAAAGCTGCCACATGGTCAATCATGTCTATGTTCATACCCCATTATCGATTGAACATTTTGGGTAGCCAAGATCAAGCGTTTGGGAGGAAAGTCCTTCAAGCAGTTGTCCCCCCTAAATTAGGTGAATACTTGTTCATTCTCTCAAGAGCTGTCCTGGAAGATGACTGAGGGAAAACCAGAGTTAGACTTACTGGTAACTCAGTTTTCAGGAGTCTTCCAGGACAGCACATTCCCACTCTTTGTATTTATAAGGTGATTTGGTGTACTGTTTAACTATTTTTTCAGCTCCGTCCTTCGGTTCTTGGATAAACTGACCAGATGCCTGAGGGACTGCCTTTTAAAGAGCTAGTGGCAATGTGTTTCCTGTCCAGTGGGAGGAGCTCCATATCTCAAGGGCTGTCCTGGAGGACTCCTGGAAACAGAGTTACCGGTAAGTCTAACTCCGTTTTTTTGAGTATGTGTGGACTAAGAGAACAGCACTGATCACTATTTGTTGTGGACTTTAACCACTTGTCCCCCGGAAGATTTACCCCCCTTCATGGCCAGGCCATTTTTTTGCAACAGTGACTGTCACTTTTAAAATTTTGCAGGAACCAGTGACACTAATACAGTGATCAGTGCTAAAAATTTGCACTGTCACTGTACTAATGACACTGACTGGGAAAGGGTTAAACATCTAGGGCAATCAAAGGGTGCACCAACCAGTGTTTATGTTTACTATGTGTGCTGCTTTTTCTAGGGGAAGAGATGGATTAGCGTCCCTGCTTTGCAGGAATACAGAATCCATCCCTTCCCCCCTGTCAGAACAACGATCTGCCTTGTTTACATAGGCTAACCTCCTTCTGTGTAGTTTACAGTCAATCGCCGGGTGCTGAAGTACATTGAGTGCCAGGCACCCGCAGATCAGTTTATGCTGTGAATTATCACAGCTAGAGCTGGAGGTCAGGGAAAATTCTCCAAGCGGGACACCTCTTTAAGAATGGAATTTCGTTCACTTTGGGTAGATTTCCTCTAATTTCCTGTTGCATCTATAGGACAGAGTCAGAAAGTGAAGAGAATTTTCCCCAGTGGTGCACAGACAACTAAAAAAAAAAAAAAAAAAAAAGACAAAAAACCTGATAGGGTTTTAAACCCTTCCTTTAAAAAAAAAAAGTTAAGGCTGTACACTTTAAATATAAAAAAATATGATGGACTTGTTAAGCAATACAAAGAGCATTCACCAAGATAAGAAGCATATAAAAAAACTGGTATGCTTTGTTGCTGTATGTATGAATACTTCTTATCAGAAACTGTATTCCCCGCACCAGCGTATGGAGTCTTGTATACTGCCTAGTTTCTCTACATTCTGAGCACAAAAATCTGTATATGCACATTATGATACCCTCCCTGTGTAGTTTTTACTGTGGTTTTATTTCTATACAGTGTGATCATCTAGATTTACTAACGAGCAGTATATAAAAATTACACACCAAGGTTTAGCTGGCGAGCATGCTAGAGTGCACATTCCATAGCAAAGCACCCTTGTTAATAAATTTCACATGTTCACTTTAGCCTTGTCGTGAATGTTGGTGCTCACATGAACGTTATAAGCAAAGCTTTTGCTCATTAACACAGCATCAATGCTCCATCGTACGTGCATATACTTTAGTAAATCAGGTCCAATGTCATGATTACTAAGAAATCAAAATGCTAGGTTTACATTTGCAGCTGAAGAACTAATGTGATGAGTTAGCTGCATGTTAAAGCAAAATTTAAGGCAGTAGTAAAGTCTGCTTTTTCAGTTATAAGCTTATCTGTAGGTACAGTGAATATCTCCTAAACATGCACCATTTAGGAGATATTCACATTTGTAGCAGCTGGTGACATCACTGGTGCATGGGCACTGCGCTCTGCATGGAAGGCACATTCAAGTGAACCATACATTCAGAGTGCTGTGCCGCGATTGTGAGTACTGTGCACATGTGTGACAGTGATGTCATTGCGGACTGCCATTCAAACAGTCAAGCGAGCGAACCTCCAAGAAAGACCAGGTGAAGATGGGAGCCCTGTCAATGGTGACACGGCGCTGGAGGGATCCGCTTTACAGGTAAGTGCATACTAGCACGTTATAACATTACCCTTCAAGGACACATTTTCTTTTTTTTTTTTTTTTAAACACAAGCATTTACTACCGCTTTAAGTGTATCTGAGCACCACAAACTGAAAATGCTATTTAATTCATCTTTATTATTCAAAGCAAACTCACCCATTATCCATGTCTTAATGCTTTATCTTGTTGAGAAATCACCTTGAAATACCCCCCCTTAGTATTTCTAGCCGCAATGGCCATCTTGAGTAAGGGAAGATGCTTCACGTAGCATTTACTTCTTGGAATCTATCTTCCCTTAGCTCAGGCATGCAGGCAAAAAGCATTTTGGCCAGGCCAGAAATCTGGAAGCAATTGAAGAAATGTAAAAAAAATATGTTTTAAAACAAATAAATATAATATACCTTCCTATCTTTTTCTTAAGGCTAGTAGCATAAGGATGAAAAATAGTTAATGTTGATTGAAATAGCTCCACTTAATAATAGTAACAATATAAAAAAATAACGATCAAAGCCATAGGTGGAAATATCCAGGCATGGGAATGTGTCATCTATTCTGAAGTTGTTGCCTTACACAGCACCAACTATACACTAAGCAGGGAAGAAGTCTTGTAGAAGAATTGCTTTGCTAATGATGTGTAGAAGAGAGTGTGTTTTCCAGCTGGGCAATAAAGTAAGTAAATGAATTAAAGTGTTAGTAAATGTCCAGTTTTTTTTTCTAAAAAAAAAATAAAAAAATACTTACCTGCTCTGTGCACCTGCTCTGTGCACAGAGCAGCCCCATTCTTCCTCTTCTGGGGTCTTCCGCTGGCCTTCTCAACTCATCCTCTTCTCTGAGTGCCCCTAATACCAAGCTACTTGCTATGGGGGCAAATGAATGGGCGTTCTCCTGAGCCAGGCTGTGTGCATCCATAAACACACACAGCTAGGAATGGGCACACCCCCTGCTTCCTCCTTTAATTTGATTGACAGCAGCAGAAGCCAATGGCTCCTGCTACTACCAGTGCAGTCTGTGAGAGCAGGGAGAGGGGAGAGAACAGAGAAGAGCTGTAGCCCAGCACAGCGCTGGATCAATACAGCACTCAGGTAAATGTTGATGTGTGGGAACAGGTATTTGAAGGTTTTTTATTTTAATGCAGAGAATGCATTATGGTACCATAAGCTTTAGAGTTTAGAACCACTTTAAGTATCTTGAAGCAGGAATGGGAATATAAAACAGAAATGTATAAATATGAATTAATTAACATATATAAGGACTGATCAACAGACTTATAGTATATCAGAATTGTGTAATTATTATATTTCTTTATTTTACAGATACAAGTCTTGTTTAATGATTATGAAGTCCCAGTGGTGTCTAACCTAGAAGAGGTAAGTCTTTATAGCAAGACCTAAATTCTTTAGGTGACCCCGTCCACAGAAGAATCTGCACTCCAGTAAAGCCAACAAGCCCTCTTTGATTGCAAAAAAGTGCAAACAGAGCTGCGGTTTGTAAAATCACATCATAGTATTTATTCCAGGTTGCTGGTTTCCACTGACACAGGCCTTAGGCCACGCCCCTCTGATTCACCAATTTCACCCCGATTGGGATTATTTGTAGGAGGTCCCAATCAAAGGCAGGGACTGTCTGTGGAAACCAGCTACCTGCAATAAATACTATGGTTTGTTTATGCAGACCACAGCTCTATTTCCAGTTTGTTGCAATCTATGCTGAGCAGGACAGGCGGAAGGAGCCAGCACCTGTTGAACAAGGAAGACCCGAGGAGTAATTGATCAGAGCTTTGAGCAGTGGGATTTCTACTTTAAGCCCTTGTTGATGCTTTTCATCTGTGGTGGGCTACATAATAGAACACTTTATGATTAGGCCAATCACAGGTGTAAGGCAGGATACACGGTTCAAATCTCAGGCAGTTCCTGCTGAAGGTTTGAACTGTATATGGACAGGCTGAATGGACAATCTTCAGTCAGCACTGCCACCAATTAGCATTAACTCTGATCAGTGTATTCTGACAGCGGAGGAGTCCATCTGTCAGAAAACTTTAGCACAGCGGGGAGGATTCTATTAGCAGGGTATTGAATTATGCACTGGAAGCTTCTTGGATGCAGAGAATAGCTTTACTTTCACGGAGAATATCTTTATCGTGGAACAGGAACAAGGTGGATACAACTACATGCACTGAGAGATAAAACTTCCTCTGATTACATTACCATAGATGCACACTACAGTGCCACCTGCTGGATAGATAGGTATAATGCATACAGTATATAGTCAGATTATAAAGCAACTTTGATGTTGTTCTTTCCAACATCCCTTCTCAACAGCATGTGCTTTGTCAAATTATATTCAACTTCTTCTGGATATAATTATGACGTTCCTTCAACAAGGGCTTGGTGAGCGCATCAGCAGTCACCTCCTCTGATGGGCAGTATTGAATGTCAATAACACCTTGCTCTTGATTGTCCCTCAGTAGGTGATACTTGACATTGATGTGTTTGGTCCTAGGATTGACCCTTTCTGATTGAGCAAGCCTTACACATCCCTGGTTGTCTTCAAAAATGGGAATTGGTTTTGACATGTCTATTCCAATGTCCACAAAATATTGATGAATTCATGTCGGTTTTTGAAGTGCGTATGCTGCTGCAATGTACTTGGCCTCAGTTGAAGATAGAGGGACAGTTGCTTGCTTTCGACTAAACCAACTTATGGTTCCTTGCCCATACTGAAAGATGAATCCACTTGTGGATTTGCGGTCTGTGCTGTCCCTGGCTCAATCGGCATCCACATATCCAATCAATTTTGAATCTGATGTTGCTGGTAACTGTAACTTCATCTGAATTGTTCCTTTGAGGTACTGTATCACTCTCTTCACTGTGTTCCAATCACGCTATCAGGGAGCTGAGACTTTCCTGCATAGTATGCCGACTGCTGCGGCTATGTCTGGTCTTGTCACTGCAAAAGTCGGAAATAAGGAAGAACATTTGAAATAATAATAGCTTATTATAATTTATAATAAGTTAAAATAATAAATTAATAACTTATTATTTCAAATGTTCTTCCTTATTTCCGAATTTCCGAAATTCTGGAAATAAGAAAAACATTTGAAATAATAATAAATACCTATTAAATTATAGGTATTGGAATTTTCTTGAAAATATGGCTATTAGTGATACATTTCATATTTAAGTTCACTAACAGCCAAACTTTCAAGGAAATTCCAATACCTATAATTTAATAGTTATTAGTTAGTTATTACTTCAAATGTTCTTAGTTATTTTTGAATTTTCGGATTTCCGAATTTCTGAATTTCGGCTGTTCTGATTGCCGAATGTCCGAATTACCGCAATTGCCGAATTACCGCGAATTTCTGAATTACCGCAATTGCCAAATTACCGCGATTTTCCGAATTTCTAAATTTCCGAATTACCGCAAATTTCCGAATTACCGCAATTGCCGCAAATTTCCGAATTTTGGATTTCCGAATTTTTGAATTTCCGAATTCCGAATTTTTTGAATTTCCGAATTTTTTGAATTTCCGAATTTCCGAAAAACGAAAAAAACTCTGATGTGCCCTATGCTAGGCTTTGATCCTTGCCACATTTTGAATGGAGTACTTTTAATGGCTCTTGAGGGTAGTCTGTTCTGTAGGTCGGTTGCAGTCATGCCTTCTTCTCCCCAGTACTTTTGAGGTAGGTTGGCATCCGACAATATGCACCTGGCTATTTCTATAAGAGTGTGATTTTTCATTTCTGCTTCACCGTTTTGTTCAGGAGTGTATGGTGTGTTTATCTGGTGTACTATGCATTGTCTCTTCAGGTATGAGGCCACTTTTCTGCTTATGTATTTTCAATCATTGTCAGTGCATATTATTCCTGGTTTCCATTGGAATTAGTTACTAGACATGGCAACAAACTCTTGAAGTTTCTCTGATGTTTCATTCTTGTGTTTCATCAGATAAGTAGTTGTATACCTGGAATAATAATTCATGAAAGTCAGTAGATATCTGTTCCCGCCTGACGTGGGCGTTTTCATTGGACCATATACGTCACTGTGTATGAGCTGCAGAGGGTGGGTACTTTTTCTTTGAGATGCCTGTAGAAGGGGAGCATGTGTGGCTTTTGCTTCAATACAGCACTCACTTGCATTTCATGAGCACTTTGCCAGGCGCTATTGTCAAATCTTCTGATAAACCTCTCTTTATAATGTTCTGTATAGATTCTGGACTTCTGTGCCCCAGCCACCTGTGGCATAAGTGAATACATTTGCTGTGTAGGTTATTAGAGACTATATTGGCTTGTTGGTCTTTGGTGATGAGCTTGTATCATTGATCATCTAGTTTCCTTTTTGCAAGGCATTTCTTATTATTGTGAATTGTGCATTCAGCAACCTAAAACTTAACTTTTAGACCATTGTTTGCAAGACTTTTCACTGACAGAAGGCTGCCGTCTAGCTCTGGAACATACAGCACTTTCACAGGATACTGTGCATGCCTCCTTGTGGTGTAATGCAGTTCAGGAAGCCCTGGCCTGTACCCTATGCAGTGATACTTTTCCCGTTTCCTAGGAAAACTTTGTATTTTGCTCTGCAATTAATATGTATGAAGGTCTCATCGCTAGTCATGTGGCTTACAGTACCTGAGTCTATGCACCAGCCACGCGGCTTTCCGCTCTGTGTCAGTTCAAAGGTGCCACTCTATGATGTGTCTGCAGTTTTCTTTGTGGCTGCTTTGGCGCTTTCTTTTGGGGATAGCTGTAGCTTTTTCTGCTCGGCTTTCCAGATAGAACAGCCCAGTCTTTTTACAGCGAAAACAGGCTCTGCTTTCCTTGTTGTGCTTTATGCCTTTGTACATCTTAAGAGCTTTGTCATCATTGTGCGCATTATTTTCTTTCCTTCTGTCATATTCATCAATTAATTAGCCTTTGACATATTCTAGTGTTAGTTCCTGCTCGGGTCTGTTTTTTAAAGCGTTAATGAGAGCAGTAGATATCTCTGGAACGCTACAGAGGAGCAGGGCGACAGTATGGTTATCTTTGATGTCCTCTCAGATGGCTCTATGATTTCTAGCATATCTTTCACGTGTTGATACATTTTCTGGCCTTCTTCTAGCCTTATCTTATACAGCTTTCATAGCAAAAACAGCTTACTGTTGAGGCTTGAATGCTCATGCAGTTTTTGTAATGAAGTCCAAATACCTTTGGCCATTTTGTCTGTTCTTATGCAGACAAGCTGGTCTTCTTCCACTAATAAGCTTATAGTCACTTTTGCCTGCCTGTCTTCTGTATTCAGCATTTTCCACAAGTCATCCTAGATGAGAAACATGTTTAGTTTAAACTTCCACAGCTGATAATTGGCATTGTTCAGCTTTGCAATTGCAAACTTCATATCTGAACTACTTGCCATCTTTCAGCAGCTTGTATACAGTATTCACTGACTCACTGTACTCACAGAGTATTCTTTTCATTGCCTCTGGGTGCCTGCTGGCCACATAACCTGTTATCGGGGTATTGAATTATGTGCTGGAAGCTTCTTGGATGCAGACAATAGCTTTACTTTCATGGAGGATATTTTTATCGTGGAACAGGAAGAAGGAGGATACCACTACATACACTGAGAGAGATAACACTTCCTCTAATTACATTACCATAGAAACACACTACAGTGCCACCTGCTGGATAGGTAGGTATAATGCATACAGTATATGATCAGATTATAAAGCAACTTTTGCTGCTGTTCTTTCCAACAGATTCCTCCATCTACCACAAACATAAGGGGGAAACTGTTCAGATTCTTGTGATCAACCAGCTGGCTAGAAAAAATGATCTATCTATGTCCAGCTTTAGATTCACTGGAGTGTGTTTGTGTCGTAAGTGAACATTGTGTGAAGGAATCAATTGTTCACTATTGTGTTGTGCGGTAATTACTGGAAAACGCTGAAAAGCTTAGTAAATACCGCATTAAAAACTCAATTCACAGAAGGAAATAAATAATTAAATGCATGTAGGAATGTAAAAATATAATCGCTAATTTTGAGTAGTCTCTATCCAACTTGCTCCCGCAAGGGAAGAAAATAATTCCCGATCCTCCAAATGCTCCAAGAAGCAATCGGATATTCCCTGGATCAAATTTACCTATAAATATTAGTATCCAGTTATATTTTGTGCTATCTACAAAGCAGGACAGAACCAGTTCTTGAGGGAGTCTATTCCACATTTTCACAGCTCTTACTGTGAAGAAGCCTTTCCATATTTGCAGATTAAATCTCTTTAACTCCAGAGGTAAAGAATGCCCCCCTGTCCTCTGTTATGACAGAGACTAATACTTAGTGAAGTGAATAACTCTACACCAAGTTCACTATATGGACCACTTATGTATTTATACATGTTCATCATATCTCCCCCCTCCTCTTCTCAAGAGAGAATTAATTCTGTTCCTCTAATCTTTCCTCATAGCCGAGCTCCACCATGCCTCTTATCAGTTTGGTTGCCCTTTTCTGCACTTTCTCCAGTTTCCCAATATCCTATTTGTGAACTGGTGCCCACAACTAAACTGCATATTCTAGATGAGGTCTTACTAATGGGTTGTACAAGGGCAAAATGATATATCTCTCTCTGCAGCCCATACCTCTTTTAATACAAGAAAGGATTTTGCTCACTTTGGAAACTACAGCTTGGCATTGCATGCTATTATTAAGCTTATGATCTGCCAGAATACCCAGATCCTTCTCCACCATTGATTGCGCCAGGTGTACTCCATCTTGTATGTATGATGCATGTATATTTTTAGCCCCCAATTACATAATTTTACATTTATCATTATTAAACTTAAATAGCCACATAGCTGCCCAATTAAATAGTGCATTGAGGTTGGCTTGTAAGTTTGGAGACATCTTGTAAGAATGTTATTCAACTGCACAACTTGGTGTCATCTGCTTTAAAGCGTTTGTTAACCCAAAAAAAAAAAAAAAAGCTGACTTACCAGTAACTCCTTTTCCGGGAGTCTTCCAGCACAGACCATGAGACCTTGGGCTCCTCCTACCGGGACAGGAAACACGTTACCCCACCAATTAAAAGGACAGTTCTCCAGGCTCCACATCAATAACCACAAGAACCATAGGACATATCTGAAAAACATATGCATTAAAGACATCTATACATAGCATCAGACAATACCGGGTGGGAATCTGGCTGTCCTGGAAGACTCCCAGAAAAGGAGTCTAACTCAGCTTTTCTCGAGGCGTCTTCCAGGACAGCCCATGAGACGATGAGCCAGAACTTACCAGTCTAGGGAAGGATCACTGCTTGGAAGACCTTACAATGACCTGAATGCCTGCTCCTGAGCTGATAGGAGATCCAGGCGCTAGTGTTTGACAAAAGTAGAGAAGCTCGACCACTTAGCGGCTCTACAAATTTGTATTGGGGACACACTGGCCCTCTCACCCCAAGATGCAGACAAAGCTCTGGTAGCGTGCGCATTAACAAAGGGCGGAGGTACCTGTCTAGAACTATAAGCTACTGATATTGCTTGTTTAATCCACCTGGCTAACATAGTCTTGGATGCTCCCTTGCCTTTGTGGGGACCTGAAAAGGGCACAAACAAACCATCTGACCTCCTAAATGCCTGGAGGCTTTTAGATATTCTAGAACCATTCTCCTGACATCCAAGAGACTTAATTTCCTTTCTTATTCTCCCTTGGGAGAATTACAGAAAGTTGGGAGAATAATATCCTGTGACCTGTGGAACATACTGGAAACTTTAGGTAAAAATCCCAGATCTGTTTTCAGCACTATCCTGTCATCCAACATTGTCAGGAAGGGTCCTCTAATGGATAGGGCTTACCCTACGTGCCATGGTTTCAGCCACTAATAACACTGTCTTTAGGGTAAGAACCTTAATTGAAGCTTCCTCCAACAGCTCAAACAGAGCTTCCATCAGAGCCTGGAGGACCAAAGAAGAATCCCAAGACGGGCAGGATTTAAACCACACCAGCTTAGATTTAGATATGGATCTAAAAAATCTAGCCACAAAGGGATCATTCATGAGAGAGCACAGGAGGTACACACTAAGAGCTGCTGCCTGCACCTTCAGTGTACTGACTGCTAGACCCTTGTCGTCTCCACCCTGCAAAATATCTAAAATTGAGGGAATGTCCTGAGCAGCCCTCTGATTTACTCTCCACCAAGAGTTGTATTTTATTCACACCTTGGTATAAATCACTCTTGTCACTGGTTTTCTACAGTTGACTAAGGTGTTTACTACTTTGTCTGAAAACCCTTGTGCGCTTAGTATCTTCTCCTCAGATACCACGCCATCAAATTTAATGAGTCCACTTGAGGGTGAGTTACTGGGCCCTGGGAGATTAGACCTCCTCTCTGGAGCAAGGAAAACCATGGCCTCTTAGGCCAGAATGGAGCAATCAGGGTCAGATCTGAATGTTTCTGTAGGAATTTCTAAAGAATATCTAGGATCATTCTAATAGGTGGGAAGGCATAATAAAGATTGAACGGCCAAGGATTTGCTAATGCATCGATCCAAAGGCACTGATCTGTTGGATTTAGGGAAAAAAAAGTTCCACCCTGCGATTGTCCTGACTTGTGAACAAGTGCACCTCTGCAACACCCCATTGTTTGGAAATGTTTGCAAACACCTTTGGGTGCAGAGACCAGTTGTCTCGCAGCACCTGATGGTGGCTGAGGTAATCCACAAGATTGTTCTGCGTTCCTTTTAGGTGCACTGCCAAAATCGATGCCAAATTCTGGTCCGCCCAGGATATAATCTGCTGCGCAATTAGCTGAAGTGTCCAAATCTTCGTGTGGAGGAAGAATATGAATCGTAAGAAAAGTAAGAAATTTGGGGTTTTTTTGCAAAATTGTTGCTCTTGTTTTGTTTTTTGGGTACAACGTCGCACGACCGCGCAATTGTCAGTTAAAGCGACGCAGTGCCGAATCACAAAAAGTGCTATGGTCCTAAAGTGTGAAATCCTTCCAGGGCTGAAGAGGTTAAGTACGCCACCATTGCAACATTGTCTGAGAGAATCTTGTGACCCCTGATCTCTGACTGAAAAGCTACCAAAGCTCTTAGAACTGCAAGGAGCTCTCTCTGATTTGAAGGGGCTCCTGCCTATCTGGAAGTCCACTTTCCCTGGGCCATTCTGTTGCTCAGATGGGCCCTCCATCCCCAGGCACTCTCATCTGTCGTAATTCTCCGGGAAATATGCATGGCCCATGGTAATCCTTTGGTCAGGTGAGGAAGAGCCCTCCACCACCAAAGGTTTCTCTTCACCTTGGATGGAATCCTGATTTTTGAGTCCAATGAACTCGAAAAGCCATCCCAATTCCTGAGAAGGACCTGTTGCAGCGGCCTCTGCTGAAATCTTGCCCGCTGAACTACAGGGAAACAGGCAGTCATCAGACCTAGAACTCTTGAAACGTCTCTGAGAGAAGTCCACTGATTGGTTTGCAGGGCTGCTACCCCTGCATTACCTTTGCCACCTTTTTTTCTGGAAGAAATATCCTCTGAGATACTGAGCAGATCTCGTAACCCAAATAAGTCACTCTTTGGGCTGGTATCAAGGAAGATTTCTCCTTGTTGATAAGCCAGCCCAAATATTGCAGGGCATTCTGCACTGTCTGCAGATCCCTCTCCAACTCCTGGAACAACCGTGCTACAATTAAAAGATCATCCAGGTAAGGGATAACCGTTATTGCTTTTAGCCTCAGTGGAGCCAACGCCTCTCCCAGGACCTTGGTGAAGATCCTTGGAGCCGAAGACAGCCCAAATGGAAGGGCTTGAAACTGAAAATGCTTGACACTTGACCCCAACTTGGCCGCTAGCCTCAGGAATTTTTGATATACCAGATGGTTCGGGACATGCAGGTATGCATCCCTGAGGTCCAGAGTTGCCATGAAGTAGTTTGGAGTGAGCAACTTTCTGATCGAGAATATCGTTTCCATTCCGAAATGCTTGTACCTGGCTTGTTCAGGGACCGAAGATTCAGAATCAATTGATACTTTCCCAAAGGCTTTTTTTTACTACAAACAGTGAGAGTAAAAGCCTTTTCCTTGCTCTTGTCAGGCAATGGGATCATAACCTTTTGATCCACTAATTCTCCTATGAAAACTCCCTAAGCTGTAGCCTTCACTTGGTCTCCGGGAGGGATTGTGACCAACATTCTTTCTGGAGGCTGTGAGAAAAACTCCAACTTGTACCCACTGGCCACCAAATCCCTGATAAAAGGGCTTGAGGTGGTCTTTGTCCACTGTGGGGGGAAGGCCCTTAATCTTCCCCCCACTGAGACACACACGTCATTGCAGCTGTGGCTGCTGGAGAGGGTTAAAGAACACATTTCCCCTGCCTCTGCCCTTGTGCCCTGACAAGTGATTCTTTGGCTGGTTATCTTTTTGAACCGCGTCTTGTCTAGCTTGGCCCCAAAAATTTTTTCTAGCCATAGGCTTCTTCTTTTTCTCAGGAAAAGCCTTCTTTCTATCTGCTGTGTGTTCTAAGGCCTCTTGTAACCCTGGGCCAAAATGGTGGTCCCCAGCAATGGGAAGCCCACACAGGCATAGCTTGGAAGCCGCATCTCCTGACCAGGTTTTAAGCCACAGACTTCTCCTGGCTGAACTGACCAAAGCCGAAGTCCTGGAGGACATCCTGACTGCTTCTGCCGAGGAGTCTGCCAAGAACCCTGTAGCCTTCAAAAGAAGTGGGTTTGAATCTTTGTTAACCAAACCTCCAAATTCCTGGCCACACAAGTAGAGGGCAAGGCTGGCTTAAGGCCCATAATAGAAGAGTCCCATGCTCTACGCAGCAAGATGTCTCCTCTTTTATCCATAGGATTCTTTAGTGACCCCATATCGTCAAATGCTAAATCTGAATTTTTTGAGATTTTTTGACAGGGGTGTGTCTAACTTTGGGTGCTTATTCCAAGGCTGCTCATCACCTTCCTCGAACGGGAAAGGCTTTCTCTCAGGATTTTCCCATTCCAGCTTGATAGTATCCAGTAAGGAATCATGCACAGGGAAGACCTTAGTCATTCTCTTATGCGTCCCCTCATACATGAGATCATGCTTTGAGAGTTGCACCTTCTCCTCCTCAATTCCTAAGGTTGTGTAAATGGCTTTTAGTAAGTCATCTACATCCTCTAAAGACAGCTTATATCTAGAACCTTTAGATTCCCTATCTCTAGGTTCTGCGTCTGACCCTGAATCTTCCTGGGAAGATCGGGGAGACCTGGCTTCTTCCTCAGATTCCCTGCTGCCAACATTCCGAATAGGAGTCCCTGCAACAGTTGTGACATTCTCAGCAGGTGGATCCCGAGAGGGGACCTGAATCTTGGCTATTAGGGTTTTAAAAGAGCTAAAGGTAGATTTTAGCTCATCCCTAACTGATGTGAACTTTTTCTGGCATGCTACTACCAGTTTGTCCTTTACTGTCAATGCAGGAACAGGAAACAGCTTTTGTCGAAGAGGAACTAAGCTTGCCAGTGCACACTTTCTTTTGGGTGGTTGCGCTTGTGCTTTGTCCTGAATCTTGGTCTGGAACACAAAATAAAAGAGGAAACCGTTGTAAATCTAGTGCTCAAGCCATACTCCGAAACACTCCTGTACAGGAGAAAAAGAAAGGTGCGCCCCCCTTTTACCAAGTCCCCCAAGGTAACAGGGAAAGTTCCCCTCCCAGGATTAGCACAGTTTTACTGAATGGCCGGCTTACCTGAGAGGTGCTGGTGCTAGGACCCGCTTCTCCTGTCAGTGCTGGTACCACAGTCGGATCCATGTTGCTCCCTTTCTTTAGATTTCCAGCCTCTGTTGGATTCAAGAAGCACCAGCCTCCCATCGCGTCTTGTCTGTGCTTTAAGAAGACCGGAACCGCATCTCCAGTGCTCGCCGATGACGTCAGAAGCCCCCAGAATTGACCCACTGGTACTTCCTCCGGCCAGTGGAACACAAGGCTCCACCCCCTCAATGCGATCCCAACTTCCTGAATGCCGCTCTGCACAGACACAGCCTGGCTGGCTATAGCAGAGGGGCTGCAGCCTGACATGCAGGGAAGCAGGAATGGTGCCGGAGTGCTCAGGACTCACTCACCACGATCCTAGCCCTCTCCGGGAACTGAGGAGCAAGGCGTCCTGCGGTCTCTGCATACTCTCTGGTAGAGGACCGCACCGAGCAGAAGAGAAGGTAGGAATAATAAATAAACAGGGCCCCCCTGATCCACAAAAAGCCCCGCTCCTCCGACCAGGGAAGCCAGGTTCCAGGAACATGTTGCCCCCTGTCCGGAGGAAACACAAATACTGATGTGGAGCCTGGAGCACCGCCTTTTTAATTGGTGGGGTAACGTGTTTCCTGTCCTGGTAGGAGGAGCCCAAGGTCTCATGGGCTGTCCTGGAAGACGCCTCGAGAAAATGGATCCTGTTCCCTTAAAGAATGAATAACAGCACATTGCTTGTGCTGTGTATTTTGGCCCCCTCTATCACCTGAAATACCTGGCTGATCCTGCCAGTTTTTACCCTCCCCTCTATACGCTCACCACGCTATATCAGGGCTGCAGAGCCCTGACACCGTGGTCAGCATACTGTACATGCCTCCGTCATGCGCTGCTACCCGCAGCTCTCCTGTGTCTCCCTCTGTCCTCCTCCCCCCTCGCCTACCTGCCTGTCAGCTCTCGCTAGCTCCACTTTGCTCCTTTCCCCAATACTTCAAAACTGACTGATCATTATATCATCCCCTTTGTCACATAAAAAGCTGTATTCTAGTGCCTGTGCTTTATAGTAGCCGGCGGACATCGAGTCTGCCCTACCCCCCGCTCCCTGGCTCCACCCATACACAATGAGCGTACAAGCAAATTGTATCATGCTTTGCTGGGATTTTTTGCCTTCATCTGGATCAACTGTTGGATAAGGATTGTATATGGGATTGTATGGTTATATATATTTTTTCTATTTTTTTTTTTTTTTTGGTTGAACTAGATGGACTTGTGTCTATTTTCAACCTGACTATCTACGTAACTATGTAACGATCCGCAATCTCACAGCCACCGTCAGATGATGGCGGTTCGCGATATTGAGCCAAGTTGCCACTGTCACGGCGGGTGGTCGGCAACTGGTTAAAGGTACAGAGACACACTGAACACCCAGCACATAGCACAATGGTTGCAAAGATTGTCAGTGTTTTTACCTGACCAAAATCAAGTGTGCAAAAAGTAAGCCGCTGCCTCCATCTATAACTGTTTTGTTAAAAACCTTGTGAGCTGCTATAAAATACACCTATTTAGCTTCCGGCACTCCTCACATCCCCTAATGTGGACAAAACGTAAAAAAGATCAAAACCTGAGTGCAGCGCTCTCCCACTGTCCACTTACTGATAATTATACATTCATATACAATTTATGTGTAAAAATCCTCTAGGTTTGTGCAAATTAGTGCCTGTAAACAATATAACAAAGTGCTCCTGTGCATAAATTATCTTATGAGTGCCACTAAGATTGATGACACTCTCATTGTATTATAGTACCGCAGTGCCCTCACCTTATCGGCCTGCAAAACATTCCTAGTAACTTGTACAGGGAGATCTCCCTATAGAAGTTACAAGGCATAACAAAACCAGTAGGAGGGGCCGGCATGGTTGATGGATGCATTTGTTTACACAGTACACCAGTGTGAAGAAGGTATGTTTTGCACGCCCATAAGGTGAGGGCACATCTGGTGGAGGTGTTCTATAGCACAAAGTAAAGGTGGTGGATCGAAGAATTTATAGTTTATTTCTTGACTTCTGGAGCACTTTGGATTTTTTTTTAATATCATCTTTATGAACACAAGGACACTTTATCAGACTTTTATTTTCATTATATTGAATTATTATATTATTGCACTACTGTGAGACTATAATACAACGAGAGTGTCATCAATCTTAGTGGCATTCATAGGATAATTTATGCACAGGAACACTCTGTTATATTGTGTACAGGCACTGATTTGCACAAACTTAGAGGGTTTTTGCACATGAATTGTATATGGATGTATACTTATCAGTAAGTAGACGGTGGCGGAGCTCTGCACTCAGGTTTTGATCTTTTCTCCATCTATAACTGGTCTATATAGCAAGGAGCATTGGAGGGCATCAAATGACAACAAACAGCCAAGGAAAAATCCAAAGAAAAAACCAAGCTCTACTTACCAACCAGCTTGAAACCAGCCAAACTGACCTGTCTAACAGTATGGGTTAAAACAGGGGATTGGTTACACACATTTGCAAATGCATGCATAAACTAGAGGGCCCCGGCAAGGCTCCCTGTGACCTTTAGTCCCTATCTCTGACTTATGAGAGACTCCACAGTGGGAGCACTTCTTAGCATCCTTCTTTCCTTTCTTAGCACCTACCTTCCTTTCTTGGCACCTTTCCATCCCAGAGTTATCTTGAGAAGAGGCCAAGTGGGCTGCCTATAGATGATTAGATGTGAGCCTTGCTATGTGCTGTTTGCTGAAATATTGTAAAATACTTACCTGTTCTAAGTTCCTTTCACTCCAATTTCTGTTAAAGTATATTTCCAGCCAAAAATAAAAATAAAATAGCCCATTGAAATATTAAATTAAAAAGCATCTTTGGCTGCAATACTCGGTACAGTACTGTCCCTTAGAGGATTTCTTTTCCACTACAAGATGCCCTAAGCCTCTGAGAAATTACCGGCATGCAAAATGCATCAAAGCTGTGCAATTCTACACTTCTAATAAACTAATTGAAACACAAGAACCCCTTGGTTGTTGGAATGTTTTTCACTAGTCCCTTAATGGGGTGTTGGAGAGTAAATACATTGGGTTCCCCATGTGACCGTATATTGAGTTGTTTACACAGAATGTTTGCATTAAGAATATAGAACAAACAAATTGTTCTTTTTTATCCCATAGGACGAGCACTGTTTAGTGCTCTGGCGGTACTACGATACTTATTCCATGCTGAATAATTTAACAGAAAAAGCGCAAAGTGACCTTAAGAAACGTATAGAAATACTTCTAAGAGAATTTCAGTTTTTACAAGACTGCACATTTTCGGTACGTATATGTCCTCTGCCTTCTAGAGCATGGTCTCCATATCTGAATGGGGCTTTAATCATATTTGAACTTGTTGGTAAATCTGATTTTCAAATGTGCAGAAATGCAAAACAGGGCTGTGTGTGCTATATAATAGTAAGAAATGTATGCAGCTGCACAACTTGAAAAAAGTTTTTTGCATGTGCAACTGTTTGGAATTTATCTCTTCTATTGTGTTTGGGTAGATAGCTCTTTAGAATGCAACCCTAATATATATATATATATATATATATATATTTTTTTTTTTACAATGTCTCTATTTAGTGGTAGAGTGTGGAGTTTTAAAATTTTTAACAGAGTACAAAGAAAGAGTGAGAAAACATAGACTTGATACATTAGTACAAAAAGACAGGTTATACAAAAGACTGTTGAATAACAAACCCAAACTTATACAGTACACGCAGGATTGGTAAGGTTCATTGAAATATCTGAGATGTAGAGCTGGGTGGAGTATAAAATCGGATATAGTCACCTGGGAGACCATAAAGCTTAGGCCTAGTAGACCTCCATATTAGGATGTTATATGACAGGCAAAAGAAAACAAAAAAGAAATGATTCCCCATCACCTAGAAATCGTCGCAAATCTTGAGAAAAACAAGTGACAATGAACATAGGTTATGTCTACTAGCCAGGTAGTGAGAAAGTGGACCAATGAGAGTGACAATGACTGCAGTTGAAACATGTTAAATATAAAGACTAATGATAGGGTCAGAAAGTATACCGTTTGTGCCCGCTCTAGCTCTCGGGTTACAGTATAGGCCAATAATCTTCTGGAGAAGGTGGAGGCCTATCCCAAGTTGTTTCAGGGTTCTCTTCTAGGAAGCACCATCCCACCCTGTCAAAAGCCTTGTTGCCATCAATAGAGAGAAGACAGGATGGGATGGCATGTTCAAGTAAAGTGAGGGGCTTCAAAGTATTATCTTGATTAAAATTTGAGAGCGAATTTCTGAGAAATCTTTGTAGAAACATAGTGTGAATCCTCCTGGACCTTAACTCTTACCAGGGACCATAGATGTGCACACGGGGTGTGCAGGGTGTGTCTGGGCACACCCTAATCACCCCGTCTGTGTTAGTATTGCTGCATGCTGGCTGTCTCCCAAGATCTGCTGTGAAAGGCATCCAAGGATTGTGTAGCCCATGGTGCCTGTCAAACAGTTTCACATTGAGCAGATAGCAAGACTTGCAAGAGCTGCTCAGTGTGTGAAACTGTCATGTATTGTAACTGCTTGCAGGGAGAGAGACAAGCTGTCAAAACTCCACGGTGTTGTTGGGGATGGGCGGGACCGAGCAGCTATCAAACACCAGCTAATGGGATGAGGTCTGGGTGGGCCGCTACGTGTATGTGGCTTGTCCCCTTTCTTGAGCAGCTCAGTCATTGGCTGGTGTTTAATAGCTGCTCTGTCCCACCGATCCCCGACATTGCCACATAGTTTTGACAGCTTGTCTCACTGCAAGCAGTTACATTAACTGACAGTTTCACACATTGAGCGGCTCTTACAAGCCTCACTATCTGCTGCATGTGAAACTCCCCCTCTCCTCTGTCAGTGCCCATCAGTGCTGCCAATCAGTGGAATCTGTCAGTGCCCATTAGTGCTGTCAATCAGTGCCCATCAGTCCTGCCTATCAGTGCTGCCAAACAGTGCTGCCTATCAGTGCTGCCAAACAGTGCTGTCAATCAGTGCCCATCAGTGCTGCCAATCAGTGCCACTAAATGTTGTCAATCAGTGCTGCCTATCAGTGCCAATCAGAGCTGCCTATAAGTGTCAATTAGTGCTGCCTATCAGTGCAGCCTATCAGGGCCATTAGCGCTGCCAATCAGTGATGCTTATCAGTGCCAATCAGGTCCCATCAGTGCTGCCTATCAGTGCTGCCCATCAGTGCTGCCAATCGATGCCCATCAGTGCTGCCTATCAGCGCCAATCAGTGCTTTCTATTAGTGTCAATCAGTGATGTCTATCAGTGCCCATCAGTGCTGCCAATCAGTGGCATCTGTCAGTGCCCATCAGTGCTGTCAATCAGTGCCCATCAGTCCTGCCTATCAGTGCTGCCAAACAGTGCTGTCAATCAGTGCCCACCAGTGCTGCCAATCAGTGCCCATCAGTGCACTGAATGCAGGGATGAGGAAATGAACTCAGCAGCCAGGCACATTGTCCAAGGGGGGCTGGCCTGGTGAGTCACAACTGAAATTTGTTGATGTTTATTAATGCCACATGCTGATCTTTAGCATAATAGGTAATTACCACACTACTATTTACGATAAACTAGTGAAGGTGATATAAAAAAGTGTCAGTAAAAGGCTTGCTGCTAAGCACTGTTACGTGTTTCCACACCAGAAAAAAAAAGAAAAGTGCAGCGCCATCTTATTATTATTATTATTATTGCTATTATTTCAGATACTTATATAGCGCCGTCAATTTACGCAGCGCTTTACATATACATTGTACATTCACATCAGTCCCTACCCTCAAGGAGCTTACAATCTAAGGTCCCTAACTCCCGTACATACACATACTAGGGCCAATTTAGACAGGATCTAATTAATCTACCAACATGTCTTTGGAGTGTAGGAGGAAACCGGAGTACCCGGAGGAAACCCACACAGGCACAGGGAGAACATATTATTGATGAATAACTTAACAATAATGGTGGAACCCTCTAATGTATGGAAATCTCAATAAACTTCAATATTGGCACAATATCAGTCTCTGTGATATGTAACATCACATATAAAACACATCAAACTGAAAACAAGGCATAAAAAAATTAAACTTAGCAGGGATGGTGGAAACCTCTCCAAACTTTTTTGTTGGGAGGTTCACACCATTATAGCACTTTGGAACTTTTATTTTTTAGATTGTTACACTTAATTTTATATCAAAACATAGATGTATCTAATATACGACATATACAGCAGCGCTCAGCATATAATGGATTTTGCACCCAGTGTCAAAGTGAATATAGTCCCAAATATATTAGAGTCCATAGTTCATAATATAATCAAAATGGCTATAAGTTCTAATATAGAACAGATGAACTCCAAAGGCAGAAGTTTCCAACACCACACCGTGTGTATAGCATGCATGTGCCCGACTTCCCCAATGGATATGCTCTTACCAGAAATATATGCCAGGCATTCTCATGCTCAGGCTAACGCACTTGTTTGTGCCTCTCCAGCCTGATATAAGTGAAACTGTGACCCACGTTTTAGGTAATATACGACTCGCGACGACATATACAGCATATAATCTATGTAGATACAAAACTATATTTTAATTCACATTGTTAGATTTTTTATTTTCAAGGTTTCACGATATTACCACACTTGGAGGGTTGTTTTTTCAAACCTCTCCAAAGGTGGTAGGGACGATTCAAATTAAAAAAATACAGAACAAAA
>BLSH010556801.1:822539-846180 GCA_018402905.1 Glandirana rugosa | reverse complement strand
GCAGTGGCCACCCTCGTCCTAAGAAAAAACAACGGTTTTTCCTACCGTGGAATTCTGGAACGTAACTAATAGCTCCAAATTTACACCACTGTTAGTTCTTGGCTTTGGGTAATGGGGATTAAAGACTCGATAAGCTGACTAATTTTCCGCGGAGGTAGAAATGGTTCAACCTAGAGTCCACACGGATGTTAAACTAGGTCTATGCCCTTCCATAGAGTCCCAAAGGGGAATGTAAGTTTTTCATCGTAAGTTTGACATATGTATACTGAGAAAAAAAGATAGGCCAGAAGGTTTTTTTACAGGGGAAGTTGAATGGTAACGGACAAGCATAGGAAAAGTGCCTTAAATGTTTGATTGTAAAGAGTCATATGTATACAGTTTGAATGCTACTTTTTGAATGTAAGGGGAAACCCTGAGATACCTTCCCGTATCTGGATCAAATTGTAGGCACACCTGAGATCCAACTTGGTAAAGATGGAGGCGCCTTTTAATCAGTCGAATAGCTCAGAAATTAGGGGTAATGGGTTTCGGTTCTTGATTGTCACCACATTTAAACCTCGATAATCAATGCAAGGTCTTAAGGTGCCATCCTTTTTGGCAACAAAAAAGAATCCTGCTCCCACCGGTGACGAGGACATCCGAACGAACCCTTTCTCTAGGTTTTCAGTGACATACTCTGACATGGCCTGGGTCTCAGGGATGGACAAAGGATAGGTACGACCCCTGGGCTGAGTCACTTCTGGAACAAGGTCAATGGCACAGTCAAAGGACCTGTGAGGGGGAAGCACTTTCTTCAATTTCTTACAGAAGACTTCCCGGAAATCGCTATATGCAGTGGGAAGGGTAGAAGAAATTGATGTGGTGGCAACAGGAAGTCTCTCCTTTGGGACCACCTTGAGTAGACAGGACAAAAACAGGAGGAACACCCATTTGAACTCCTGTATGGTAGACATCCCAGGGGGACTGCTAGATGTCACAAAAGGGACGTGGGAAGGAGAGGCCATCCCATATAGAAGTGTCATAGAGCACATCTCCTTGATGCAGGATCAAATCGCATCTATCCTGCCCCTTGTACAAGAGCATATAGAGCAAGCCCAGGAAACCCAGACAAGGGTTTAAAATTTGGGTGTCAAAACCTGAACTTTCAACCCCCAGAGACAGAATGCTGGGGCTAGTCCCCACAGTTGAAAGTAAATTTCTGGCAAAATGGCAGGGTCCCTTTGAGATTGGGGAAAGAGTACGGGAAGTAAACTACAAAGTTTACCAGCCTGGGAAAAGGAAACCGGAGCAGATTTACCATGTTAATCTCCTAAAACCTAAAAAGGTGGAAGGAGTCCTTGTCACTGATGCAACAAAACCATGCTAAAGAATTTGTCAGTAAAAATAGAGACTTTTTCTCTTCCCTACCCGGACTGACCACTATGCTACAACATGACATAACATGACATAATCACTGAACACGGGGTCCGTGTAAATGTAAAACCCTACCGAATACCTGAGGCTAGATGAGAGGCGGTGGCGAGAGAAATAAAAACCATGTTGGAGTTAGACATGATAGAGGAGTCTCACAGCGCCTGGTTGAGCCCTATAGTAATGGTCCCAAAGCCCAATGGCACTATCCGGTTCTGTAACGATTTTAGGAAGCTGAATGAAGTGTCTAAGTTTGACGCATACCCGATGCCGCGGGTTGACAAACTTGTGGATAGGTTGGGGGGGGGCCCGGTGCATAACATCCCTAGACCTAACTAAGGGATACAGGCAGATCCCCCTAACTGTGTCAGCAAAGGAAAAAATGGCCTTCTCTACCCCCGAGGGGTCCTTCCAATACAAACAAATGCTGTTTGGCCTCTATGGGTCCTTTCAGAGGATGATGGTCAAGACTTTGAGGCCGCTCAGTCCTATGCAGCGGCCTATCTGGATGATGTGGTCATCCACAGCCCAGATTGTGAATCACATCTGATTCGCTGAGGGTAGCAGGTTTAACAGCCAACCCAAAAAAGTGTGCCATAGGTCTGGAGGAGGCCAATTACCTTTGGTATGTTATTGGTCGGGGTTTGATCAAACTCATGAACCAGAAACAGGTTTGTACCTTCCTGGGGTTTACAGGGTATTACAGATGCTTCATTCCCGACTTTGCCACCATTGCTGTCCCTCTGGCCGATCTAACGAAGGGGAGAGGGTGAAGAATGGTTAAGTGGAATCCCAAAGCCGAGAAGGCCTTCCAAAAATTGATGCAAGCCATTTATGTACAGCCGGTGCTCGTGACCCCAGACTTCACAAAGGAGTTTGTGTTTATTTGTGTTTTGAACTTGCAAACCTGAAATAATAAATCTGGCAAGCTGCCAGATTTTAAGAGACTGACATCCATGCTGAATCTTTTCCTACAGTCAGTATTCTCTAACAGTGTATGTGTTACGGCACCTGGGGTCAGGTGACAGATGCGCACCACAAGAGTGTGAACCGCACCACTGAAGAGCGAAACGCACGCTAAAGTTGCAAAGTGCACTGCAAGGTTGTGGACCTATGGCTGACTGCTGCTAAGTAGTTCTGGCTGATACGGAGAGAGGGCCTCCTAGAGCACGGACACTGAAACACAGGAAGCTAGTGCATCGGTTTCCCCAGGGCACGGAATCTAAGAGCCAGTGGGTGTTCACCAGAGCCTCTAGTGGTGAGTTTGGATTTGGCTGCAACTGGATCCGGGTCGCGGCCCCCGGGGTCCCCTAGCTCACGCTCGGGCTGGCTACAGGTGGTAGAGGGGAAGCAGCAGCACAGGAATAGCAAGAATAGTCAGAGGGATAGCGAAGGGTCAAGGCTACAAGCAAACAGGAGAAACCGAGAACAAGCCAAAGATCGAGCTAACAGGCATGAAGGAATAGCCAGACAAGCCAAAGACCAGTACATGGATAAGACTCAGAGCAAACGAAGGAGACAACCACACACAAGCCAAACACGGACAACCGTTGATCAGCAATGCAGCCTTGCACTGCCAGGTGTTATGTCCTGTTTCAAATTAAGGCCTGGGGTGGAGACCAGCTGAGGAGGGCCTACTAAAGCACACAGGTGAGGGAGGCCCGACCTTTAACTGGACATATGCAGCAAAGGTAGGCAACAGATAAGACATGAATGTTTGCTGTGGTTTCATGGCAGAATGTTTACTGGTTTCATGACAGTATGTCTGCTCTTCTCTGAGGCCAGGCAAACTGCTTTTTCGATATTCCATTGGTCATACTGTCGTGACCTTAGTCTAGATGCTACAATGTCACATTCTTTATCATAGGCTATATACATAGTTACATAGTTAGTCCGGTTGAAAAAAAGACACAAGTCCATCTTTGTGATATGTACAGGTACTCACTATGTAATGTCTAGGAAGTTAATGATTTTGTCATGACTTTCTGAACTGAATCCTAAATTGAGCGGATTCTCATTAACCCAAGACACAAAGGAAATGCATTCCTGCCTTTCCAAACAAGGAGCAGATTGTCTATATATCTGTTGTACCATTGGACAGACCCTGCACATGGGTTGGCAACCTAGAAGAGCCCATAAAAATAGTTACGTTTCACCGATTGCCGGCCGCCATATGACTATAAGTGGCGACAGCGTGGCTCTGTCACGCAAATCGCCACTCATAGTCATCACTTTAGCGCACGGCGGCTAGGAGGCAAGCGCTGTGCCCACCGCATCCTCCCTTAGTGGGGCCGCGGGTCGGGCAGACTTGATGTCCGCCGGCGACTCGCAATGCCCTGTGACAGAGCCAGACCGGGGAACCGCTGATGTAAACATGGCGGTTCCCGTTCTGACAGGCAGCATGACAGAGATCTACTGATCCCTGTACTTGGGATCAGTTGGATCTCTGGTGCCCCTGCCAGCCCTGCCCCCTCACAGTTAGAAGACGCCTAGGGAACACAGTTAACCCCTTCACTGCCCCCTGCAGTTTAACTCCTTCACTGTCAATGACATTTATACAGTAATCAGTGGATATTTACATTTCTGATCGTTGTATAAATGTCATTGGTCCCAAGAAAGTGTCAAAAATGTCTGACATGTCCGCTGCAATATCGCAGTCCTGATAAAAATCGCAGATCGCCTCCATTGCTAGTAAAAAAAAGAAATTTGTAAAAACGCCAGAAATGAATTCTCATGGTTTATAAACATGGCAACTTTTGTGCAAACCAAACAATAAACGCTGATTGCAATTTTTTTTACCACAAATATGAGGGAGAATGTATATTGGCCAAAACTGATGAATAAATGTGTTTTTTTATAATTTTTGGGGATTTGTATTTTAGCAAAAAGTAAGAAATATTATTATGTTTTTTTGTTTATAAAGGTGATCAGAAATGATGCAGAGGCGATCAAATACCACCAACAGAAAGCTCTATTTGTGGGAAAAAAAGGATGCAAATTTTGTTTGGGTACAACGTCGCATGACCGCGCAATTGTCAGTTAAATTGACGCAGTGCCAAATCGCAAAAAGTGCTCTGATCCTAACATGGGAAATCCTTCCGGTCCTTAAGTGGTTAAGAAGGAAATCAACCATCATAACTAAAAATTATACAAGGGCTGCATCATATGTACTGCACTGTATTAGATGGTATTGAAGAGCTTTGATGGCAAGATTGTGTGGAATGCATAATGACTTTACATCTAAAGTGAGCAATGAATAATTGTCCTTCCACCTAACTTCCTGTATATGTTTCAGTACTGTGGAGGTATCCCTAATATACCCTGGTAATCTGGTAACCAATGGCTGGAGGTATCTACCCACTGTCCCAGTTTCTCGAACATGGAACCAATGCCTGCAGCTATGGTTCTCCCTTGTACAGAGGTGATCTTCTTATAAAGTTTAGGCATATGGTGGAAAATCGGGACCTTGGGGAAATCAACCATCAAAGATTCAGCAGTCCTGACATTCAGTACATCCATTTCCACTCCTGTATCAAGCAAATCAGACAGCTGTTACTTGAAAACAGGTGTGGGATCAGTTGCAAGGACTCAATATGTAGTTGTATCCTGCAATTTGTGCAATGCTTCGGCCTTGTAATCATCAGTAGTCAGAACCACAACCGATCCACCTTTATCGGCTGCTCGTATTACCACATCAGTGCGTGATTTTAAACTTTTGACAGTAGATCTTTCCAAAGAAGTTAAGTTATCTCTGCTGTCAATTGATCGAGAAGTGGTTCTGTGTGCAAGTTTAACAAGGTCCTGTTCTACCAGGTTTTGAAATGTTTCTATGGCTGGACTCCTAGAATTGACTGGATAAAAATATCTACCCCTTATGTGGACAGGATTGTGTGCGATGCCATACATTCCCCCTGTGGATTCAGATTGGAGCCTCTCCAAGGTGGATCTACCAATATGATTCTGAAAGTCAAAGGTGACAATACATATTCCCTGTGGTTCATATTCCCTGACAGGCTTCAATCCACAGGGCAAGCAAATGTTTTCTTAGGGTTATATTGCGTACAAATCTGTCTTGCGTACACATCCAATAGTGTATTAAAAATATCAAAATGTGCTTGTGGAGCAAAAGATAATCCTTTAGCAAGTAAAAAAATGTCTGCAGATGTCAGGGGTTCTGCTTTTCACCATCCCTGACGAACCTGTACATGGGCTGGTGGAAGGAGAGTTTTCACTTCTCGGGTTGCCAACCCATGTGCAAGGTCTGTCTGGTGGGCAATTATTCATGGCTCACTTTAGATGTAAAGTCATTATATTCGTGCATTTCACATGATCTTGCCATCAAAGCTCTTCAATACCATCTAATACAGTACAGTACATACGATGCAGCCCTTGTATAATTTTAGTTATGGTGGTTGATTTCCTTCTTAAACATAACTATTTTATGTTTGAATGGGTCTTTTATCTCCAATGTAGAGGAGCTTTGATGGGGGTCTGCTTTTCACCATCCCTGGCGAACCTGTACATGGGCTGGTGGGAGGAGAATTTTCTCTTCTCGGTTGCCAACCCATGTGCAGGTCTTACACACACACACACACCAAACAATCAATTCCAATAGGTGAATTCACTAGGGCCAGGCAAAACTGCTCCACAGATATAGCCTACAATAAAGAATGCGACATTGTAGCATCTAGACTAAGGTTATGACAGTATGACCAATGGAATATCAAAAAAGCAGTTTGCCTGACATACACTGTTAGAGAATACTGGCTGTAGGAGAGTTAAAGAGAAAGGTAAATCCAGAGAACAGAGCCCGGTTACGTTTGTTACCAATTTCTCTATAGAGTTCAATGAAATTAAAAATATCATCCAGAAATATATACCCATTCTTTCCACATTCTCTCCACAGATAATGCTCTCGCACCTATTGTAACAACAGGCTTTAAATTTTCTAGCTGACGGGCTAAGGCATTAGGCAATATTTTATGCCCTAGTCTCTTTGAGTTCGATCAGTGTCTAGAACTTGGTTAAGTACTGTGGGGTCATATATATGCAGTACAAGTACATGCCGCTTCTCTATTAAACACTCCAAGCGGCATAGGTCAGTTGTCTCATGTGCCACAGGACGAGAATTTACTATTAGGAACTACATTAATTGTGGCACAGACAATGTGGTTTATGTTGTGGAGTGCAGTAAATGTAACAAACAACATGTGGGGTGTACTTCTAGATTGCTGAGAATAAGAATAGCTGAACATTACCATGGGGCATCATACAGCAATGACAAAAATCTATCAAATGTGTCTAAGCACTTTAAGTACAAGCATAGTGGTAATATGGCATCCCTTTCCTTGTGGTTAGAAAGGGTTAAATCATCTTCCCGAGGTGGGGATATACATTGCCAACTTTTATTGCGTGAAGTATGATGGATATACAACCTTCAGACTAGAACACCCAAAGGAATGAACCATCAGTATGATATGGATTTGTATTTTAAATAGCTTATGCCGCTATGCTCCTTCATAGAGTGCATAACATCTACTGTAGTGTATATTTTTATTATCACCACATAAGCCTGATGTAAAAATGTTTTTTTCACTCTGTTTAAACTAACTACTCCATGTTTTTAGATGGTGTTTTGAAACAGCTTTACACCTGCTGTTCTTTAGGGATTGATTACTGATCACTTATTCAAATGTGTTAACAATTGAAAATGAGGGGAGGCAACCATGTCTATGTTACTTTTGTGTATATATATATGTTCATTTTCTCATTCACTTGTGTGCAGTGAACAAGGCTCGTTTGCCGAAACGTGTCTGCCACTATTTTTGTACTCATTGGTATGGCATATTAATAAATCATCAGAGGATTATGGAGTTGCTGGCTGCTTTTCTTTTTTAATGACTGCTGGGTCCTATGGTGGATGGGAGAACACCGCAGCTCAGGCACTCAGGTTATCACTTTCAGTCTTTACTTGCATTCGACCATTCAGAGCGTTGCGATAGTGTGTCTAGAAGTGTATGGACTATTGCCTCAACCATAACTACTTTTGGTATGGGGATAAGTATTACCAACAAGTAAAGGGAATTGCCATGGGGGCACATTTTGCCCTAAGTGTTGCAAATCTCTTCATGGATATGTGGGAAAATGATGAAATATTTCAACAGAGTCCTCCGAAGTTGAAAATGTACTGTTTTATAGACGACATATTCTTTGTCTGGGAGGTTGATTTGTCTAAATTGGAGACTTTCCAAGGAAGTTTGGATAGGAACACCAAGCATATAGAACCTGGCATGTAAGTCCATCCAAAATGACCTTTTTGGACTTGGAGATAGAGTTGAAGGATAATTTACTGATCACCAGTACTTATTTAAAACCAACACATAGGAATGGTTATATTCCAAAGATTAGTTGTCATCATCGTTCATGGTTAGACAATATACCGAGAGGACAATTGCTCCATCAGAAAAGGAATTGTACCGACTTGGAAACATACACAAAACAAGCAAATATTATTGGAGATCGGGTTATAGCCAAAGGCTACCAGAGAGAGTCTATACAAAAACAAATTTGGTAGGGAGCAGAGATGGATAGGGCATCTCTTATCCAAGATAAGGTTAGCAGGGACCAGGAAAAAGATTTATCAGGAGCCATCATACTTGACTACAAAAAACAAAATAAGAAAGTAGAGAGTATCATACGTAAATATTGGCCTATCCTACTGAAGGACAAGGATTTGGAAAAACATTACCATCAAGACCCCAATTTATTAATCAGATGGCTCTGAATCTAAGGGACAGGATCGTGAAAAATGTTATAGACCCTCCAAAAACCAGCTTCCCATAATTTTTGGATCATCAAGGATTTTATGGGTGTGGAGGTTGTGCAGTATGCACTAGCACAATAGGTAACTTGAAAAAAAGAAAACAATTTTGATCTACAGTAACTAACAGGGAATATGAAATTAAAGATTTAAAAATGTTCAATACTGAAGGGGTGGTATATTGTATTCAGTGCCTGTGTTGGCGACAATATATCAGAAGAACAAAACGCAGATTGGCTAAAAGAATGCAAGAACATATATATAATATTACCACTGGTTTCAAAAAACATCACCTATCAAGACATTTCAGTAAAGTGCATGGTAAAAGTCCAGTGGGATTGAGTTTCTGGGGTATTGAAAAATAACATAGACAGTAGAGGGGTTCCGATAAAGTCAAATCATTAAGCCAACGTGAATCCTGGTGGATATATGAGATGCCATCATTAAAGCCTAAAGGATTGAATGCAGATTTCAATCTCAACTGCTTCATCTCAGATAAATGACTTAATATAGCCTCATTTACCATTGATACCTAGTTAGTTTCCCTTTTATTTAGTATCAGGACGCCCATGTGGAGTCTAGTCCCCTTCTGATCCCATTATGTTTTGACACAGGAAAGGCAGGTATCTGTGCGATTGTGTGTTACAAGTTGTCTCCTGAGAATAACATATGCTTTTTGGTGTAATCAATCAATTATCGGCACTCCTCGGCCCATTTGGTATATCTATATGTGGGAATAGATTATGGGGTATAGCTAGGTACAATACTTATCCGCGGCCACAGTGTGTGGGATTTGTGGATATCCCTACAATTTTTCAAATTCTTTAATTTTAAATTATTCTTGACCCATTATGGATTCATTTATTTGATCTGAGCAGGCCCCTTATGTATAAAGTAATGGGTATCATTCACCCATGTACTGGCATATTAATTAATGGCAGTCTGGATCCCTACTTAGAAGTAAGGTCCCTTTTTTACACCAATAATGAATTTTATTTGATCTAGTTTGTACACAATTAATTTTAACAAAGATACATTTTCGCTTATAGTTTTTATAATCAAACCAGTACATAAATTTTGTTTTTCCCCCTCGGGTGGTATTGTGCAATGTGGCTTAACTATAGCTATCCCCCTTTTAAATATTATTTACTTTAAATGGCCACCGCTAGTTGGATGTATAATGCCCATAGAATACTTTTATCTCTAGTATCTAGAAATTGTCACCAGCAAAATGTCCACAGCGGACTACAAGAAAATGGCCATCGCGATTAGTGTTCTGATTGGTGGAGGGTGTCCATATTTAACAGCGCAATGACTCTAAGACTATACCCCTTGATAAAGTCACATGGTGTATGACGAACATGTCGGGGTGGAGCTTGTGACGTCAGTGCGCTAAACCAGGAAGTATATGATCTCCCATGAGGGAAGCAGGGCCCAGGACTTTCAGACGATTTTTTGACCCCCAGGGGGCGTATAACGCTGTACATAGTTCATCACCTGTATGCACCAGGGCTAGTGCATTCATAAATGTGAGTGGAAGAGTTGTTATATTTTAATAAAGTTGTGGTTTTACAGAACTATACTATGTTAGTTCCTTTCTTACCCTTATGTTACCACAGCGTATGAGTATCAGTGAGCAGGAGTCCGTTGATGGGAGTCCAGAAACCATTGGAAATATACCCCTATGGGGAAGGTGTTAGTAGGCCTATCTGGGGCCACTTCAGGAGGTGAGCGCATAGTGTGACTGGTGGAGGGCACACTGGGTGCTATCACAAGTTGATCTGCATTTTGAATTTTCACAGCTGGATACATTGTGGATTGCATGTTTATATAGAAAAATGCACATCTTTTCTATGGACTGATTTATGTTATATGCTCTATATTGCTTTCTGGACAATCCTTTAGGCCTATGACGAGACATAAGGATTTTTGACAGCCTACGTCCACAGAAGATCTTTGGTTAGTTCCCCAAGATGTTTGGAACAACCTACCTGCCTAAATCTTTCAAAAACTGTGTGCAAGTGTACCTAAAATAATCGATGCTGTTTTGAAGGCAAAGGGTGGTCACACCAAATGTTGATTTGCTTTAAGTTTCTCTTCTGTTATTTTACTTTTTGTTAGAAAAAAATAGCATATGTACACTTCTGAAACCATTCTTTATTTCCAGCATTTTTCATACCTACCTAAACATGTTCACGGTAGTACCGGTCTGCATGTCTATATACTGTGTGTATGGAAAATGGAAGGAAAGGAAATGGAATTAGTAGTTCTAAGCATAAGGATAAGGATTTCAGCACTAAAGGATTTCAGCACTAAAAGTATGCCTCCAGGCATACAAACACATAATGAAGACCCTAAAAATTTGGATTCAGTTATATAATTTGTGAGTAGAAAGGCACTCACCTTAGGCTCATATATCTGTCACCCAGCTTATTTAGTGTAGCGCTGCCCTTTTGAGGGTCGCAAGATAATTCAATACCCCTTTGGTTTCCTTCACTTTGTGAGTCCTCTGCCACCTCTGACACACTGGGTTTACTCATCGTGTTAGTTTCCCTTTAAGCAATGACACAGTAAAAAAATACACCAGGTTGAGTTAAATCAACAATGTTTACGCAAAGGAAAATATCAAATGAGGATCTCTGTCCCAAAATAGTAGAATTAGTCACACAAAGCAGTTTTCCCAACTGAATAAAGGTCATAAACCAGTAAATAATATGTAAAGCTAGTTATGATTTTGTAAAACGTAACCAATGTATCTATATATCTATATACTGCACATGAGAGTGGAGCATAGGATAACAGATGAATGACTCCTGCAAAGGTCAGACCACTATCTACTACTCACTCACATGAATGCAGCAAACCAGCAGAGAAACAAGTATAACACAAGAATATCAAATAAAGCAATATTCAACCTGCTCTGAGAAAGAGAGTTCTTTGGTGAATGCAATTATGTACGGAATGATAGTAAATAATATATTGTCCCTAAGTGAGGGGAAGAATGAGGATTGGATGCAGTCCAGTGTATCTGACTTGATAGTTCAGTTGATCTTCAGCTAGCTCTCTGTAAGTTAAGCGCCATATACCAAATTGTAGCCGATAGGACAAACAAATCCAAGTTAATGTAGTATAATTAAATATAGCACTCTTTCTTTAGAATGACATTGAAGCTTCACAGTGATCACTGACTTGCAAGGTTAGATCTTGTGGAACTACAAGTAGCAACAAATGATGCAAAGTAAAGCTGCTTGTGTATGGTGCACACATTCAAAGTGAAGGAATAAGCTTCTCCTAGTGTCAGATATGCTGGCAGTTATAAAGAATACAGCTGTCTGTGCATTGTATTTTAGGATTGGTTTTCACCCGCTCACCACACAGAAACAGAAGTTGTAGATGCTGTATACACCAGCGATAATGATGATCTCTCCAATCTGTAGCTTTTAGGATGGTTCTGGCCTCCACCGCCTCACTCCGTGGCTCTACCGAATCTATTGCCCATGCGGGGTGTATGGAACAGGAATAGGCCCGACTGTTGTCAGGCAGGATATTCAGGCTGCTCACTGATGTCTCGCAGGGTATACGTATGATGAGTCTGTGTAAGCAGGCCGGGACTCCGCCACTTCCAGCACAGATTCCCTGCATACAGATCCACGCTGGTCCAGAGAGAGCGTGCCAGGCCCAAAGCCTTTGTTTTTATAGTCTCTCCCATGAGGCACCTCTTCTCCCAGAAACCTACTCTTCAGCACAGCCTGTTGGTAGGTGTAGTTTCCCTCATGCACAGCCAGGGTGCAAATCCTTACTAGACTACATCTCCCAAAATGCACCACTCACTTATCACTATCAAAGTTACAGATCAGCCAAACTGGAACACTAGGGTAAACAACTATATTATGTTATAATAATAATAGTGAAAGACGTCTTTAGTTGTCGGGAATGTGTATACCCAGCTCCTGGCTACTTTCTTCCCTCATTTAAAGTCTTTGGTCCCCAAAGATGTAGGGATTATCAAACTACTGCTAAGGAACAAATAGGATTAGTCAATCTTAATCAGTTATTTAAATTCAACAAATATTGACAAACATCTGGATTCTGTTTGAACCATTTATATATATTCTCAGTTATCTCATTGTCAGTTTTCTGACATGCCAGGGCAATAGCCATGTCACACCCAGTAGTGTCAGAGGCTACATAGAGGTCTCCTTTTGCCCAATTAATGGCAACAGGGTCAGGCATAGAATCGGACCTTTGAATAGTGGGAATCAATCTGTCTGAGTTCTCCCCCAATGTGTCATAAATTAGTCTTCTGGGGGGGTTTATGTTTCTTCTTAATCGGGCAGGAGAACTTGGTTCCGGTTTTGATACAGTACTTACCTTCACAACCTTCAGAGAGAGTAGAGTCCCTTTCAAGATTCACTTCAGTAGTGGCATTTCTTTCTGGACTTGATACAAGAGTGACTCCCCTCTCCGGGCTGATTGACTAAGTAATCTGCTTATCAGGACTCACTATGGGAGTAGGGTTCTTTCCAGGGCTTGTTACAGGAGTCAGGTCTTGGGTCTCTATCAATACAGCTGGACTCGAAGTAGAAAGCCTGGGCCTGAGAAGGGCAGAACCAGTTTCATGATGTTGGAGGCTCTCCTCCAATCAGGTCGGAACATTGGGCTGCTCTTTCAGTGACCAGCTTTTGCATTGCCTGTGAGATAATGAATGCTCCGGGCATCCCTGGCCCATAGGTTATTAGAGTGTCAACTGCAAACTCCCCCCTATACCAGGGAGGATTGAGTGTGGCCTCTTGCAAACTTCTGTAAACCACGGTGAAGCTTTCACCTCTGGGTGGCTGGTGGAGATGAATACACAGTAAGCTCATGCAGCCTTTTTATACTACACTGCTATTTTTAAAAAAACGCTCTGAATGATTGGGACTTGCACCTAAAGATCAATTTGCAGTATTAAAGGGTGATGTCCACGATCCCCCTGAGGAAGGCCTAGACAATGTTGAATGGTTGAAACGCGTAGGGAACCACATGCGGCTTACGGCTGCACAGTTTGTCATTTCCCTCTTTCATTTGCAAATGATTGTATGTAACACATGTCCCATATATGTACAACCAGAGCTCTCTTTTTATACATCACCATATATATCCTTTTCTATATTCAATGTTAAGTGAAGAATAAAAGAAATTTGTAAGATATTTTTTCAACAACTTTGTCTGGATCAATTCTTTTCTTATTTACTGGCATAAAACCCTTAATGGGGGACACTCTCCTAGATACATAAATGATATATTTGTGCTCCCCCACTCGGGGGACTAAATTTATTTTATATTACTGAAACATAAAACTCTTTAAAAATCAGCCAAGAAACAATTTAAATCAAATTCCTTATTAAGGCCCCTGGGCGTTAGGGACCCCAACTCCTACACCCACCAGGATTCCCTTTGGCTTATGGCTCTTATTAAATTACTACCTCTTTAACGCTTCTTATACCTCTCTATTCCCCAAAATTTCATATACCTTGCCTCTTTTCTATGAACCATCCTAAAGTGCTGATATAAATAATGTTCTTTTTTTACCATTACTTATTTGATATACATGGTCCTTTATCCTCTCATGCATACATCTTTTTGTTCTGCCTATATACAGTTTCCCACATGGGCATTCCAGAGCGTATACCACTCCTTTAGAGTTACACTAAGTGAAATCCCTAATACTATACTCCTTCCCATTGGATTAATAAAACTTTTTCTCCTCTTAATCTTATTAGGGACCGCTTTACAACTATAACACCTATCCCATCCATAGAAACCCTTCATATCAAACATATATATATCATTGGATTTTGGTGGTTCTATTACATGTTCAGTGAGTAAGTTGGGGGCCCTTTTGTATACAAATCTCAGTTTCTCGAGAATAATTTGACTAAGGATTTCATCCTGCTTTAGGACCCCCCAATGTTTTTGAATAATGCTCTCAACCTGTTTATGTTGGAGGTTGTAATTGAGGATCATAGATAAACTTGTTTTTGACATTCAATGGTATATCTTTCAAAAGTTCATCCCTTTTAATTAAGCTTACTTCCCACCTCTTTTCTATAAAATCACCATTATATCCTTTTTCCAAAATTTTTTTTGCCACCTTCAAAGATTGTTCCACATAATCTCCCTCAATAGTTTCTATTTGATCACCCCTTTTCATTACTTCTATATCCAGAAAGTTAGTCATATCTGTACTATATCCCCACGTTTATTTAATGTTTCTATTGTTACTATTCATATTGATGATAAACATTTTTAGGGCATCTTCATCACCCTCCCAGAATATAATAAGGTCATCTATGAACGTATTAACTACTTAAGGACCGGAAGGATTTCCCATGTTAAGACCAGAGCACTTTTTGTAATTCGGCACTGTGTCTCTATAATTGCGCGGTCGTGCGATGTTGTACCTAAACAAAATGAACGCCCTTTTTCCCCCACAAATAGAGCTTTCTTTTGGTGGTATTTGGTCCCCTCTGTGTCATTTCTGATCACCGCTATTAACAAAAAAAAGCAACACTTTTTTAAAAAAACAATATTTTTTACTTTTTGCTATAATGCATATCCAAAAAAATATATAAAACAAATTCATCAGTTTTGGCCGATATATATTCTTCCTCATATTTGTGGTAAAAGAAAACGCTATCTGCGTTTATTGATTGGTTTGCGCAAAAGTTGCCACTTTCACAAACCATGAGAATTCATTCATGGCGTTTTTACGATTTTTTTTTTTATTAGTAATGGTGGCGATCTGTGATTTTCATCAGGTCTGTGATATTGGGGTGGACATGTCGGACATTTTTGACACTTTTTTACGACCAATGACATTTATACAGCAAAATTTTACTTTCAAAGATTTTTATTTAATTTTTAGACAGGACATGGTAAGATACCAAAAAAACCCCCCCGAAAAGTCATACAGTTTACAATGCCTCTCCAAGCCGATAGGCATCATCACAGTAACATGCAACCTTTTTGGATTACTGATAATCCAATCTTCTGTTACCTGTAGAGTCAAGATCCTGCTAACCTCCATGAGTCCATCGAGAGGGCCCAACATATTTAGTCGTGACTCCCCCCTCTCCCGGCACCCCAAGATGGGAACAAGCTGTGCCTAGAGAGAGGGGATCACACTAGACCTCCCAAAAGTGCGAGGCCACCCCATAACTGGCCCCCTTAGAATGGCCGGTGGATCAAAGAGGAAGCAAAAAAATGTACTATATACAAAATAGTCAATTTCTAAAGGAGCATCAGCTAATAATCAGTAAAATCCTGAACATAGCACTGACCAAGGTATCCTACCTGAAGAAAAGAAGAGAGGAAGAGAGACAAGAGTGAAGAGAAAAGAGAGTTAAAGAACTGACTAACACCTAATGACTGCCTGATTCAGCTGCATACCTGGCCTTAACAGACCTGGAGTAAACAAAATACCTATGTACGCTGCTCAGGGTTCCCAAATGTCCTCAAAATTCTTAGTCGTGTCTGATAAGATGCTCGCCAGCTTCTCTTGTGATATGATCCAAGAAATTTTCCGGGGAGCTGCAGCAAAAGAGACCTTAGGCTGTTTCCATGACTTAGCAATAGTAAGCTTGGCCCCAAGCAGGATGAAGTGCACTAACCTTCTACTAGGTTTAGACAGATTCCGGACATGGGCGTTGAGCAAAGCTATCTCGGGGGGCCTGGAAACCCGGGCATTGGTTAAGCTTTCAATGAGATTAAAAATCTTCCTCCAGAACCGACAAATCCTCGGGCACTCCCACCAAATGTGTGGCATGGAGCCCGAAAGCAAGCAGCCTCTAAAACATAGAGGGTCCACTGAAGGATAAATGTGAGCAGGTTTAGCCGGGGTAAGCTACCACCTTGTGATAACCTTAACGATGGCTTCCATAAGGGTTGTGTTCAAGATTCCTCGAAATGATTTAGCAAAAGAACCATGCCAGGTCTCCAGGTCCCAAGAGAACTGGAGATCAGCCTCCCAAAGAATCATATATGCAGTTTTTATGAATGGAGAGGTGAGAGATGTGTAGAGTATTGAGATGCCCCCCTTTGCTCCATGGCTTGTGCACACCAAAGTTCGTATGCAGTGAGCTTAGGAGGAAAACGTTTAGATTTCTAAATTTGCTGAAGGAAATTAGAGATTTGATGAAATCTGAACCTTTCCAAGTCAGGGAGGTCAAGTTTGCTGATACAATAGCTCAGAGTAATAGGTCCTGTGGAGGAGAAAAAATGCCCTATACGGTACAGCCCCTTGTCCAACCACCACTTGAATGCTAGGATGTCTAACCCTGGAGGGAAGTCTGGGTTGTGAAAAATATACGCTAAAGGATTCAAAGGAGAAATCAACTGCCGAGTCCTGAGGGAGTCCCAGAGGGCAAATGAGTTAGACAGTGTCGGAGATAGAATTGGGGGCCTCTTTTTCAGATGGATCCATAAGAGGAAATCAGTGGTATAGTTTGGAACTGCCTGTCTCTCAACCTGGATCCAGTCTGGTTTCTCATGCTTAGAATAAACTGTGGAAACTTGTGTTAGTCTTGCTGCTTGGTAATATTTATGGAGGACTGGAAGACCCAGACCCCCCCTTTTCCTGTGATGAAATAGACTGGATTGAGAGAACCTATATCCAGAACCTCCCCATACAAAGTTCACAATCCTACTCTGGAAGGACTTCAGGTGGTCTTTCCTGACTGCAATAGGCAGTGCTTGAAAAAAATAGAGTACCCACGGAAGAAGGGTCATTTTGATAGCATTAATTCTACCCATCCAAGAGAGCTTACCACTCAACCATGATTTCAGGTCTTCCACAAGTTTACGGTACAAAGGGGGAAAATTATAGGTGTAGAGATCCTCGATTTTAGCTGTTAAGTGAATACCCAAATATTTGAGCGCACTCGAATCCCACTTGAAGGGGAATGAGTGTTGTAACGAGGCAACTGTTTCAGGTGAAAGGGAGATGTTCATCGCGTGTGATTTGGAGTAGTTTACTTTGAGCCCGAAATTTCCGCCAAAAGATCCAGCATGGTATTTAAGTTGGGAAGGGAATATGGGGGGACGTGATGAACAACAGAATGTCGTCCGTGAAGAGACCACACTTATGATTCTGCGATCCACAAGATACCCCTTTGATATCCGGATTTTGATGAATCGCTATTGCCAAAGTTTCAATAGTGTTGGCAAAGATAAGAGGTGTCCCTTTAGCTATGTCTATTGTCTTTGAATAATGTCCTTGCAGCCTTATGCGGGCATTCAGAGAAGAGTACAAAGCCCTAATAAGGCCCATGAAACCCTGGCCAAATCCCCATCTCTCCAAAAGCGAAAAAATGTAGGCCCAAGAGACTGAATCGAATGCCTTCTGTAGATCCAGTGAAAGTATCATGCCTCGCTGTTTAGGGCCTCCCTCCCAGTTGGATTGTATTATAGATATCAGGTCTACTGCTCTACGTATCTGGTCTGGGCCCTGTCTTCCTGGGATGAATCCTACCTGATCCTTGTTAATATAGGAATTAATGAAGGAGGCAATCCTATTGGCCAACATTTTTGTTAAGAGGTAGGGTAGGATAGGGTCTCAGCAAAGGCCTTATAATAAGGCACCGAAAGTCCATCCGGGCCTGGGGCTGACCCCTTCCTTAATTCCTTGATAACCCCCAAAACCTCCTCCTCCGAGATAGGAGCCTCCAAGAGTTGTTTATGTTCTGCTGTCAGTGAAGGGATAGGGAGATCATCAATTAATGGAACTTTAGAAGTCTTTTGGCTTAATGTTGTGGAACTGTATAGGTCTGAGTAAAAACTGTGGAAGGTATCTAGGATTTTCGTTGGGTTGGAAGACAGGCCCTGACCTGGACTACGGATTTTAGGTAGAGCGAATTGGCGGGGACGGGGGAGTATCCTTGCTGCTAACAATGTACCTATTTTGTCTATCTGCGTATAAAATTTTTGTCCACTCCAGCGTATAGCCTTTTCTGCTTTAGCCGTTAAAGCCATATTAAGCTCCAGTCTAGTTTTGATTAGTTGAGCAGCAAGACCTTTGGAGGGAAGCTTCTTATGCGCAGTTTGAATAGATAGATAGGACTTTTCGAGTTCAACCAAATCCGCGGCTCTTTCTTTTTTAATTTGTGATGAGATCTGAATAAGCTTACCTCTTATGAAAGCTTTATGGGCTGCCCAGAGAGTTTTGGCCGAAGTTCCCTCTATATTATTGAGAAGAAAATATTCCTAAAGGGCTTTATTCATTTCTATAACTTTAACAGGGTCAGAAAGTAACGATTTGTTTAATCTCCAATGAGTCTGTGTCACGAAATGTGGGTCAGAGCAGATTTGTAGGGTCACTAATGAGTGGTCCTAGAGAGTTGTATCACATATCGGGGAGTTTATAATCAGGGGTATCGTGTTTTTCTGGACTAACAAATGGTCAATTCATGCGTAAAAATCATGAGGGGAGGAGTAGTGAGTAAAGTCTCTGTTGGATGGGTTGAATTCTCTCCAGCAATCTGTCATATGGAATTGGCAAGTTTGAGACTCGCTTTGGAAGGGCGTGTTAGTTGATCCCCCAGTGGTCTAGATTTATCTAGTCCTTAATCAAATGCGATATTGGAGTCTCTGCTTAAAATGACCCTGCCTTCCATATGTGGTTGAATAGAGTCGAATAGAGTTTTGAAAAAGTATACTTGGGCCTTGTTCGGGGCATTATACGATATAAAAGTGTAGAGGTTCCCCTCTATATCTCCCTTGATTAATATGAATCTACCCTCGGGGTCTTTAAGTTCCTTGTGGAGTGTGAAACCACACTTTGAGGAGAACAAAATCGTGACCCCTTTTGTTTTAGTTTCCGCTTTCGCTAAATAGAAAAGAGGGTAGTGAGCATGAAGGAAGTTGGGACTGTACCTTGCAGGGAAGTGAGTTTCCTGAACCATTACCACATCTAATTTCAGAGCCTTGTAATGGTCAAAAACCTTCCTTCTTTTGACAGGGGAATTAAGGCCCTGAGCGTTGTGTGTGGCTATTTTAAGAAATCTTTGGGTATCAGTTGCCATGGAACCTTTGGGTAATCACGCTCATGTCTACAACATCACTCACCCTTAACCTTGTGACTTCCATCCCGCTGGGGGGGGGGCTCGAGGACATCCAAGGTCCGTGGCTCAGGATCAGCATACCTGCAGTCATCAGAAACAAAGATGCAGATTAGGTGCTTTGTTGGAGAGAAGTAGAAGAAAGAGAAGAGAACAGAAGAGAGACTACATAAACCAAAACCATTACTCCTAGATAGTAGTAGGTGGAGTCTGAGGGGTACATTGACCTCTCTGACCTACGGTCCCTACCTTCCACAAAGGGAAGGGAGCCATACTCGTAAGTATGGGCATTGAAATCGTCTGTTCCTTCCCGGGCAGACAACTTATCCCAGGGGTCTCCGCAGAAAACCCGGGGGTAAGGGGAGGCGCAAGGTGGCCCTTCCAGTGAGGGCATTCCCAGGCTCTTCACAAAAACTAACTTAAACTCAAATAGACATGCTAATCGTGGGATATCGTATTACCCAGCAGACTGTGTTAGAGAGTAGCTCCTGAGGGTCCAGGCCGGTGGGTAAAAGCTCACGATCTTACATCATGAGCTAACGTAAGCTAAAGCCCAAGTTTGGGGAAATGTTATAAGACATTGTTCTTTAACAGTTCAAAAACAAAAAGAGAAAACTGAGTATATACCCAACTTAAGGCTGTCCTAGCCTTTCAGAACCTGACTGAGTAACTGGAAAATTAGGTTTAGTAAACATTAACACGAGTCCAAAAAATTACTTATCCTTCCAATCAGGGCACATAGGCAACAGGCAGAGTAAGAGGAAAGCCCAAACACTACACCCCAAGGTGAAAATTAAGGTGGTCTATTGTCTTTAGATTTCTTGCTCTGTGATTTGGTCCAGAGCGGTGAGGCAGGGCTTGCAGGAAGAGGTCTCTTCGCGTTGGAACCAGATGGGTCAGCGGTGTCCATTGGAGCTTCTTGAGAAATAAGTCTTAGATTTGAAATCATTTTTTCCCCCTCCGGGAGGCTTGAAAAAGAGAAGGTCTTTCCTTTGTGGGCAAATTTGATGCCAAACGGGAAGGCCCACAAATATTTAATGTCTTTTTGTTGGAGGACTTGTAGAAGCAATTAAAGGGCTCTCTGCTTTTGGATAGTGGAGAGGGACAAGTCCTCAAAGATTTGCATTTGGTGCCCCGTGCACGACATATTGGGGTTGGACCGAGATGCTTTCATAAGCTCTTCTTTGATGGTGTAGAAATGTGGCTTGACTATTATGTCCCTGAGGGAACCGTCCTTCCTATGGGGGCCCAGGGCTGTATGGGCTCTGTCCAGCTCCAGCTTATGTTTTGGTACATTAGGAATTAAGGATAGAATCAGGTCTTGGACAGAGGGTATGATGTCCGTAATTGACTCCGGCAGGCCCCTAATCCTGAAATTGTAACGTCTCGATCTGTTTTCGAGATCGTCAATTCTTGATAAGGCAGTGTGCAGTTGTTCTTGCAGGACTTGTATTTGAGAAGAGTTTTGGTTAGTTCTGGATACTGTAATATCTAATTTTTGTTCAATTGCCTCCATTCTGGAGCCTAAATGATGAAAATCTGCTTTGCTTTCTGATCTTCAACGCTGTGTTCGTCAAGCCTCTTTCCAATAAGTTGGAAAATTTAAGAAACACATCTGTAGTGTTAAGTGGGGTGTCCTGAGGTATCGGGCTAAGTGTGGGGGTCTCTGGTTGAGTAGAGAGGTGGCCTGCCGTTGTAGCAGGGAAGTCCTCCATTGTGCGGTGAAGCAATGACTCTGAGGAGGCTGGGGAAACAGAAATAGGAAGGACCAATATGTGGTTAGGGCCCGGAGTGAGAGTGGCTGGGGCTAAAACAGACCTAGGTTCCAGTTGAGCCTCCTGGGCTATAGCTTGAGATAAAGCCCTCACTGAGGCCATAACCGAGGGGGAGGGTTGGTTGGCTCCAGAAAAAAGTTGCGTGAGAGACCTTCTGGCGTGCGAGGTCTGTATTCACGGAGGAGACAATGCTAATAAGAGGTGCCTGGGCCAGATGAGAAATTACCCTTTTAAAATTTGGGGGATATATCTCCTCAGATGACCCTACCTTCAGCTTCCACAAATCCCCTTCTGTGTGGAGGTAAGACCTGGGTGTCCTAATATCAAGCGGGACCCCTGTGGCCTGATTTTGTGCTTATTTCTCCTGGGGGGCTTGTATAATCCCGGAATCAGCTTAAAGAAGTCTCCTATGAGCCCGCGTGTCCTGCCAGAAAATGTGCTCCCAGAAGGCCGCTCCGGCAGCCATCTTGGTCCACCCAGGGGATGTCAAATTGAGAGGTAGGGAGCCGAAATGGGCTGATCAGTGTTGCCCTGCTGTGCTTCCCTGCTTTGGGAGTGTTGGAGTTCTCACCCCCTTTACCCCCGACCAATCCAGGTAGAGAATGAGGCTGTCAGAGCCTCCGGCCGCTTCTCAGGCCTCCGCCACGGCCATATTAGTGCTCCTCCTCGCTGGTGACTGGGCGGCCGGAGAGCTCGGGGCACGGAGTTGTGAGGCGCTCGGTGCACTCGTTAGCAACCTGGGGTGCTGGGGTGTCCTCGTGCAGCCTATCTGGGGTTGCTCTATAAGGAGCCAGGAACGCCGGTGACTACCGAAGGTGCGGAGCTCCCAGCTAGGCAGCCTTTCGGACGCTCCCGCACATGCGCCTATACAGCAAAATTTAAATATCCACTGATTACTGTGAAAAAACCATTGGCAGGGAAGGGGTTAACTTACAGGGGGTGATCTAGGGGTTAACTGTGTTCCCTACACGTGTTCTAATTGCGAGGGGCTGGGCTGCCAGGGGCATAAGAGATCTAACTAATTTCAGTGACAGGGATCAGTAGATCTCTTACATGCTGCCTGACAGAGCGGGGAACTGCCGTGTTTACATCGGCAGTTCCCCGTTTTTCTTCTGTGCCAGGCAATCGCAACATCGAGTCCACCCGAGCAGTGGCCACACTGCTGAAGAGTGCGGTGGGCACGAGAGTGCACTGGTGGCGCACTCCCACCCGCTAGCCGCACATGCGCGAGCCGCCATTTATAGACAGCGATTCACGGGACAGCGCCACTCTGCAGCAGTAAATGTATTCCAAAACCACAAATTAAAATCCGCGCTACGTAAATAAACAGGAAGCCGCTAGCAAGATCTTGATTGACCCTTCAAGTTGTATAAATAATAATCCAATATGCAGCGCTTAAAAAATGTCCAAAACTAGGTAAAGCCTGGAGAGGATAGAAGGAAAACCCAGCACCAACTTCAGTGTGGAAAGAAAGCACACCACACCACTGTGAGCAGCCAATCTTCTTACCAGATCCCTGCTTAAAGCAGCGCAATAGAGATCACCCTCCAATACACAATGTTCATCCAACCTTCAGGCATATAACCAAAACAGACAGACGTCTTCCCACGTCCACACAGTCATAGGGGATAAAAAATAAGCCCAAATAGTGAAGCCCGTCTGATATAGGTAAATGTTGTTTATTAAAATTAGATGTACTCACATGTCACATAATAAAAACAAGCATATATCCTTAAACCATAGAACCGCGGTAGAGAAGGGCGTGCTGGGCGTGACGCAACGATCATCTGACGCATTTCATTGAATAGAATATCATCAGAGGCGTGCCCGTCAGCCCCAAGCATGCTCATTAACCAGTTAACAACCGCCCTATAGACAATTGACGTCTACAGGGTGGTTGCTTAATTCTGGGAGGATGTCTATTGACGTCCTCCCAGAATCGCGCTTCCCGCGCGCCCCCTGGGGCGCGCACACGCGAACATCCGTGACCGTCGGGTCCGGGGGACCCGACTGATCACGGATCGTGGTGAATGGCCGCTGTGAGCGGCCTTTCACCACGTGATCGCGCCGTCAAATGACGGCGTGATCACATGTAAACAAGCCGGCGGAAGCGCCGGCTTCTCTCTCCTCTCCGCACCGATCGGTGCAGTGTGAGAAGAGAGAGGGGGGAGAGAGGACGTGCTGCAGCGATGTGGGTGATGTGTAATGCCCACAGCGCTGCCTAGTGACAAAAAACTCCCCCCACCACCCATTTACCACCCACCTACCCAGCCATCATCAGCCACCCACCACCCACCCAGCCATCCACCCCCCACCCATCCTCACCCAATCCATCCTCACCCACCTACCCATCCATCCATCCATCCATCCATGCTCACCCATCCATCCATGCTCACCCATCTATCCATCCATCCATGCTCACCCCCTACCTACCTACTCGTACCGACCCACCTACTCGTACGTACCGACCTACCCACTCGTACCTACCTACCTATCTACCCACTCGTACCTACCTACCCACTCGTACCTACCTACCTACC
>BLSH010556801.1:808855-821740 GCA_018402905.1 Glandirana rugosa | reverse complement strand
GAGAACGTGAAAACTTCCAGGACCTGTCATTTTTTGGGTGTTTCCATTGGCCTGGTGCTCCAGGACCTTCAAAAGTGCAAGAGGTAGTCAGGAAATTTTATGTGTAATTTATGCTCCTAGAACGCCTGACGTTGCTTCCTACATGTTGGGCCTCTGTATGTGGCCAGGCTGTGTAAAAGTGTCACACATGTGGTATCGCCATACTCAGGAGGAGTAGTAGAATGTATTTTGGGGTGTAATTTGTGGTATGCATATGCTGGGTGTGAGAAATAACCTGTTAACATATGACAATTTTGGGGAAAAAAAAAATAAATAAAAAATTCATTTTGCAAAGAATTGTGGGAAAAAATTACAACTTCAAAGAATTCACCATGCCTCTTACTAAATACCTTGGAATGTCTACTTTCCAAGAAGGGGTCATTTGGGGGGTATTTGTACTTTCCTGGCTTGTTAGGGTCTCAGGAAATGAGATAGGCTGTCAGTAAATCAAGTGTGATCAATTTTCAGTGATTGGCACCATAGCTTGTAGACTCTATAACTTTCACGAAGACCAAATAATATACACTAATTTGTTTGTTTTTTCACCAAAGATAGGTAGCAGTATAAATTTTGGCCAAAATTTATGAAGAAAAATTACTAATTTGCAAAATTTTATAACAGAAACGGAGAAAAATTCATTTTTTTACAAAATTTTCGGTCTTTTTTTAATTATAGCGCAAAAAATAAAAAACCCAGCGATGATTAAATACCACCAAAAGAAAGCTCTATTTGTGTGAAAAAAAGGACGCAAATTTCATATGGGTGCAGTGTTGCATGACTGAGTAATTGTCATTCAAAGTGTGAGAGCGCTGAAAGCTGAAAATTGGTCTGGTTGTTAAGGGGGTTTAAGTGCCCAGTGGTCAAGTGGTTAATACCCATAAACAGGAAGCAGTATATGGAACGCACAGCGTAGCCGCCGCTGCACACCATAAGCAGGAACTGAATAAACAGATCCTGACATCACTGCCGGTCTATCTAAAAAATGTAAACAGAGTCACTGGCAAACCCAACATCCACAGCCCACTCTGTAGAACGGGATAAAGCCGCAAACTCGCTACACTGACAAAAAAATATTATTAAATATTTCTTTAAAATTAATTTTAAAAAAATAGAAAAAAAACATATATATTAGTGGCAAGTTTTAAATGCCGAAAAAAATAATAAAAGGGGAGACATGCGGTCACCAATAAAAATCTCCTCCGGCATAACACTAACAGGAGATTGGACCACAGTCCCCATACATCAACTATAGCCACCAATAAAATATAAAGAAATTTTCATAGGATATATAAATTTTAAAACATCACATACATTATATAAAGGTATTTTTTGATAATACCTTCAATGCATATCGTATAAAAACAAATCACACCAAAATTGTTAAAATCAATAATGCACCAATGATGAGTATAAAGCAAGTGAAAAAATCTCAATAATCATATTTCATATAGTTAAAAATAGATAAAAAGGCAGATTAGTTAAATCATAATAACCTCAATCATGTTGGATGGGATCAGCTGTTATTAATAAAACAATTGACATCCCAGTCAACATTCAACCCAAAATTGTGAAACTCTTGAGATCATAAATCCAGCGGGTCTCAAGCCGGGAAATTTCCCTTCTGACAAAACACCCATGCCAATGAGGCGTAAGTCGGTCAATGGCAAAAAAGGCAGTACCCGCTGGATCCTTTTGGTGATGCTCCACATAATGCATAGAGACAGAATGTTTTGGGAACCCCTTTTTTATATTGGCCACATGCTCATCTACCCTAACACTCATGGCCCTGGTGGTACAGCCAACATAATGTAATCCACATGGGCAGGTGAGCATGTAGACCACATTCCGTGAGGAACAAGTAATAAAGGAATTAATGGCATATTGTTTGCCAGTGACGTTAAAGCTGAAAGTGGAGATCTTTTTATTCCGAAGCTTATTAAGTTCACAGCCCCATTAATGCCCCATCCTTAACCTCAATACTGAGGTCCAGAAAATGAATATTCGAGTTACTGGCCTCATATTGTAACCTCATACCAAGTATTAGGTTACAATATGAGGCCAGTAACTGTAATATTCATTTTCTGGACCTCAGTATTGAGGTTAAGGATGGGGCATTAATTACTTCCACTTTTTTTAAGACGACTGATCGTAATGGCTACATAGGGAGTGGTAATTGCCACCATCCTAGTTGGCTCAGGTCTGTCCCTAAGGGACAATTTATCAGTTTGCGGCGGAATTGTTCTCGTGAAGAGGATTATTATAGATAGGCTGAAGTGCTTAAAGAGAGGTTCTCAGATAGGGGCTATCCTAATGACCAACTTGATAATGTTATTGCTGAGGTTGGATCCATATATAGGATCCCCATGTTGCAAAATAGGGATAGATTAGCCAAGGACCAGAAGGACCAGAAAGACTTTAGGTTCTCATTTTTGACTACTTTTTCCAAACAGCATTATGCTATGAAAGGGATTATTAGAAAGCATTGGGCTGTTTTAAAAATGACAAGGTTCTGGGACCTGTGCTCCCGGAGCAACCTTCTGTTGTCTTTAGGGGCGTACCCCTTCTAAGGCTCCAAGTAGCACCTAACGTTTTAGATGCACCACATAGAGTGCCTTTTTTTCAGAAATTAAAGGGGTACTATAGATGTGGTAGATGTAGAGTCTGTGAACTTAATAAGCTTTTATACGATATGCATTTAAGGTATTATCAAAAAATACCTTTATATAATGTACGTGATGTTTTAAAATGTATACATCCTAAGAAAATGTCTTTATATTTTATTGGTGGCTAGAGTTGATGTATGGGGACTGCAGTCCAATCTCCTGTTAGTGTTATGCCGGAGGAGATTTTTATTGGTGACCACTAGAGTTGAGTGAACCCGAACTGTAAAGTTCGGGTCCGTACCGAACTTTGGGGTGTCCGGGACCCGGACCCGAACCCGGACTTTTTAAAAAAAGTTTGGGTTCGAGTTCGGGGTTCTGGTATTTGATTCCACGTGTTGAATAGCTGCCAAGGGCAGCCAATCAACAAGTGTTTCACTGGTTTGCCCTTAGAAGACATCACAGCCATGCCTACTAATGGCATGGCTGTGATTGGCCAGTGCATCATGTGACACAGCCTCTATATGGGGCTGGAGTCACCGTGCTGCATGTCATATGCTCTCAGGATAGTTTAGGGAGAGGATGCTGCTGGCTCTGTGAGGGACAGATTGCAGATATTATAGAACATCTCATCCTGCATTACTGAACGATCTGATTGTGGACTAGGTAGAGATACTAGTACTGCTGCTTTGAGGGTCAGATTGCAGACCTCATCCTGCTGCACAGAACGATCTGACTGGACTAGGTAGAGTCTGTCGCTTTAAGGGAAAGATTATTGTTCTAAAATCATCTCCAAGTTCTATAGGGAAAGGTTCCAGCTGTTGCTTAGAGGGACAGATTATTGTTCTAAAATCATCTCCAAGTTCTATAGGGAAAGTTTCTTCCAGCCACATAGAGAGCCATGTTATTGTTCTAAAATCATCTCCAAGTTCTATAGGGAAAGTTTCTTCCAGCCGCATAGAGATCCATATTTTTGTTCTAAAATCATCTCCAAGTTCTATAGGGAAAGTTTCTTCCAGTTGTTGCTTAGAGGGACAGATTATTGTTCTAAAATAATCTCCTAGTTCTAAAGGGAGAGGTTCCTGCTGTTGCTCAAAGGGACAGATTATTGTTTCTTGCACAAAATTAAAAAGTGCATCTACATTTGCGGCCAGCGGTGCATTTTTTGCAGAAAAATAAAAAAAATGTCTACATTGCTGGTTAAAAAAAAATAAAAAATTCCAAAAAATACATTTGCGGCCAGTGGTGCATTTCTTGCACAAAAATAAAAAAAACAGTGTTGGCTACCTCCTCCACCTCCACTTTCACCGCCTTCTCAACCTCCAACTCCACATCCACCTCCATTTTTGATTTTTTTTTATGTTATTTTATCTTAAAAATTATTATAAGTTATTTCCCTATCCCCATTTCTTTGTAGGGCACTTGTCCGACTCTTACCCCCATTTTCCTTCCTTTTGCAGACCTCTAGGACTTGCCAGGACTTTGTTACAGCCATTTTTGTGCCTAAAAGTTCGGGGTCCAGAACAAAGTTCGGGTCAAGTCCGGTCCCGAACCCAGACTTTTTCCCGAAGTTTGGCCGAACCTGCAGAACCCGAACTTCCAGAGGTTCGATCAACTCTAGTGACCGCATGTCTCCCCTTTATTATTTTTCCGCCATTTAATACTCGCCACTAATATATATGTTTTTTCTATTTTTTTAAATTAATTTTAAAGAAATGTTTAATAATATTTTTTTGTCAGTGTAGCGAGTTCGCGGCTTTATCCCGTTCTACAGAGTGGGCTGTGGATGTTGGGTTTGCCGGTGACTCTGTTTACATTTTTGAGATAGACCGGCAGTGATGTCAGGATCTGTTTATTCAGTTCCTGCTTATGGTGCACAACAGCGGGGCTACGCTGTGCGTTCCATATACTGCTTCCTGTTTATGGGTATTAATGAGCATGCTTGGGGCTGACGGGCACGCCTCTGATGATATTCTATTGAATGAAGCGCGTCAGCTGATCGTTGCGTCACGCCCAGCACGCCCTTCTCAACTGCGTTTCTATGGCTTAAGGAGATATGCTCATTTTTATTATGTGACATGTGAGTACATCTAATTTTAATAAACAACATTTACCTATATCTGATGGGCTTCACTATTTGGGCTTATTTGTTATCCCCTATGACTGTGTGGACATCGCTACGGGGAAGACCTCTGTCTGTTTTGGTTATATGCCTGAAGGTTGGATGAACATTGTGTATTGGAGGGTGATCTCGATTGCGCTGCTTTAAGCAAGAAGATTGGCTGCTCACAGTGGTGTGGTGTGCTTTCTTTCCACACTGAAGTTGGTGCTGGGTTTTTCTCCTGTCCTCTCCAGGCTTACCTAGTTTTGGACATTTTTTAAGCGCTGCATATTGGATTATTAGCAGTAAATCTACGCGAGCTGGTCGGGAACCGGTTAAACAACTTAATCTGCACGCGGGGGGGGTTGTAAAATAACCTCCAATTTAGCCATGTATAAATTTGCTATGCTGGAGGCAAATTCTGCCCCATGGCTACACCAGATACCTGTAGATAAAACTTTTCTTGAAACCAAAAATAATTATGTTTTAAATAAAAATGAAGGCAGTCAACTATAAACTTCTTATGCATTCCATTAATTTCCTGATTCCTAAGGCCCATTTGGCTGCATTAATAGTACCCTCATGATCAATATTAGTGTACAAGGAAGCTACATCCGCCGTGATCATAATGGTGTCCTTAGATACATTAGTATTGTTAATGATTTGTAAAATATGTTTTGTGTCCTTGAGATATGCCCTGGTGTTTTGAACTAATGGTTGCAGGTAACAATCAACATATTTGCCTAGCCTAGAGGACAAAGATTCTATGCCATTAATGATCAGTCTCCCTGGTGTATTAATACAATCGTTATGGATCTTTGGTGTTGCATATATGACCGGTATCCTACATGTATCAGTTATAAGATACTGTTCTTCCTTATCATTAATTATCCCTGTTCCTTTTCCTCCTTTATATAAGTTGTTCAAGTTCTTTTTTGAATACCCTAGTGGGGTCCCCTTTCAGTAATAGGTCCTCCATCACCTTATTATATTGCTCTATATTCCAGATTCCAGATCACTACCCCCCCCCTTTATCTGCGGGCCTAATTACTAATTCTTTATACTTTTAACGATCTCTAATCCTATCCTTTATATGTTTTTGTCCCATAGGTTTCTTTATATTCAATGCTTCCAAATCTTGAGTAACAAGTTTTTTGAACATATCCACATGTCGATTGTTTTGTATTTGTGGGTTAAATATGGATTTATTTCAGAGTTTTGTATAAATCCTGTCATCTTGTTAAACCTCTGTATACCTATGTATGTTTCAAACTTATTTAGAGTTTTTTTGGGGCAAATTTCAGTCCTTGATCTAGAACCCGAAGTTCTTGTTTTGGTACGATCTACGCCACTAATATTAAATACCCCCTCTCCTAGTACTCTCTTCACCTTTTGGACCTTCCTCCCTCCCTTACATCCCCTCTTTGTTCTACTTCTCTTTTGGTGTGGGTGTGTTCCTGTAAGGCGTATTCCCTCTCGGTTGGTGGTCCCTTCTTGGGTGGTCCTTGACTAAAAAAGGAGTGCATGGTGCTTCTTCATATTGGTAATCTTACAAGGGGCCATATCTATTGTGAGAAGTATATGAATCATATTCCTGGTTGGGTTGCTTGTGCCGTTTAGACCTTTGTGGTCTTGTTGAATAATTCCTATCATAATAATTCCCTCCATTCGACTGGTGATAGCTTCTTATTGGTGTCTGATTTTGATAGTATCCCCCTCTTCTAAAACCTTGTCTGTTGTATGGTACCTTCTCGTTGCTGTAAGGGCCCCTGCTTTGATGATTATTCCAATTTCTCCCCTCTTCATTTCATCCTTGGTGATACTCCCTATTGTGGTATGGTGGTCACTGATAATTAAATGATTTTTGCATATGTCCAACAGTAATGCTCACTTTCGTGTAGTTTTACTAGAACATTGCAGCACATTTAGATTAGTAGTGTGCTGCAAACGAGGAACATATATGTATGCATTAGAAAGTATAGGACAGGCTTCTGGAAAATAGCCGCCGCCAGGTTGCAAGACAAGCTACAACAAAATGGTGACGGCATCTTTAAATTTCCCATATGTCCATCAACCTACCAGATCTCCCTTTAGAAGTCACGAGAGGTGACGAAACCGGTAGGAGGGGCTGGTACAGCCAATGGACGGAATGACTACACACAGTCAGTAACAGCAGACAGGAATCATTTGCCTAGCGTGGAAGCTGCAGATCCAGCGGACAGGTGATATTTCTGGAGCACCGCTTCCACCCTGTGACTAAGAAGCGCAATTACTTTTTATTACATGTGAGTGTTAAATTGGCATGTGTTTGGCTTAATAAAGTTTTTTAAATGATAAGCACTATGTTTGGCATTATTACCTTCCTGCATGTTATCCATGGAGCCTGGAGGGGATAGAATTTGTGGAGAGGAATTGCTTATGAGCTATAGATGGTGATATCAGAATTGGAGGAGCCATATAATAGCACAGATTTTTGAAAGCTTTTTTTTTTTTTTTTTTTTTTTTAATTTATCTTATTTGACAAGAAAGGACTTTTTTTAAACACAAGAGCACTTTACAATAAGGCTTACTGGCATTCATTTGCACACTTATGGACTTTATGAATTACTGTGATATATTTATTTGCAATATTTATGTATGAAATGTTATATTCACTGTGCATGAGATTCAATATTTTTTTTACATGTGTAAATTAGTAGTATAATGTGTGTTTTACAATTTATGTATTCAGGAGTTGGTAGAAGCACATATTAGATGATTATATGAGCGCTGCACTCATTTATTATTTCATGTCATCAGACCACAGGACATGGTTCCAGTAATCCATGTCCTTTGTCTGCTTGTCTTCAGCAAACAGTTTGCAGGCTTCCTTGTGCATCATCTTTAGAAGAGGCTTCCCTCTGGGACCACAGCCTTGCAGACCAATCTGATGCAGTGTGCGGCGTATGGTCTGAGCACTGACAGGCTGACACCCCACCCCTTAAACCTCTGCAGCAATGCTGGCAGCACTCATACGTCTATTTCCCAAAGACAATCTCTGGATATGATGCTGAGCACGTGCACTCAACTTCTTCTGCTCTGAGTGGAATCTGTCCTGTTAAACCGCTGTATGGTCTTGGCCACCGTGCTGCAGCTCAGTTTCAGGGTCTTGGCAATCTTCTTATAGCCTAGGCCATCTTTAAGGGCCATGTTGAACTCCCAGTGACCAGTATGAGTGCGTGAGAGCAATAACACCAAATTTAACACACCTGCTCCCCATTCACACCTGAGACCTTGTAATGAGCCACATGACACCAGGGAGGGAAAATGGCTAATTGGGCCCAATTTGGACATTTTCACTTAGGGGTGTACTCATTTTGTTGCCAGCAGTTTAAACATTAATGGCTGTGTGTTGAGTTATTTTGAGGGGACAGCAAATTTACACGGTTATAAAAGCTGTACACTCACTACTTTACATTGTAAGTGTCATTTCTTCAGTGTTGTCACATGAAAAGATATAATAAAATATTTACAAAAATGCAAGGGGTGCCTCACTTTTCTGAGATTATTATTATACACAATTTATATAGCTCAAGCAGTTTACGCAGCACTTTACAATGTAGAGGGGGGACAGCACAATTACAATACAGTTCAACACAGAAGGGACAGGAGGGCCTGCTCATAGAGCTTACATTCAGATACTGTATATTAGGCAACATGCCTCACTTTATGCAGTTTTCTTTATACAGTTATCTGAAAATCTTGCCAAAACAGCATTTATTGTTGCACCCTGAGAATGCTAAGCTTTGCAATTGGCAGTAGTACTATGCCTACCTAGTTTTCTCCTTCAGTTGGCCACAGGCTTAACAGAACTGATAGGCAGCCCATTGGCTATTTAAAAAAAGTGTGCACAGCAGCCTACTGCTGTTACTAATAGGCTAGTAGCTTTACATGGCCACCTGCACTAGAAAATACCATGACTGACAAGATCTCTAGATAAGAAACTTTAGAGATTGCCTAAACACGATTTGCAACAGAAAACTGTAAACAGTGAGGAATGATGCCAAACATACTGTTAACTATATTAAGAGTTTACATATACTTGTAAACTTTGCTGAAACATTAAAATGTAAGCATTCATTTTATATGGAAACAATGCCTAAACCCGAACCTAAATAAATAACCCTAACACTATCTCTAACCCAATCAATTGAATGCCATATTGGCTCTGAAGGTGAAAATGCTGAAAATATATATTCTTGCACAGAGGTCTTAAAATCTAGGCACCTAAAGCTAGTCAACTATAATTTTTTACACATTTTTCTATTTCCTTTTATTGTAAAATATTCTAGCATTATTGCACGTGAATCTAATATGCTAGATACAGTTAATATCATCTTTTTTATACCCTCTAGGTCTAGGATGCAAAATGCCATAAATTTCGTTATTCAGATTTGACAAATGCCTTGATATCATGTGCCACTCCTAAGGCTCTGTTCACATATATGCAAATTGGATGTGTTTTGAACCGCATCCAATTTAAAATAGAAACAGTGCAGCGCTATGATCAAATATTGAAATAATCCTTGTGAAAAAAAAAAAAAAAAAAGAAATAATCCTTAACTTAATAGTCCATAAGCAACATCTTCCCTCACTGCTCCTCCCAGGTGATGAGTGAGTACGCAAAGGAATGAATTCCCTCCTGAATGGACAGTCCTTCATACAAATCCAGCTGATGATTCGGCCTCAGTACACATGGAAGAAAAATAAACAATATCGCATCTAATGCTCTCAGTATGCTAGATGAATGACCAGCAAGTAGAGAATAGTCCCCGGTGCCAGAGGAGAATGGAAAACAAAGACAGCCAACACAGGTGTGTGATGTGAAATCCTCCACCAGACGTGAACACACTGCCTCTCACCTTCCCTCTAGGACCACAAGGCCCATAATGCACCTTCCTCCAAGGAGGACTAAAGATGGAAATGCTCCCAGCTGGGCTCCAGTACTGCTTAAAACTTCAATTCAGGCCTCGTAGATAACATGAAAAAGAGATGCCACAAATAGTGCTCTCTGCAAAACTATTACATTTATTAAAAAATATATAAAACCACTCACATAAAAAGCACTCCGTCCGAGTGCAGGAATACACACATAATGAATGCAAACAAACGTGCTGTGGAGACACCGAGATGGTCGTGGGTGACGTCAGACGCCACTCCTCCGTGTACACGTTACGTCCGGGGCGGGACTTCCTCAGCGCATTCAATTTGAATGACATGTAAACCAGCCTTTTCTATGGAGCCAGTACATATATATGCGGTGCGGCGGTAGCATGAATTTGCTGCAAATGTAAAGAGGCCTGTGCATTTTCTGAGCACTGCAGTGTGATTCAGATGCAAATTCCAGGCTCATTGTCTTCTATGGGAAAGCATCGGAACCACACATCTTATCAGTTTTGAACACAAATTTGATGAGAAAATTAAACATCGTGGAGGTCCCCCCTTAGGTCTGGTATGGGTTTTGAGTGGAACCCCCATGCCAAAACAAGTGGCACAGGGTCCCCTCCAAAATCCATACCAGACCCTTAGCATGCAGTCTGGCAGGCTAGGAAAGGGGGGACAAGTAAGCGCCCCTCCCCTACTGAACCATACCAGGCCACATGCCCTCAACATGGGGCAAAGCACCTTGTACCCATGTTAATGAGGACAAGAGCCTCTTTCCCACAACCCTGGCCGGTGGTTGTGGGGGTCTGCAGGCAGGGGGCTTATTGGAATCTGAAAGCTCCCTTTAACAAGGGGGCCCCCAGATCCCGCTCTTCATGTGAATGAGTATGGGGGTACATTGTACCCCTACTCATTCACCAAAAAGTTTCAGAAATAAAAACACAGAGACAGTTTTTGACAATTCCTTTATTTATATAAAAAAAAAACAATGTCCCCTAGTGTAGATCCAGCGGCATTCACTATAAACGCAGACACCGACCCAAAAAAAAAATAGTTACACACCCATCGCTGGCTCCCGCCACTGACAGCTGATGAGTCATCTGTTGTTAAAGACATGGCAGCCGGCTTCCCAGCCCGCTCCTTAACAACCAGCTATTGTTAAAGGCACCGGTGGCCAACAGCCCCGAACATTGACATCTGAAGCATATCTGAATTCTCAGCTGAACCGCCAAACAGCTGCTCCGCCCCTTCTTGGCAGCAGACAGGCTGGAATTCCCAGTAGAAAGTATAGTCTTCAGTCCTATGGTTACTCAGGCATAATATTCTTGTGTCCTTCCTTTTAGACCAATATAAAGTGTCATATTTAATACATGGTGCTAAAATGGAATGTTTATTGTTTTTTTCTTTGTTTTCCATAAAAAAGCATATTGCAATGTCATGTACTGGCCTTTCCATAAGTGAAAACATATCATGCAGTCTCTGGTGGCACTTGGCAAAATATATTACTACTTGCTATTGTCAAAGTGGCAGGTGCAAGCAGATGTAATTAGGTTTTTCAATTAGGATTTCTGTGCTTACTATCTATGGTACTGTGACCGTTTCATTCTTCCGCCTGGGAGGCTGCCCTGCGGAATTACCACCCTCAGCAGATCTCTATTGTTCTTTGCATTGTTTTTCGAATAATCTAACATATCTAAATTTGATCTGCAGGAAATACCAAAGCACATACTGACCATCCAGACGATCACCTTGACAATGACACTACCACTTATTCCACTGAAGGGCAGGATGTAGGGACCGAGCCAAATTCAGAAGACCATTTGAAAGAAAAAAGAAGTAGGTGGAAACAAAAATGTATTTTCTCATCAGTACCAACCAACTACAATATTTAGACAAAGGTCATGATAAGGATCCATTACATGATCTTATAAGGTGGCGTCTATCCCCCTTTTTAACATTCGACCTCTCTGTAATTGACTGGCTGCCAAATTTAAAGACATATTTTTGTATAATGCTAATAATGCCTAGCATGGCTGACAGGTCACTGGAACATTGCATTTATAAAGCAATATAAATAGTGTAACATAAATAACTACATCCTTTGGTCATGTCTTACAATCTTTTTACCAGGTTCATTAATAGCAGGTTTTCGTAATTGATCATAAGCTCATCTGCAATCCATTTTTTCTGTATGGATGCCTTTTAGTGGTGAACAAATGTGAAATGGCAGGTAGCCAGTGTTCCAAAAATGGCAGCTGGCTTTAATTAGCTTGTTCAATTGTTGTGCCTGGGAGCACATTAATTTTGACACCTTAAAAAGTAATTCCTGAATCATCATTTAGACATACAGGCCTGTTATATTTCCTTCCTGCTTTCAGTTTTGCATTTTGACATTTGCAGAATTTTTTTGTAATGCTTCTCTGCAAAGTGCTTATTATATACAAAGGGAAAAGGGAACCTGTAGCAATATAAGCATGGGACATAAGTGTGTGTATGAATATAATATATCTATCTTTATATTTATGTATAGATTAGGGATGCGCTTCGTGTTCGGAACATCGGCTGTTCGTTTGTTTGGCAAAAGCGGCAACTTTGCGCGCCCCAACTTTGCGCGCCCCATAATGTTTTAAAATGGTAGCGGAATGCCGCTCGCTGATGACCTGCATGCTTTGGCCAATCAGCGGGCAGCCTGCTGTGAGAGCTTTGATCGGCTAAAGGCAGGATGCCTTTAGCCAATCACTGCACAGCAGTCTCAATCCACGCCCCACACTATATAAAGCCGCTTGTACAGCGGCTCTATGATAGTGTGTCGGAGTTGCTTGTTAGAGAGAGAGTGTAGGTTCCTGAAGACAGGCAGTTTAGATAGATAGATTTTAAAATATGTTAAAAAAGAAAAAAAAACAAAAACATATAGATAGTTAGAAATATGTCAGTTAGTGCAGACAGGTTAGTGTAGGGAAAAAAATATAAAAAAAGATATATATCTATATATAGATATATATCTACATATATATATATATAGATATATACAGATATATATATAGATATATACAGATACATATATCTATATCTATATATATATATATAGATATATCTATATCTATATATATATATATACATCTATATATATATATATATATATATATATATAGATAGATAGATATATATATATCTATAGAGATATATGTATCTATCTATCTCTCTCTCTCTCTCTCTCTCTAT
>BLSH010556801.1:731392-761444 GCA_018402905.1 Glandirana rugosa | reverse complement strand
GAGTTTGATCTGCAATCTGCAACTCAAAGCAGCAGTATGTGAAATCTCAAATTACTCCAACAATTTGATCGTTGTGCACGATCGTAGTGATCGTTGTTTTATGCAGAGTTTGATCTGCAATCTGCAACTCTAAGCAGCAGTATGTGAAATCTCAAATTTCTGCTATCTGTCCCTCAGAGCAACAGCAGTAGTAATCTCAGGATGCAGGATCAGATGTTAAAATGTCTGTAATCTCTCCCTCACGCCGGCAGCTTCCTCTCCCCACTAACCCAAGAGCATGTGACATGCAGCACTGTGACTCCAGCTTATAAAGAGGCTGGGTCACATGATGCACTGGCCAATCACAGCCATGCCATTAGTAGGCATGGCTGTGATGGCTTCTAAGGGCAAACCAGTGAAACGTTTGTTGATTGGCTGCCCTGCAGCTATTCAACATGCGTGATCAACTAACAGAACCCAGAACCCGAACGTTTTTTGAAATGTCCGTGTTCGGGTCCCGGACACCCGAAAGTTCGGTACGGACCCGAACGTTACAGTCCAGGTTCGCTCAACACTAATGACCATTAATAATCAGCTCTGCATGGTTTGAGATTACCAGGTCCAACAGAGCATCATTTCTAGTCAGGGCCTCTATGAACTGGACCATAAAATAGTCTTGTAATAGGTTTATACATTTTGGACCTTTAACTGTTCCGGCAGTGCCATTACTGCAGTCAGTATCAGGGTAGTTAAAATCCCCATTATTATCACCGTCCCAACCCATCCCATATGTGCAAGGAGCTGAGTCTCCACCTCCTCATTAACACTGGGTGGCCTATAACAAACTCCATTGACTAACTTTGAACTATGCACATCTGTATGCAGTTCCAACCATAATGCTTCTGCCTCATCACACTCTCCATAAACTAGGTCCTCTTTCACACTCACTTTAAGATCACTTCTCACATAGAGACAGACACCACCACCTTTCCTTTTTACCCTGTCTCTCGTAAAGAGTGCATAGCCAGGAATATAAATAGCCCAGTTATGTGAAGAATGAAACCAATATTCAGCAATATCAATTAAATTATACTTCGCTTCATTCGCCAAATCTTCCAACTGACCAATATTGCTTGGCAGACTTCTGGCATTGGTGAACAAACACTTTAATGCATTATTATACTTTGCTCTTGTGTTTTGCATATATTTTTTAGTAGTACAAATAGCACTATAATTTCCACTGGTTTTTTGTAACATGGGAACGTTCTTGTCACCTGCCATAACCCTCCTCCATCTATCCCCATTCCACCCTCAATTAATGTTAGATGTATTAGTAGATTTAAAGGGTAACTCCACTTTCATGGGGAAAAATAGCAAATAAAACAATAATACAGCATATACAATTGTGACACAAGTCATATTGTAATTTATTGTTAGTAAAAATTACCTTTCCTTTTCAATCTGCTGCTCTGTAATTTTCTGTAAAATGCAATGCAATATGGCTACCTGGAGTTGTTCTGTACACAGAACGTGTACAGAATGCCCCCCCCCCCCAGATATGTCATTTCCTGCTTGTGCGATTGGCTCAATGATTTTTCCAGAGGTCTGCACTAAGATACAAGTCAGATTTCAGGCATCACCTGCAACAAAAATGCAATTTTTGGTGTGATACTCCCAATAGGAAAACACGACTAAAGGGATGCTGACCCTGCCACTTTCCTCATTAAAGGCCTGTAGGTGCAGCAGTTGGTTGATAATTATGAAACCACTCCCATTAGATTCACGTCTGCATAAGGCACAAAGAAACACACAGGATTTCTTCAGAATAACAATAGTAGGAATCTGCAACAGAGTTTGTTAAAATCCCTGCAATGTGGAGAAAGCATGCGTGGAGTCCAGCGGAGCGGTCATGCGATGCTGAAGCTCCGCTCCACTGGGACGAACGGACCGTGATCTACAGACGCCCGCAGCTTGCCACAACCCACCCCGCTACAGAGAGATGCCAGAGACGGAGGGGAATGGACCGGGAGCCTTATCATGGTGCACGGAGGAGGCTAAGGCGAAATATAAAACTACTCCCATTCTGGAGGCCTTGACTTGCGGCCCGTCTAAGATGGCGGCCGCACACGCCATACAGAGCAGTGGATCCCGGGCCCGCAAACAGCTCCAGGACTTCCCGGAGCTCCTAAATGACTCCGACAGCGAGTCTGCCCTTACTGCAGACCAGGGTATATCCCCAGCTCTTCTGCAACATTTCAAAAAAATGCTACATAAAGCTCTGAGACAGACATCAGAGCACATCACTAATAGCCTGACTAAAGAAATCAGGGAACTTGGGTCCCGTACTGCAGCACTTGAGGAAAGAGTGGATGGCATTGAGGCAAGTACACAGGACTATTTGGTAGCAATTGAAAACCTTAAAGAAGAGAACCTGTCACTGCAGACTAGGCTGGAGGACTATGAGAACAGGGCCAGGAGATTGAATCTCCACATAAGAGGCATTCCAGAAACAGTCCTTGATTTACAGTCTACTATTACAGCTCTGTTTTAGGAATTACAGCCGGCAATCCCCATGGAGTGTCTTGAAATGGACAGAATTTACAGAGCATTAACGCCCAAAAAACAAGACGCCGCCCCACGTGATACTATCGCAAAATTCCAATTTTATCGGACAAAAGAGCAACTCCTGAACGCCGCCTGGGAGAAGGAGGTTCTCATTTTTCAGGGACATAAGTACCAAGTCTTCTCGGATCTATCCCCACTGAAGATTTCTAAATGCAGGGCAATGAAACCTCACCTTGCAGAGTTGCAACAGCGACAAATAACATACCAATGGGGATTTCCATTCTCGGTCCAGTTTACCTATCAAGGCACTAAGTACAGGTGCAGATCCCCAGAGGAACTTCAACACACCCTGCAGGAGCTTCATTTACTTGACCCCTCCAACAATACAGGAGCCTCATGTCGCAGAACAGCTGCATCCTCCCCCACTAAGGCGTTCTTATCCCCAAGCAAGCAGGAGGATGCATATGTCTACAAAAGAAGCCGACTGAACCCTGCTACTCAAGAACAAGAGGACTCAATGGATTGATCAAACCCTGATGGGAACTTAGCTTTCCCCCTTCATCTTTATTTCCCAAGCTGTAAGCTTGGCAGCATGCCCCGATAATTTTATCAAGGCTTGACATTTAACTGTAAGTATTATATGGGCACCCTTCATCTTGAGCTAGCTCCAGCAGCTAGCAGGCCCTCCCCTGACTTCAGGGACCTTGTACTAGTAAACTATCACCTTAGTATGAGACTACTTAACATCTGCTCAAATAGTCTGTGGTTCTCCCTAACCTTTTTTTGGTCCTGGATAATTCCCAGTGGTCGGCAGTGGACTAATGGGTGGATCTTAGAGACTGAACAGTTTCTCCAGCGGCCTTTACAGTCGCACAGCGTTCCACGGACCCCTTGTGTTCGGATTAAACGTTTCTCATCTGACTCTGGGCCTCCAATGGCTCTGTCCTCTCTGAAGGACACTAGCCCACATTACGGGCATATGAACCACCCATTATACACCCCGTTTTTTAATGTCCAGAGGCCACACCGAACTTTAGCCTGGGACTCAGATCTATGACCTCTATATTGAAGTGTTGTCCAGACTGACGGCTGAACGCTGATTCACAAATAATGAACCACAGACTAGGGCAACTGCGGTTAATCATAGTTTATAATTTGTTGTTGTGCATAGGTCTAATGCTTGATCCTTTTGCTCCGACTCGCTCTCCACACCTGCCCACCCTTAATATGTGGGCCCTTGTGGATGGCGACCTCAGCCCGAACAGTTGGGTTTTTCCCCTGATTCGAGCGCACACTGTTCTTTGGATTTTGGTTATTTGTTTTATGAACCATGTTAACTTTTTCTTATTTCTTCTTACCTTTTTCTTAGCCTTCCCCCGGCCCCCATTCTTTTCCCACTCGTCCGCGCAGGGTGTCTCCACTGGCTGGTACCAGATTCCTAAATGTCCTCACGTTAAATGTCCAGGGTCGGAACATACCTCAGAAGTGCACCAAGGCGTTTAGGTACTTCCACTCCCAAAAAGCACATATAGTGTGCTTACAGGAGACGCACTTCACAGCTCAACACATGCCGAAACATTTTAGCCCCCGTTACACTCAGGTATATAATGTCCCAGCTTCATCTAAGCAAAGAGGCACGTCGATCGCGTTTCGCCGCTCCATCCAATTCTCTCTTACTAATACTATCAGTGACCCAGGGGGCAGATATTTGATCCCCAATGGGTACATGATGGACACGGAGGTCACTATTGTGTCTTATTATGCCCCCAACAAGAAATCAAGCTCCTTTTTATCACATCTAATGCAGGTCATGATGACGCATAAAAGGGGTCCATCATCATATGCGGAGATTCTAACTTAACTCTAAACCCCTTTCTAGATAAATCCCCGTATTGTCAGCCAATAAACAAATCTAAACAAACTCTTTCCCATCTCCTAACTAAACACAATCTTGTTGATACATGGAGGGAAACTAACCCATCAAAAAGGAGATACACCCACTGCTCATACTCCCACAAAACTTTTGCACGAACTGACCATATTTTTGTTACCACCAGACTGTCTCCCGAAATTCTCACGTCCCATATCCTCCCGGTTCCCTGGTCGGACCACTGTGCGGTCCTCACCTCCCTAGCCTCTCCAATACCGAAATCACAGGATCACACGTGGATCCTCCCAGATTATATGCTTAGATACCCGTCCCATAGGCTCAACATCGAATTAGCCCTAAGGGAGTACCTTTCTTTAAACTTCACGCCAGACATTAGCCCACTTACCCTGTGGGAAGCACACAAGCCTGTTATTAGGGGTGCATTTCAGAGACAAGTAGCACTATTGAAGCGCAAGCGCAAACAACTGGAACAAAAACTTGAGAGGGAGTTTAACGCGTGCTATAAGGACTTCAATCTCTACCCCACCCCACTAGCTATAACTAAACTAGATAACGCACAATTAGCCTACGACTTATTCCTGACCGACAACGCAGAGAAAACTTTGAGACGTGGTAAGCATAAATACTATATGAAGGCCAATAAGCCTGATACTCTTCTCGCTCAAACCTTAAGAAATATTAACAAGCCCACCAACCCTCTTAGGATCCTCCACAAATTTAAATCGCACCTCGCCAAGCTCTATACGTCGGTCGAAAACTTTAACCCTTCAGCGGCGGACAACCTGTTTTCACAAATACAGCTCCTTCACCTCACCGAGGTGGAACGGGCTAGCCTGGAAGATAATATTACGATTGAAGTAATCAATCTCGCTATTAAAGGGCTAAAGCCCAACAAACGCCCAGGTCCCGATGGCTATACGGCCATTTACTACTGCACTTTCTCCGAACAACTAGCTCCGCTCCTAGCTGATGCCCTCAATAGCATTTTGAAGGGGCAGTCCTTTAGACGCGAATCACTTACTGCAATCATATGCATGCTACCTAAACCTCACTTGGACAAGACCACGTGTACTAATTATCACCCCATCTCTTTAATGAATTTGGATATTAAAATCCTCGCAAAAAGCCACGTGTTTAAATAAAATGATCCGCAGACTCATACATAAAGATCAGGCTGGCTGTATTCCCTTTCGGCAGGCTAGGGACAATGTTCGTCGAGCGGCCCTCTTGGCTCATGCGGCTAAATCCTGACGGATCCCTGCCTCTTTCGATATTCAAAAAGCCTTTGATTTTGTATCTTGGCAATATTTACGCTACACCCTGCAAAAATGGGGCTTTGGCCCTCATTTTACGCAATGGATCATGGCTTTGTACAATAAACCGAGTGCTTATGTTAAGTACGCAGGCTATAAGTCGGAATCTTTTGAGATCGGGAGGGGAACAAGGCAGAGATGCCCGTTCTCCCCTCTCCTGTTTGCCCTGCTAACAGAACTTCCGCGCACATGATTAGAACCTCCCCCAATGTCTCGGGAATAGAACTAGGCGGCCTGGCTGCATCATAAGTTAGGTTTATTTGCCGATGACATTCTGATTTTTTTTATCATCCCCAGTGATGTCAGATCCGAATCTATTACCTATTCTATATGGCTTCGCCGGGGTCTCGGACCTTATAATGAACCCCAAAAAATAATTTGCCCTAAACATATCCCTGACGACCCCTGAAGTTGAAGTGTTGCGTGGCTCTCTTCCTTTCCAATGGGCGGATAATTTGTTACTGTATCTCGGTATACACCTCACAGCAGAAAATATACAGCTTTTCTCCTATAACTACCCTAAAATGCTGAAACAAATAACAGACCTGCTCACACAGTGGTCTCCCCTTCCCCTTTCATGGTTGGGGCGTATAAATGTGATTAAAATGTCCATACTCCCGAAATGACTTTATTTATTTCGGGTCCTACCTCAGACTCTTCCAAAAACGTACCTCTGACTTTATTTGGGGCAAAATTAAACCTCAAACAAATAGACAGACTCTTTCTCTACACAAGCATAGCGGCAGCTTGGGGGTTCCAAACTTCGCAATGTACTACAAAGCTGCTCAATTAGCCAGTCTAACCAAGTACCATGCTACTCATGAAATCCCTATATGGGTGGCTATCGAGTCACCGGAAAGTGATCCTCTATCCTTGTCTAACCTCCTATGGCTTAGACCATCTGATCGTACATCAGTACAGCATCCAATTATCAAATACTTCCTCAAACTCTGGGACTCCCTTAAGGAAAAACACTACTTACAATCTCTGCATAAACACCTGCTCTCCTTCTTGAAAAACCCAGCATTCCCCCTGGCCTGGGATTCCCCGGCGAGCTTCAAGCAATGGGCCTCTAGAGGCTTACTCAGGTTCCATCATCTAGTCTCGCCCTCAGCTTTTCTTTCTTTTCCGGCTCTCATTAAACAGTACCAGATACCACACAAGGAAATATTTAGATACCTCCAAATTAAAAAAAATGTATATGCCGCTACTTCCCAATACTTCTCCACTTAATCACCTCTCGGTATTTGAGCAACACTCTAAAAATGACCCACATGCTAGGGGCCAAATATCTACCCTTTATATCCATCTCCTCACTTCCTCGAACCCTCAAGAACCAAACTACGCAAAAATATATGTAAATTTAAAAAAGGGCAGACTCAATGCACCACTTGGTCTTTTTTCTGCAATCTCTTTTCTATGTTTCTATGTTTTTAATTGGTTAAAGAGTAACTACACTTTAGTTGAGAAAAAAACATTCCCCTCTGGATGCTCTATGTACATTGCAGGGATTTTGTTACTTGTCAAAGGTTTTATTAAAGTTTTAAACAAAGATTACTTTATACAATATGTTCAAGGTTACCTACAAACCAACACAGTATATTCACAGTTAACATGGTTATCATGTGGGACATATGAACTGCTTTGGCGGTTAGAGAGGTAATCACAAATTATAAACTAGTACAATTGAATACTTGATCAGTTGAAGGCCTTTGATACTAACTGAGAAAAAAACAGTATAACATCCATCCAACGTTATTATATTCCAGACGCCCCTATTGGGTACTAAACTGCGTCCGGGAGCAGAGAATGTGACCAAAACGAAAAAGACGGATTTTGCGCTGCACCTGCAACAAATCAGTCATATGTTTGAAGACGGGGACAGCTGACCCAGCTGCTTCATTGTCAATATCAACCTGGGAGAACATATTGTACAAACAGTGGAAATAAATCTTACGCATTGGAACAACTGAGAAAGAGAGAAAGAAGGAGAGGAAGGGGGATAGGGGAAGGGTGGGAGGGGGTTCGCGAGGTTGTCTCCACGACTGGCTCCAGTCCACAGTAGTCCATTGACCTGACCCTTACCATGGGAGAAGAACTTTTAGATCAAAGTCAGCAGGAAGGCATTTAGATATCCAAGGGTCCCAGAGTTGCTCAAATTTGTGGTCCATTTCCCTATTGATAGCTTCAATCTTGGCATGTATCATAGAATTAGTCATTCTACACTTAGCCTCTGCTATATTCAGGTTAGGGGTTTTCCAAGCTTTCGTAATGGTTTGTTTAGCTGCCGTAAGGAGTTGGAGGAACATCTTGAATTGCCTATGAGTCATAGATTCAGATTTCAGGTTCAGCAGGGCCATTGCCGGGTCAGGTGTCATGTGAGTGTTGAACATGCGGGAGGCCAGCTCAAAAATTCCTGACCAGAATCTTTGCACCACCGGGCAGGACCACCATATGTGAAGGTGAGTGCCAGGGTCTGAACATCCTCTAAAGCATGTTGCTGAGTAGGAAGGCACATATTTTGCTATACACGCTGGCACAAGGTACCATCTAAAGAGGACCTTATAGTTTGTTTCTATATGAAGAGGATTTAGTAGCGGACGAGCCGCAGTCCAGTCAGCCATGTCCAGGGTGCATTCAAGATCTGCCTCCCATTTCTACACAGCTGCCAGGGCGAGCACAGATTTGCAGGCCATGCCTGCAGTCACATACACTCTCTTAAGATCCAAGTCGATCTTTCTCTCCAGCGGGTCCTTGAATGACACTGCATCTTCCAAGGGAAGGGTGACGTGTTTCGCCAGCCTCATGACCGCTGCATCCACCAGTGGGGCGGACTCCAAGTCTTTGACTTCCTCCTCTTTAAAGGGATAAAGTTTGCTCACCCTGATGGCTAAGGAAGGCTTCTTGTCCACCTTTTCCCATTCTTCCTTTAAGATTTTCTTAATTTTGGAAGCAGAGGGAAGCTAGGCGCTCCTTGTATAGATGCTTGAAAAACGTCCTTTGTTTCGCCGGGGAAGACGCCGGCTCCTCCCACCTCAAGGCCTCCTTTACCACCTTGATAAATGGAGGAATCTGGGCTGCTTCAAAGCCCATAGCCTCTTCCCCTTCCGTTTCGTCCTCAGAGAGGTCTCGGGGAGTAAAGCTCGGCTGGGACGGGCCTGGCTCTTCAGGGGCGAATCCCTCCAGGGAGTCCGCCACGGAGGCCTGGCTGTGGGGTGGTCCAAGTTCCTTCAGTGATTGTTGGACTACCCGCCTCATGAGAGCCTCCATCCCAGGGCTGGGGCCGGTCTGAACGTCGGCCTCTCTTTCCTTCACCGCCTTGGAGTAACATCCGTCACATAGTGACTTTCCCTCCGGCCTCCTTACGCCGCAGCCCCAGCATGCTCTGTGACTGGAATGGCTGCTATGGCGGTGGGAGTGGTGTTTGGAAGAAGAGTGAGAACTCTTTCTTTGGTGCCTGTCCCGCGACTGGGACCTTTGTCGTCTGGATTTTGATGAAGAGTGTCGATGTTGCGACCTGACAGGGTCCCTAGCCTCTCGTGTGCTCTGGTGTGACCTGTGAGGGCTAGAAGACAAGACCAGGGAAAAGGGAAGAGTAGGATAGGCACATGAAATAAAGAATGAAGCTCAGCACGCTCCCCCCCCCCGGCCAGCCCCAGACCGTTGGGCAAGGGCTGGCCACTAGGAGGCGGAAAATGGTCCATTCCCATAGGATCCATGCGCTGTAGACAAGAGGGGAGAGAGGGATCACATATCACTCATTACGCCCCCCTCCCCCCCCTTCCTCCAGACTTCCCCACTGGGCTTACCTGGAGAGTAAGGGGGCAGAGCCTGGGGAAACCGCCGCCACAGCCCGCAGTCTATCCCACAGACTGCAGGGCTGACAACTGTTTAAAAACCCCGCTCGCCGCACGCCACGACTGCACATGTGCCCGCCGGGCGGATGGCCTGTCCGCGCACGTGCCAACCAGGCCTCGGTCTCGGTCAGGCCTCGTGCCTGCGCAGTAGCCCTGCCGCGGAGGACGCGGCGGACCAGGAGGAGTGCACTGCATTCCACACGAAACCACCGAGCAGACCACCGGGGATGGAGGGGCACGAGACAAGGTAGAGTTATTTAAACAAAATACAATAGTAAATGCTGCCATGGAGTACTTGCCTATCTTCAGGACCCTGCCAGCTCCAGTGTCACCCTGGGCAATTATGGGTCGCCCCTCCTGGGGATCTTCTTGGCCACCCGCTTCTCGCCCACCGTAGCTGGGCCCTGGGCGCTGGGGAAACACCACTGCCCCATGGATCTGCCCCATTATCAACTGGGGATTTCCACCCTGGATTCAAGATGTGCCACATCCTAATTAATAATGATTGGCTAGAAAACCCCTTAGATGGACTATGGAGGCACATAAACATATTAAGTAACAAAAATATAAATTTTATTGAGACATGTATAAAAAAAGTATCTATAAAATGATTGGAATGTACAAAAAACACAAATACATCAATGTCGGAATGTAACAGGTATGAAATTCCTTCACCCGACGTGTTTCAAAGCATACGTTTCTCTTTCCTCAGGGGTGTTTGGAGGTTGGTCATACATCTGTACTGTGAATATCAAATATCAAAAAGTCAATAATCATTAAAGTTGCAACATCTCACTATGGAATATAATTTTCTGATAACATGTGTCAGGTGAATGCTACGTTGGTTACATTAACTTACACAAAACTCCACGATGTAGAAAATGACATTCCAAAAATGATTAAAAACATATGTAAACACATGGGAACATGTCTTGGATGTTTATACTTCCATGCCTAGTATGGTGTATGTCTGAATTGGTGTGACGTATCAAGTACATTAACTGTATATACTGTATGAATTTCTTTCTAGAAAGCCTCCAGAATGGGCAGTAGGTACACTGAGGTCAAAAAAGCATATACAGAGACCTGAAATTGCAAACAGAGAATTGTATTTTTTAGAATCAAGATTTTAAATATAAAAGATGTATGTGAGAATATGTGCTCACTATAGTACATAATACATTCATATGCATCATACCTGTGATGTTATTGGCCTAAAGCGAGCAAAAGGCAGAGGGAAAGGAAATATTGCTTTCCCAAAATGGTAGTAGACAACCAGACTGAAAGGTAAAAAAAAACAAAGGAACAATAAAATATAGCTCATCTGCTACAGGCAGCAAATACTGAATAATCACATGCAGTTTCAAAAAGAAAAGAGGAGGATGTTTTTCTATTCCATTTGTATTGCATAATTCACTGAGTCAGAGATAACTCAAAAACGAGAAAAAATTTAATAAATCTATAGTGTCAATAACAATACACTGTCCCCTTAAAAAACCATAGGGCCAAACCAGGATTAAAAGCGTATCTGTGTAATCAGCTATAACAACAACATTGCAAACAATGCAAATTTCCCCGTCTAGTCAAAGGTAGGTGTGCTATCATCTAAGGAGCAATATCCACAAAAAGGTCCATAAAGAGATTGATTGTAATGTAAAGTATGGTATTTACCTGAGATGTAAGCAGGATAAAAATAGGGGTCCTCATGCCGAGCACATCCCCTAGGGAATGACTGGGTGGATGGCTGTGGCTCTGGCTATATATCTGTACAGATCCTCCCATTGTTAGTTGTGATCGATATAATCAATCGCAGCTGACAGGGAGGAAAGCAACAGCACAGGTGTTAGCACGGGCCTGCACGCACAACCCCTCCCCGACGCACATGTGCTGGCTGGTCCACTTCGTATGCATGTCGGAGTGACGTCACGCACCAACACGGATGCTCTCCTATGGGCGGAAGTCACCCAAAGGAGTAGCGAAATGGAGACCGTGAAGATGGGCATATCCCAGAGGGGATAGAACACATCCTCAAATGCTGCCACGGGAATATCCCAGGCTGCTTTCCATGCCGGGTGACCTACTGCAAAACCCCCCAAAGGGAGAAAGGAGGGATTTCCCAGATAAGGATAGTTAAACCCCTGTCAATCTGGGCACGCAACCGGATACACACAGACCCCTGCGGGGCAGATGCAGGTACTGCTGTATGGGCTTAAAGAGAAAAGTGCAGTAATAAAACAATGGTAATTATAATGGAGCAATACTAGTGCTAAAAAAAGGCATGTAAGTATATCCGAGAACAGGTTTACATAAAAGTCATAAGCAAATGGTATTTTACAATTCAAGTTTTTATGGATCGACATAAAGTGATAAAATCAATATCATTGATCCAAATGAGTAAATTCATCATAACCCAACAAAAGTACAATAATCAGAAAAAGAAATCAGAAGTAGATAACCAATAATGAAACCTAAAATCCTGAATCATATAAAATGAGTCTGAAAGATTCTAGCTGGAATATGGGGAGATCAATTGTTTAGTAAAGTTTATGGTATTTATCACTTTTCCATGCCTCCTGAAGAGAAACCCTCCAGGAAAGGCTGGAGACAGATGGCATCATTTAGACCCGGAGTTGAGGTAGCTTTAAGATTGTGCATCCAGCGGAGCTCCATCTGGAGGAGAACCTTATTCCTGGAGGGTATCTCTTCAGGAGGCATGGAAAAGTGATAAATACCATAAACTTTACTAAACAGTCGATCTCCCCATATTCCAGCTATAATCTTTCAAACTCATTTTATATGATTCAGGATTTTAGGTTTCATTATTGGTTATCTCCTTCTGATTTCTTTTTCTGATTATTGTACTTTTGTATGGTTATGATAAATTTACTCATTTGGATCCATGATATTGATTTTATCACTTTGTGTCTATCCATAATAAGCTTCAATTGTCCTTATAAAATACCATTTGCCTATGACTTTTATGTAAACCTGTTCTCGGATATGCTTACATGCCCCTTTTTAGCATTAGTATCGCTCCATTATAATTACCAATGTTTTATTACTGCATATATCATTAATCCAATATTTTTTACTTTTTTCTTTAAGCCCACACAGCAGTAACTGCGTCTGCCCCACAGGGGGTCTGTGTGTATCCGGCTGTGTGCCCAGATTGACAGGGATTTAACTATCCTTCTCATCCTGGAAATCCCGGTACGGAAGGCCGCCTGGGATATTCCCGTGGCGGCGTTTGAGGCTGTGTTATATTCCCTCTAGGATATGCCCATATTCACGGCCTCCATTTTGCTACTCCTTTGGGCGACTTCCGCCCCATAGGAGACCGTCCGTGTCGGTGGGGCTTGCGCGCATGACATCACTCTGATGTGCATGCGCGGCGGACCAGATGGCGCATGCGCGTCGGGGAGGGGTTGCGCGTGTGCGGTCCGAGAGGCCAGTGCTAACACAATCAACTGTGCTGTTGCTTTCCTCCCTGCCGGCTGCGATTTATTATAATCGATCCCAGCTGACAATGGGAGGATCTGTACAGATGTATAGCCAGAGCCACAGCCATCCACCCAGTCATTCCCTGGGGGATGTGCTCAGCATGAGGACCCATATTTTTATCCTGCTTTTATATCTCAGGTAAATACCATACTTTACATTACAATCAATCTATTTATGGACCTGCCTCCTTTTTGGGGATATTGCTCCTTAGATGATAGCACACCTACCTTTGACTAGACGGGCAAATTTGGGTACCTATCCAATGTTGTTGCTATACTTGATTACACAGATATGCTTTTGATCCTGTTTTTGTTTTTATACCTTTCAGTCTGGGTGTCTACTACCATTTTGGGAAAGCAATATTTCCTTTTCCTCTGCCTTTTGTTCGCTCTAGGCCAATAAAATCGCAGGTATGATGGATATGAATGTATTATGCACTATAGTGAGCACGTAATCTCACATACATCTTTTATATTTAAAATCTTAATTCTTAGACATACAATTCTCTGCAATTTCAGGTGTCTGTGTATGCTTTTTTGACCTGTGTACCTACCGCCCATTCTGTAGGCTTCCTAGAAAGAGATTCATACGATATATACAGTTAATGTACTTGATATGTCACACCAATTCAGACATACACCATACTAGGCATGGAAGTATAAATATCCGAGACATGGTCCCATTTGTTTATATATGTTTTTAATCATTTTTGGAACGTCATTTTCTTCATCTTGGAGTTTTGTTTAAGTTAATGTAACCAATGTAGCATTGACCTGACACATGTTTTCAGAAAAGTATATTCCGTAGTGAGATGTTGCAACTTTAACCACTTCCCTACCACCGCATGCGGAATGACGGCCGGGAAGTGGTTCAGCTATCCTGACATCCTCAGGATAACAAGCCGCCGCGCGCCCGGGGGGGCGCGCATCGCGGCGATCGGTGGTGTGGGAGGTCAGTCTGACCCCCCGCAATACCGATCTCAGTAAAGTGCTTCCATCCGAAGCACTTTACCATGTGATCAGCCATGACCAATCACGGCTGATCACAGTGTAACACAGGAAAGCCGTTTATCTGCTTTTCCTGTACTCGGGTCTGCAGACTTGAGTAGAGGAGAGCCGATCGGCTGCTCTTCTGACAGGGAGGGTTTGTGCTCATGATTTATCAGCACAGCCCCCCCTTGGATCGCCACACTAGACCACCAGGGAGCCTGCCCAGGGACCACCAGTAATGTGCCCACCCAGGACCACCAGGGACCACCAGGGAGCCGATCTGGACCAGCAGGGAGACCACCCTAGACCACCAGGTAAGGGGCATAGTGCCCAATATGAATGGCACTCAGTGCCACCTTCAGATGCCACCCTACACCACCAGGGAATGGGCCCCTTTCAGTACATATGCCCACCAGTGCCCCTATCAGTGTGTACCAGTGCCCCTATCAGTGCATACCAGTGCCACATATCAGTGCCCACCAGTGCCACCTCCTCATTGCTGCATATAAGTGCCTCATCATCAGTGCCACCTCATCAGTGCCACCTCATCAGTGCCAATCAGTACTGCCACATCAGTGCCCGTCAGTGTAGCCTCATCAGTGCCCATCAGTGATGGAGAAAATGTACTTATTTACAAAGTTTTGTGACAGAAATAGAGATTTTTTTTTCAAAATTTTCGCTCTTTTTCTCTTGCGTTCACTGACAGACGCAGCCCTTCATTGATAAGTGGGGTTATATGCACATCCTACTAGGAGTTGACTAGGCAAATAGAAAGAAAGCAAGCTGGCCCCTCCCAGGGGCTGTCCTCTCCCATACAACTCCCCTGCTCTGCTTAGCATATCAGTCTTATTATGCCTAGTGCAAGGTGTTAGACCTGGCTCCCTTATGGGACCTGCGGTTTATCTTTTTTTCTAACGCTTTTTTATTTTTTTCAAGCTATCTGATGAAGACTGCTATCAAGAAGCTGGCTGGGGCATAGAGGGTACCTGGAATCCTGCACTGTCCCCAGCACGGCCGACCGATGCGAGCTAGTCCTAGCCTTGGCGGGGCCCACCGCATCGTGCCCGTTCCGTGCGGGCAGCCAGTGGGTGACCCCCACTTGCGCCCGGTGACTGGACTTGGTTCCTGTCCAGGGGCCTATGGCCTGCAGCATCCCTCTCCGGCATGGGAGGAAGATCTGCGACTGGGTGGCTACCCGCTACACCCGTCGGACTGGTGAGTGACCCCCTCTCTTCCCCCTAGGGGCGCGGAGGGGGGTGCTGGGTGTATTTTAGCGATTTGGCCGGCCGGTGGAGGGTGTTCGCTGGGCTATATGTCCCCCCTGGGGGTCCTCGCCCCCCTCCTACACCCCCCCCTCTGCCCGCACCGCACACCGTGTGTTCGTCGATGTGATGTGCCGCCATTTTGCCATAGCCGCGGTCATTTTGCTGAGGGTTTCCCTCTAGTACCGAGCGGCGGCCATTTTGCCATAGTCGTGGCCTGTAACGTTTTCGGCGGCCATATTGGATGTCCCTGGAGGGTAAAAAACGTGCTGCTGCCGTTTTGCTTCCTCTTTCCCCCCGAGACAGCACGGATGGCTACAGGCGGCGCAGGCTTCTTGACTGGCAGTCCTTAACCACTTCAATACTATGCACTTAGAACACTTTCCTACCAGACCAATTTTCAGCTTTCAGTGCTGTTGCGCTTTGAATGACAATTGCGTGGTCGTGCGACGCTGCACCCAAACAGATTTTTCATCATTTTGTTCCCATAAATAGAGCTTTCTTTTTGTGGTATTTGATCACCCCTGCGGTTTTTATTTTTTGCGCTACAAATAAAAAACGACCGAAAATTTTGAAAAAAAAAAATTCTCTATTTTTGTCACAAAACTTTGTAAATAAGTAAATTTTCTATATCACTGGTGGGCACTGATGAGGCTACACTGACGGGCACTGATGTGGCAGTACTGATTGGCACTGATGAGGTGGCACTGATGATGAGGCACTTATATGCAGCAATGATGAGCACTGTTAGGCGGCACTGATAAGCAGCACTGTCGGGTACTGATAGGTAGCACTGATATACAGCACTGACAGACACTGATAAGTGGCACTGACGGACACTGCTAAGCGGCACTGATGGGCACTCATAGACAGCACTGATTGGCACTCATAGGTGGCACTGGGCACTGATAGGTGGCACTGATGGGCACTGATAGGTGGGCACTGGTAGGTGGCAATGGTGGGCACTGATATGTGGCACTGGTATGCATTGATAGGGGCACTGGTGGGCACTGATAGGGGCACTAGTGGGCATATATACGGATAGGGGGTCATTCCCTGGTCGTCTAGGGTGGCATCTGAAGGTGGCACTGAGTGCCATCCACATTGGGCACTATGCCTCTTACCTGGTGGTCTAGGGGGGTCTCCCTGGTGGTCCAGATCGGCTCCCTGATGGTCCCTGGTCAGCTCCCTGGTGGTCCTGGGTGGGCACATCCCTGGTGATCCCTGGGCAGGCTCCCTGGTGGTCTAGTGTGGTGATCCGAGGGGGGGCTGTGCTGATAAATCATCAGCACAAAACACCCCTGTCAGGAGAGCAGCCGATCGGCTCTCCTCTACTCAGGTCTGCAGACCCGAGTACAGGAAAGCCGATAAACGGCTTTCCTGTGTTAGACTGTGACCATCCGTGATTGGTCACGGCTGATCACATGGTGAAGTGAACATGGTTCAGGCTGACCCCCCCACACCACCGATCGCCCCGATTCGCGCGCCCCCCCGGGCGCGCGGCGGCATGTTATCCTGAGGACGTCATATGACGTCCAGTCAGGATAATTGAACCACTTCCCAGCCCTCATTCTGCATACGGCGGCCGGGAAGTGGTTAAGCACTCCTGCTGGGAGCAGCACTTGTGAGGCACAAACTGCAAGTATAGCTAGGCTCTCCCTGGGGTGCTGGTAGCGGTGGGTGCAGTCCTCCTGGGGTCTCCCTGGCATTCTGTGGGGTGGCGGTGGGGCTGCATTGTGGGGGTGTCAGGTCATTTTCTATTTTGACTGTCAGTTCCGGTGGTACGATGGCAGATGACCCTGCAGGTGCTTCTGAGGAGGAGTCAGCGGCATCGCAACCTGCGCTGGGGACCCTGGTGTCTCTGGACCAGCTGAGAGCAGTATTTGGGGAATTTCTTCCCCGGGTGGGGCCGAGCAGCACTCTGGGGGCCCCTAAAAAGCGTCTGCCTCCCCCTTGTTCATCAGGGGAAGAGTCCGAACCGGAAATGGCTTCGGGGGTAACGGGGACCCACGTGGAACCTCGGTTGCACGCGAAAAGGCGCTGATGGCTGGATTACTAATACCCGTGCGTCCTTGCGACTGGACCAAGCAGGGGAGTCGCAGGTGTCCGCATACGTTTGCGGGTCTGCTAGGCCACCCAGGTAACCTAAGGCTTATCCTTATGATCAATTTTTTGACCACCTGGTCTATCAGGAATGGCAGCATCCGCAGAATTCCTTCGCCCTACCTAAACGCTTCGCTATACGCTATCCCTTTGAGGATTGTTTTGTGAAGAAGTGGGCATCCCCCACAGTGGACCCTCCGGTGGCTCGCCTGAACAAGGCAACGACCATTCCTTTGGAAGGGTCTCCCTCATTTAAGGACCCAGCTGATAGGCGGATGGAGGCGGTGTCAAAGGCACTTTTCCTGTTGGCAGCCATGAGGCCGGCCCTGGCGTCGGCCATGGCGGCGCAATATCTGTCTGACTGTATGACGGAGCTGCAGAATGATTTGGAATGTGGCAGGATGCTTGAGGCGTCGCAGAGAGCAGACCATTTGTTTCAGGGTCTACGGTACCTGTGTGACACAGCTCTGGACCTGCTTCCCATGTTGTCAAAAATGTCTGTTTTTGCAGTCATTATCAGACGAGTACTCTGGTTACATTCGTGGTCGGGTGACCACGCGTCCAAGAAGGGTCTTGCGGATCTTCCCTTTCAGGGTGGTCGTCTCTTTGGACCACAGTTGGATGAAATCATCAAGGATTTCACCGGAGGGAAGAGTACTTTTCTTCCGGAGCCCAGGCGGCAGGAGTTCCGCCGCAAGCAGGGTCCTGCCTCTTCGGGTCAGAAGAGGTTTTTTTGTGCCCCTGGCGTAGCGTGGGGTCGAGGCCCGGCAAGCCTGCCGCAGGGGCCGGTAAACGACCCTGGCAATGCAAGAACGAAAAGACAGAGGAGAAGTCTTCCTCTGCATGATGGGTTGCCCCCACCTGAACTTTGGGTGGGGGGACGTCTTCTGGGGTTCGCAGACAGGTGGACTGCCCGCATTTCCGACCGGTGGGTGCAGGAAGTGGTGTCCTCCGGATATCAGGGACGCATACCTCCATGTTCCCATTTGTCTCCGGCACCAGCGCTTCCTGCCCTTTGCGGTGGGAGATCTTCATTATCAATTCGAGGCACTTCCCTTCAGTCTGGCATCGGCTCCTTGGGTGTTCACCAAGCTGGTGGCCCCGGTGCTGGCGCTACTGAGGCAGAGAGGCATTGCGGTGGTAGCATACCTAGACGACCTGCTCCTGAGAGCAGAGTCTGCTTCGGCTCTGGAGGAGAATGTGGCTATCACCATGACCTCGTTAAAGAACTTCGGCTGGCTGATCAATCTGCAGAAGTCGACGGTGACACCGTCCTGTTGCCTGGAATACTTGGGTCTGATTCTGAACACGGTGCAGGCGAAGGTGTTCTTACCTCCGGCCAAGTTACTGACACTGCAAGCAGCGGTGCGAACCCTGCTGTCACGCCGGTGGTCCTCCTTACAGTTTTGTATGCGGGTGTTGGGGATTATGGTTTCAGCCTTCGAGGCGGTACCCTACGCCCAGAGTCACACTCGGCTCCTTCAACGAGCGATTCTGTCCCGGTGGGACAAGTCTCCACTGTCCTTAGCCCAGCTGATCAGCTTGGATCCTCAGACCAGAGGGTCGTTGACCTGGTGGCTTCGGGCCTTCCGATCAATGTGCTGGAGCTGAGGGCGATCAGGCTCTGCCTCTCCCACTGGACGGTAAGGTTGTGTGGTCTCCCGGTTCGGGTTCAGTCAGACAACGCCACGGCAGTGGCGTATGTGAACCATCAGGTGGAACCATGAGCTCGGCAGCCGCTGCGGAAGCGGCTCTCATTCTGCAATGGGCAGAACTTCATGTGCCGGCGATTTCCGCCATTTACATTCCGGGCGTAGAGAATTGGCAGGCGGACTTTCTCAGTCGCCAGACACTGGATCAGGGGGAATGGTCCCTACATCCAGAAGTGTTCCACCAGATTTGCCACAAGTGGGGCACGCCAGATGTGGACCCCATGGCATCAATTCAATTACAAGGTGAAAACTTTTGTTTGCAGGACGAGAGACCCACTGGCGGCCGCCACGAACGCGCTGGTAGCGCCTTGGTGTTGGTATCGACTTCTGTACGCTTTTCCTCCCATCAAGCTTCTACCACGGCTACTGCGCAGGGTGGAAGCAGAGGGGATTCCGACAATCCTCGTGGCTCCAGATTGGCCTTGGCGTCCTTGGTACGCCGACGTGGTGCGAATGGTGGCAGATGTTCCCTGGCGCCTTCCGCTGCGCGAAGATCTGTTGTCTCAGGGACCCATCTTGCACCCTGCTTTACCCTCACTGGCTTTGATGGCTTGGCTATTGAGTCCCAGGTGTTGAGGGATAGGGGTGTCGCTGACTCAGTGATCCCTACCATGCTTAAAGCGCACAAGTGTACTTTGCGCAAGATTTATCATCGCAGCTGGAAGGCCTATATTGCTTTGTTCGAGGCGGGGGGTTGGAACCCCCACTCTTATGTTGTGTCCCAGGTGCTGGCTTTTTTGCAGCAGGGCCTGGATAAAAAGTTGGCATTGAGTACTCTCAAGGGTCAGATTTCGGCTCTGGCGATTGTCTTTCAGCGGCCTTTGGCGTCACATTCGTTGATTCGTACATTTGTACAGGGTGTACGCAATGTGGCTTCTCAGGTACGGTTGCCTATGGCACCGTGGGATTTGAATTTGGTACATTCTGTACTGCAGAAACTGCCATATGAGAAAATCAGGGATATTCCCTTGCAATTGCTGTCGCAGAAGGTGGCTTTCTTGGTGGCCATTACATCCGCTAGGCGGGTATCTGAGTTGGCAGCATTGTCCTGCAAGTCTCCTTAGTTGGTCCTTCACAAGGACAAGGCGGTCTTGCGCCCTTCTCCTATGTTTCTACCGAAGGTGGTTTCTTCTTTTCACATTAATGAAGATATTGTTCTTCCTTCGTTATGTCCGCATCCATTGCATCCTAAGGAATTTGAGTTACATTCATTGGATGTCATGAGGGCTTTGCGGGTGTATTTGGCGGCTACAGCTTCCTTTCAGAAGTCTGACGTGTTTTTTGTGCTGACGGATGGTCCGCGCAAAGGATTGGCGGCCTCGTCGGCTACTGTTTCTCGTTGGATCAGACAGACCGTGACCCATGCGTATACTGTTTGGGGCAAGGTTCCCCCTTTTCTGGTCACGGCTCATTCCACCAGGGCACTTCCTGGGCTTTCAGACACCAGGCTTCGGTGTCACAGGTGTGCAAGGCGGCTACTTGGGCCTCGGTGCACACGTTTACTAAGTTTTATAAATCTTCGGATGCTGCTTTTGGCCGTAAAGTTTTACAGGCGGCAGTGTAGGCGCAACTGGCGCCTCCTGAGAGGAGTCTGTTTGGGTACAGTTGTTGTCGTTTACGCACCCCTCTTTACTGACACAGCTTTGGGACATCCCCGCTTGTCAATGAAGGGCTGCGTCTGTCAGTGAACGTAAGAGAAAAAGGGATTTTATTAAAACTTACCGTAAAATCCTTTTCTCTGAGTTCACTGACAGCACCCGCCCCTCTGTGGTGCATTTGTATGGCTTGTTACGAACTGATATGCTAAGCAGAGCAGGGGGGTTATATGGGAGAGAGAGGACAGCCCCCTGGGAGGGGCCAGCTTGCTTTCTTTCTATTTGCCTATTCAACTCCTAGTAGGATGTGCATATAACCCCACTTGTCAATAAAGAGCTGCGTCTGTCAGTGAACTCAGAGAAAAGGATTTTACGGTAAGTTTTAATAAAATCCCTTTTTTTGTTTATAGCGCAAAAAATAAAAACCGCAGGGGTGATCAAATACCACCAAAAGAAATCTATATTTGTGGGAACAAAATGATAAAAACTTTGTTTGGGTACAGCGTCGCACGACCGCGCAATTCTCATTCAAAATGCAACAGCACTGAAAGCTGAAAATTGGTCTGGAAGGAAAGTGTTCTAAGTGCATAGTATTGAAGTGGTTAATGATTATTGACTTTTTTGATATTTGATATTCCCAGTAGAGATGTATGACCAACCTCCAAACACCTCTAAGGAAAGAGAAACTTATTCTCTGAAATTTCATACATGTTACATTCCAACATTGATGTATTTGTGTTTTTTGTACATTCCAATCATTTTATAGATACTTTTTTATACATTTCCCAGTAAAATTTATATTTTTGTTACTTCATATGTTTATGTGCCTTGAAAGTCCATCTAAGGGGTTTTCTAGCCAATCGGGGTTAACACCAGGGGCAATCAAGGGGTTAAATGTGTTCCCTGGGAGGTGTTTCTAACTGTATGGGGGACTGTGTGACCGGTGAAACACACAGATCCGTCTTCCTGCATAGCAGAAAGACAGGATCTGTGTGATCTCCCCTGTCAGAACAGGGATCTGCCTTGTTTATACAGGCAGATCCCCGTTCTGTCACTGCAGGGAACGATCGCGGGTGGCAGATGGACATCGAGACTACCCCACCCACTGATTGGCTCCCCGCTGGCCAGTGGGCGCGCATGCCTCTGGTGGCGTGCGCCCACAAATCCCCAAGCCGATGTACAATGGCTGCGATTTGCAGGATCGAGCCACATTGCCACAGTACAACTGCGGCGGCTGGTCCTTAAGTGGCTGAAAAGAACAAACATGCTATACTTACCTACCTTGTCCAGTGTTTTTGCACAGAGCAGCCCAGATCCTCCTCTTCTCAGGTCCCTCGCTGGCACCTCCCTCCTGCCGAGTACCCCCACAGCAAGCAGCTTGCTATGGGGCACCCAAGCCAAGCCACTGCTCGGTGTGTCCATTCAGACACTGAGTCGCAGTTCGCTCCCGCCCCCTCTTATTGGCTCACTGACTTTGATTGACAGTAGGGGGAGCCAATGGCACCCCGCTGCTTGCTCAGCCAATGAGGAGGGAGACTCCCGGGCAGTCGAGACTCTTGTGTAACCTCGCTGGATTGAGATGGGTTCAGGTAAGTATTAGGGGGGTGCTGCACATTGAAGGTTCTTTATCTCAATGCATAGAATGCATTACGATAAAAAAAACCTTCTGACTTTATAGCCACTAAGCTTTAACCAAGCCAGTTCATTACTAGACCCAATATGATTCCCCAACTTGTTATTGCTGGTACAATTTACTTCTGAGATAACTGAATAGAAGTAATTGTTTAAATGGTTTGCTACTTCCATGTTTCCCACAACATGGGAGCCAAACTTCAGCTAATACTTTATATGCAGTTTGTAGATAAAGGCTTAACATAAATTATATAAATTAATACATAATGACATTAATTAATAAAGCTGATCATTGTAAGCAACCCTGCCTTAAATGCTTTGTCTCAACCACCTAACTGCTACATCTGCATGACAGCTTTCTCTGTTGAAAAACGACAGATGTACTGGCAGGATCACGAGGAGAAAATACAAGAAAGAAAGCCTAAAAAGGAAAACAAATGCAGCTATCATATCTAAGAATTGGTAAGCTGTAATTTAATAAATGTTTGCTTTTGGGTTTTAATACTGCTTTAATCTATCAGGAAAAAAATACAGGCTGCTTGCTTGTTTTATTGGCTTACTGGATAGTGAAATCAGGATTGGGGCGACAGCCATGAAGCCTGCATTTTTCAAAGCAATTTATAAGAGATTTTCACTGCTTTATTAGTAGGTGTCACACATTAACGCAACCACTGCCCATTATGATATAAATGCATCAGCCCATCATTCATACATATTTTCTACAATTCATTTGTCCAAGTTTTCAAAAGTAAGGGTTCAAGAACTTTCCCCAAAAATGGCTACCAAACATTGGAGAGTTGGATATATGGTTATTAAAAAGTATAATAATGTCCTAATTTAGTTAAACTGGTTAAAATAAAATTAACATTAAATTGCTGTTGTTGTCAGTAGCAACCAATCAAGTTTCACCTTTTATCCTATAGAAAACCAAAATGCAAATGTTTGGTTGCTATTGGAAACAACTCTATTCTGCACTGTAAACATACAGTATATAGGAATGACAAGCAGCTTAAGCGAGAAAAGATGAGTAATATAGATGTTGGATCTCCTCTTCTATGATGGCTCACAAGCTTAACCAGTTCAAGACCGGACTGTTTCACCCCCTTCCTGCCTAGGCAATATTACATATTCCAGTGCTGTCACACTTTGAATGACAGCTACTCAGACATGCAACACTATAACCAAATTCATTTTGTATCATTTTTTGAGACAGAGCTTTCTTTTGGTGGTATTTAATCACTAATGGCGTCTTCATTTTTCTATATAAAGGAAGAAAGACCAACAATTTTGAAAAATTATTTTGTTTTTGTTATAGATTTTTTACAAATGAATAATCTTTCTTCATAAATTTAGCCCAAAATGTATTCTGCTACATTTCTTTGGTAAATTACATCAGTGTATATTTATTCTTTGTGAAAGTTAGAGTCCACAAACTATGGTGTGTGTGTATATATATATATATATATATATATATATATATATATATATACACACATACAGATGGGTCCTCGGGTTACAAACAAGATAGGGTCTGTAGGTTTGTTCTTAAGTTGAATTTGTTTGTAAGTCAGAACAGGTACATTTTTTAAGTGTAGCTTCAGCCAAAAAAACAATTTTTAAGCTTTTTGGACAGCATAGGGAAGGGTTAACACCCCTGTAATGTTTGTTTTGCTGTCTGTTTCTGTTCAGAAGATTTCACCTGACTTCCTGTCCCAATGATAATTGGATTTTGAAAATTTTGGGTTCTTGTGGAAACAAACCTTGGTGATAAAGCTTCAATGGAGACACCTTTTTCCCATAATAACTCTTACAGGAGTGAATTTCCCTTCCTAGGGGTAGATTTTCTCTCACTTCCTGTTGTCTCCCTTCATTTATAAGTAGGATGTTTGTAACTAGGGGACCACCTGTAAATATATATCCTTCAACCGAGACAGGTATGGAACCACATAAAGATGACACAAGATTTACAACACAACATAGACCTGAGGTGTGCCCTGGTCGGCTGGCCGGTATGCCAAGAAAGGGGGCATACACAAGATAGGTAATTTGGATAATTGTAGAAGAGGAATGTGTAAGGAGGTGCCCTGAATGGGTGGGAGGGTATCACGCATTGGAACTGACGAGGAATACAAGTGAGTGTGCTGCTTAAATACCCCCTGAACTCCTCCCATAAATTCAGGCCACCATACTGGCCTTAGATATATATATATATATCTATACACACACACACATACACACACATACATACACACACACACACAGTATATATACACTGAGTAAAATTATAAACGCAACAATTTTGTGTTTGCCCCTATTTATCATGAGCTGAACTCAAAGATCTATGACTTTTTCTATGTACACAAAAGGCCTTCTCTCAAATATTGTTCACAAATCTATTTTAGTGAGCACTTCTCCTTTGCCGAGATAATCCATCCACCTCTCAGGTGTGGCATATCAAAATGCGGATTAGACAGCATGATTATTGCACAGGTGTGCCTTAGGCTGGCCACAATAAGGGCACTCTAAAAGGTGCAGTTTTACTGTATTGAGGGGTCCGGGGGGGGGTCTAAAAACCAGTCAGTATCTGGTGTGACCACCATTTGCCTCACGCAGTGCAGCACATCTCCTTTGCATAGAGTTGATCAGGTTGTTGATTGCGGCCTGTGGAATGTTTGTCCATTCCTCTTCAATGGCTGTGTGAAGTTGCTGGATATTGGCAGGAACTGGAACACGGTGTCGTATACGCCGATCCAGAGCATCCCAAACATGCTCAATGGGTGACATGTCCAGTGAGTATGCTGGCCATGCAAGAACTGGGATGTTTTCAGCTTCCAGAAATTGTGTACAGATCTTTGCAACATGGGGCCATGCATTATCATGCTGCAACATGAGGCAATGACCGTGGATTAAACGGCACAACAATTGGCCTCAGGATCTCATTACAGTATCTCTGTGCATTCAAAATGCCATCAATAAAAATGCACCTGTGTTCATTGTCCATATCATACGTCTGCCCGTACCATAACCCCACCGCCACCATGGGCCACTCGATCCACAACGTTGACATCAGCAAACCATTTACCCACATGACGCCATACATGCTGTCTGCCCTGTACAGTGAAAACCGGGATTTATCCGTGAAAAGAACACCTCTCCAAAGTGCTAGATGCCATTGAATGTGAGCATTTGCCCACTCAAGTACGTTACGATGACGAACTGCAGTCAGGTTGAGACCCTGATGAGGACAACGAGCATGCAGATGAGCTTCCCTGAGATGGTTTCTAACAATTTGTGCAGAAATTCTTTGGTTATGTAAACCCATTGTTGCAGCAGCTGTCCGGGTGGCTGGTCTCAGATGATCTTGGAGGTGAAGATGCTGGATGTGGAGGTTCTGAGCTGGTGTGGTTACACATGGTCTGCGGTTGTGAGGCCAGTTGGATGTACTGCCGAATTCTCTGAAACGTTTTTGGAGGCAGCTTATGGTAGAGAAATGAACATTCAATTCAAGGGCTGCAGCTCTCTTCAGGGAAAAGGAAGCCTCCATCCTGAAGACATAGCGGGACTTCCATATGAAAGGAACCCCCCACTTGTCCGTACAGACTCCGATGAAGAACATAACCAGGTGTATCGGGGCGCCCAAAAAAAGGGGAATCCTGCAAAAAAAAAAAAGGGGTACTGTGAAATTACAACAATGGCCATGATATAATCATACATACATATTAATCGAAAACCAATAATATATTTGACATCAAAATCTCCGAAGTTAGAAATGGACAGGCCATGTCAATGAGAGCTAAATATGTCTTGGAAAAAAGGGGGGCTAATACAGGCTAGAGATCCACAAAAAGGAGCAAAAAGCTCCCTATCATAGCTCCAAATAGGCCCAATATGACAGCCCAGGGATATATCAATGACCACCTTGCATATCCCTGCTATAAAAAGGGCTTAAAGCTCATGGCCTCGTTGAGTCCGGGGTATTTAGTAGCGTTCAATTGATAGATCCACTTGGCTTCAATTTGTTTGTAAGTTGGAACATGTACAATTTTTAAGTGTAGCTTCAGCCAAAAAAATATTTTTGAGTTTTTTGGATAGCATAGGGAAGGGTTAACACCCCTGTGATGTTTGTTTTGCTGTCTATGTTTCTGTTCAGAAGATTTCACCTGACTTCCTGTCCCAATGATAATTGGATTTTGAAAATTTTGGGTTCTTGTGGAAACAAACCTTGGTGATAAAGCTTCAATGGAGACACCTTTTCCCATAATAACTCTTACAGGAGAAAATTTCCCTTCCTAGGGGTAGATTTTCTCTCACTTCCTGTTGTCTCCCTTCATTTGTAAGTAGGACATTTGTAACTAGGGGACCCCCTGTATATATATATATATATATATATATATATATCCTTCAACCGAGACAGATATGGAACCACATAAAGACGCCACAAGATTTACAACACAACATAGACCTGAGGTGTGCCCTGGTTGGCTGGCTGGTATGCCAAGAAAGGGGGCATACACAAGATAAGTAATGGATAATTGTGGAAGAGGAATGCGCAAGGAGGTGCCCTGAAAGGAGGAATGGGTGGGAGGGTATCACGCATCGGAACCAACAAGGAATATAGGGGAGAGTGCTGCTTAAATACCCCCTGAACTCCTCCCATAAAATCAGGCCACCATACTGGCCTTAGATATATATATATATATATCTATACACACACACACAATATATATACACCGAGCAAAATTATAAACACAACACTTTTGTGTTTGCCCCTATTTATCATGAGCTGAACTCAAAGATCTATGACTTTTTCTATGTACACAAAAGGCCTTCTCTCAAATATTGTTCACAAATCTGTGTTAGTGAGCACTCCATCCACCTCACAGGTGTGGCATATCAAAATGTGGATTAGACATATTGCACAGGTGTGCCTTAGGCTGGCCACAATAAGGGCACTCTAAAATGGGCAGTTTTACTGTATTGGGGGGGGGGGCTCCGGAGGGGGTCCAAAAACCAGTCAGTATCTGGTGTGACCACCATTTGCCTCATGCAGTGCAGCACATCTTCTTCGCATAGAGTTGATCAGGTTGTTGTTTGTGGCCTGTGGAATGTTTGTCCATTCCTCTTCAATGGCTGTGTGAAGTTGCTGGATATTGGCAGGAACTGGAACATGCTGTCGTATACGCCGATCCAGAGCATCCCAAAGCATCCCAAACATCCTCAATGGGTGACATGTCCGGTGATTATGCTGGCCATGCAAGAACTGGGATGTTTTCAGCTTACAGGAATTGTGTACAGATCCTTGCAACATGGGGCCGTGCGTTATCATGCTGCAACATGAGACGAAGGTTGTGGATTAAACGGCACAACAATGTGAACAAATTTGATACTGAGAAAAGTTAATAGTAGTGCCCTCTGGTTCTACATGTTTCACAATGTGCTTTGTCAGGAATGACAGGGCTTACATAAATTCTAAATAGAAATGTGAAAAAAAAATAAACAAACAAGGATACATGAAACTAACAAAAACACACAATTATACATAATACAAATATCAAAAAACAGATACAAATGTGCAATATGTTCAAAAAGTGCCCGGATCGTCACAGTAGCCCATTTTTGAGAGAATAAAAAAAAAACCTGCACCAACTCACCTCCAAATGGGGAGTGTAGAGGATTCCACAATTGTTGGGGAGCCAACAAGCCCCGTTGGGAACAATCCAAATATTCAGTAGGAGTCTGCAGAGTGTGCTGCCCAGACTTGGTGGGGAATACCCATATACTGTCCCTTAGTATGGACAGGCCCAACAAGGGCAACTCACAGAAAAGGTATCTGCAGAGGCAAGGGATAATAGCTTAGATGAGGAAAGGCTGGGCAGAGGAAACTGTATAAAATGCCCAAGGAGCAAGAGGTATGAACTGCTACTCACAAAATCCAGATAAAAGCTCAGCAATACATGCTTCAGGGAATAACCAAGGCACATATGAAGATGGTCAAGTTGACAAAAAATGGTCCCGAGGGTCAAACAAAGCGTTCCCTACCGGGATACTGTAATCTACCTATAAAGCTCTAAGCAAACATTTTGGTGTCAGTTCAAACATAAGACTTAAAAGTTACCAGATTGTTGAGTCAATTGAGAGTGGTTACCATTTGAAAAACCAAGCTGTCCGTCTCCAGCGTTCCCCTGCCGTTACAGGTGCTGTGATCGCTCTGTCTCCCAGCTACCAATATATGCAGCCAACTCCAATCAGCTGGTGTCTGACACTGCCAGCTGATTGCGGACGTGTACGACCACTGCGCATGTGCGGCACACATGCATCAGGAGGCTCTGACCACCATCTTGGAAAGTCCCCCACTAATGCGGGTGGCTGACAAGAGGAGGGCAAAGGGCGGCATCCATGCCTAGGGGTGGATTAAAGTAACCAGCAATGCCGACCAATCCGTGACTGTGCCAAAGGGGCCAATCAGGGAAGGGGAGGACGGGGGGAGAAAAAGGGAGGAAGATGGCATTGGCCTCCCTACTGCCACACACCGAGGCAGCAGCCAATAGGATGCGCTCCTAGGTGCCAGTGACCCCCCTGCCAGGGTGGGGACGCCCTGTGAGGGAAAGATAACAACACCATGAGGATGTAGATGGAAATATGGAAGGGAGGGGGACAGAACAAAAAACACCCCTCCTGTTTACTCAGAGAGGATCAATCCTTGGAGGACCCTGTGTGGTCACATGAGGGGGGTTCCTTCAGGGAAAAGGAAGCTGCCATCCTGAAGACATAGCGGGAATTCCATATGAAAGGAACCCCCCACTTGTCCGTACAGACTCTGATGGAGAACAAAACCAGGTGTATCGGGGCCCCCCCAAAAAAGGGGTATCCTGCAAAAAAAAAAAAAAGGGGGGGATACTGTGCCATTACAAAAATTGCCATGATATAATCATACATACATGTTAATCAAAAACCAATAATATATTTGACATCAAAATCTCTAAAGTTAGAAATGGACAGGCCATGTCAATGAGAGCTAAATAGGTCATGGAAAAAAGGGGGGCTAATACAAGCTAGAAATCAACAAAAAGGTGCAAAAAGCTCCCTATCATAGCTCCAAATAGGCCCAATATGACATCCCAGGGATATATCAATGACCACCTTGCACATCCCCACTATAAAAAGGGCTTAAAGCTCATGGCTTTGTTGAGTCCGGGGTATTTAGTAGCCTTTAATTGATAGATCCACTTGGCTTCAATTTGTAGCAAATGTCTATCAATGTCCCTACCCTTTTCATGTGGGGTGACATGATCGAGGGCCACAAATTGCATCATGGATAAATCAAAACCATGGTGCAGGCCACTATGCCTGCTGATCGGTGTTTCCACTTTTTTCTTTGATATTAGGGCAATGTGGTCCCTAATACGGTGAAAAAAACATACCGTATATACTCGAGTATAAGCCGAGTTTTTCAGCACATTTTCTGTGCTGAAAAAACCCCCCCTCGGCTTATACTCGAGTTAGTGTCTGTGGGTGATGAGTAGATTCACATTAAACAGAGCCCTGCTGCTTCTAAGAGCCGTTCTGTGCTTTGTAACTGATTAAACACATTGGAATGCAGAGAATGCTGAGAGAGGTGTCAGATTCTCAGCTTGATACTATCCCTCGAAAAAC
>BLSH010556801.1:719707-731308 GCA_018402905.1 Glandirana rugosa | reverse complement strand
CACGCTGATGTTAGCTGTTCAGTCCCGCCCACCTCCTGATCTCCGTGAAGAGCTGCAGCTCTCTCTCTGCATTCTCAGCATTCCAATGTGTTTAATCACACTTACAAAGCACAGAACGGCTCTTAGAAGCAGCACAGCTCTGTTTAATGTGAATCTACCTTACTCATCCCTTATGTGTTCTGGCTACAGTCTGTGTCCTGGATAAAATCCCTGTGTCCTGGCTACAATACCTGTGTTCTGGCTACAGTCTCTGTGTCCTGGATAAAATCCCTGTGTCCTGGCTACAATACCTGTGTTCTGGCTACAGTCTCTGTGTCCTGGATAAAATCCCTGTGTCCTGGCTATAATACCTGTGTTCTGGCTACAGTCTCTGTGTCCTGGATAAAATCCCTGAGTTCTGGCTCCCTGTCCCTGTGTTCTGGCTACAATTCCTGTGTTCTGGCTGCTGCATTTGCCACCCTAGGCTTATACTCGGGTCAATAACTTTTCCCAGTTTTTTGTGGTAAAATGAGGTGCCTCGGCTTATATTCGAGACGGCTTATACTCGAGTATATACGGTATTTTTGTTTTTCCCAAGTAAAAGGCCCCACAGTGACATTGCACTGAGTACACAATGCCCGTAGTTTGACAGGTCACAATACAGTGGGGTTTGCAAAGGCGGCCACTGGGTAGCCAGTCTCGTCTTCTAGCCCATGGCTATAGTAATAGAAATAGCCTAGTACATTCCAAATCTGTCAAACCTACTACATTCATGAACGCCCAGAGATCACTTTTCGTAGGTCCAAGTCCTTGAAGGACCAATTAGTTCATAGTAATTATAGTCGGAAAATTCCTTCAAAGACCAAACGGGGGACAGCCCCTTGTGGCAAGTGCAATTACTGCACTTATGTAACACGTACGACACCATTCGTTTACCCAATGGTCTTTGGAAACCCCTCTGCATTATTGTGACCTGTCAAACTACGGGCATTGTGTACTTGTCAGGAAATAACCGTTGCCCCTGGAACACAGGTCTGGAAGCCTGTGCGCGGGCGCACATAGCATGTGCGTGCGCCCGTGTGCATGTGTGCACACCTGTGCGCGCACCTGTGCACGTTTGCGCATGTCTGTGCACGTATATGCGCCGGCATTGGCGCCAAACGGCCCATTTAAGCGGACAGCACCCTGCAACTAGTGCTGTCTGTTCTACAGCGTTCCCTGTGTGTTTCGTGACTATTTGCTTCTGAGACTGCCTGTACCTGTGACCCAGCTTGCCTAACCTTGCTTGAACTCTGCCTGCACTGACCCTCAGCTTGCCTACAACTAACCGCTTGCCTGCTCCATCTGTACCGCACTTGCCCACCTGGTACCGACCCGGCCTGTATCACCAATCTTCTACCATGCATGAGCCTCTGGAGGATCCTCACAACATCATCTGTTTCCATTCCAGCCCTCGTGCCCCCCTGTGCTCTTGAACTTCCTGTCTACTCAATCAGGGGTTCCCAAACCAGGGCTGCAAGAGAGGTTTCCCACTGCATTGTCAGACTCCACCACCAGGTACGTGACAGAAACAGACAGCCATGTCTGAGTCTGAGTAGGGGCCCTCTCCGTTACATGGTCTCTGTCTGCACTTGGATGGGCTCACTCAAGCCATCCAGAACCTGCAAGAAGGATACACCCGGCTGGAATGCCGTCTCCTGGAGTTTTCTTCTCCGGCCCCATGAGGGGTCAGCCAGCTTGCAACTGACACCATGGTCACCTTCCCCATGGAGCCTACTGCTCCCATGCCTGAACGATTCTCAGGGGACCGTAGGAAATTCCGGGCATTGCGCAGTGCCTGTGAGTTATATTTCAGTCTACAGCCTTGCACCTTCTCCCGGGAAGCCATGAAGGTGGGGCTGGTAATCTCCCTTCTGCAAGATGAGCCCTAGTCATGGGCCCATTGGCTCCTGGAGCAAGGGGCTCCTGAAGTCTTTGACCTCTCCCGGTTCTTCCGGGCCATGGCCCAGTTATATGAGGATCCGCACCAGGCAGCCACTGCGGAGGACGCGCTCCACGCTCTCCAACAAGGCCTCCGCCCGGTGGACTATGCGTCTGAGTTCAGGGGTTGGAGCATCAACACAGCCTGGAATGAGGCAGCTATCTGCTACCAGTTTCAGCTAGGCTTAGCAGATCCCTGAAAGATGAGTTGGCCTGTGTGGGGGTGCCATCCGCTCTGGATAAACTCATCGATCAGAGAATTTCCGGCCCACATGGATGCTACCTCATGCCTCCGGCTTTCCAAGTTCTTCTCCAGTCATCTCCGCCATGCCCACCTCTCCTCTTTCGACTCTGTCAGAACCAAAGCAGCAGGGGGTAGGGCACTCTGCCTCTACTGCAGAGAGCTGGGGCATTTTGTGTGAGCCTGCCCTGCCAAGTTGGGTAAGTGCTTTGCTGTCTCTTCTGATCCGGTGCCAAACAATGCTGCTCACCTCACCCTCTCCATACTCCTACAGCTTCCAGGAAGGACTATTTCAGTCCATACAATTATCGATTCTGGAGCTGGCAGCTGTTTTGTGGACTTATCGTTTGCTGCGACCTAAATCCCGCAGGATGGCAGTTCACCTGGCAGATGGCACCACTATTAAATCTGGCCTGGTCACACAAGAAACCACTCCCCTGACCACCACGATGGTCGGAGGTCACCAAGAGCTCCTTAATCTTGATGCCATCACCTCTCCTCTCTTCCCTGTCATCCTTGGCCTACCTTGGCTCCAGGCCCACAATCCCACCATCAACTGGTTTACAGGGAACATTGAGTTCCAATCGCAATACTGCCAAAGGCATTGTCTTCCCAGGACTCCCGGAGCGGATCCTTCCCTATTATGCATGGACTCTGACCCCGGAGCCTGATGTCCGCCAGGCCGTCCTCAGTGTTTACCATGCTTTGCTGGATGTTTTTAGTAAGAAGGGGGCTAAGATCCTTCCTCCCCACAGATCTTATGACTGCCCCATCAAGCTCCTTCCCAGTGCTGAGATCCCCTTGGAAAGGATTTACCCGCTTACGGAACTTGAACTAAGCACCCTCAAATCCTACATAGATGAGAATCTCAGCAAGGGGTTAATCCGTCTGTCCACCTCCCCAGCTGGGGTGGGTATCTTTTTTGTGGCAAAAAAAGCATCATACGCTGCACCCATGCATAGACTACTGGGAACTCAATAATGTTACGGTCAAGAACCGTTATCCCCTTCCCCTAGTACCGGAGTTGTTTCAACGCCTGGGAACGGCCACCATCTTCACCATATAGACCTCCGTGGAGCTTACAATCTGGTACGAATCAGGGAAGGAGATGAATGGAAGACAGCTTTCAGCACTCACTTCGGCCATTATGAGTATTTAGTAATGCCGTTCGGCCTATGCAACCCTTCTGCCACGTTCCAGCACTTCATAAATTATATTTTCAGGGACTTCCTGGACCTCTTTGTCATTGCTTACCTGGATGATATCCTGATCTTTTCTCCTTCCTTAGAGCTTCATCGCAACCATGTCAAAAGGGTACTGGGTCGCCTCCGTCAGCACGGTCTTTATGCCAAGCCAGAAAAGTGAGTTTGAGCAGAGAAGCATACAATTCCTAGGACTCATTTCCATTGGAGGTATCAAGATGGACCCCCCCAAAAGGCTTCCGCCATCCTGGACTGGCCAGCTCCGGCTTACAAGAAGGGAATTCAGCATTTCGTTGGATTCGCAAACTTTTATAGGAAGTTTATCCGGGGGTTCTCCTCCATAATCTCGCCCATCACTCAACTAACCAAACAGGGTATCCCGTTCCAGTGGACTGCTTTTGAGAGGCTCAAGGATCTGTTCACCTCTGCACCTATTCTAAAGCACCTGGACCCTGCTCTTTCTTTTGTTCTGGAGGTCGATGCATCTGAGGTAGTGGTTGGGGCAATTCTCTCTCAAAGGCAAGGTACCAGAGCGCTGCTCTATCCGGTGTTCTTTTCTCGCACACTGTCATCTGCTGAGAAAAATTACGATGTGGGAGATCTTGAACTTTCGGCCAGTAAATCTGCATTAGAGGAATGGCGGTACCTGTTAGAAGGAGCAGCACATCCAATCCTCATTTACATGGACCATAAAAACCTAAAAAATATTTGAGGATTGCCAACCACGACAAGCCAGGTGGGCATTGTTCTTCGCCCGATTCACCTTTCACATCACTTACAGGCCCGGGTCGATGAACACCAAGCCGGACTCCCTTTCTCGCATGATCAATGCACCTGGAACCCCTATTATCTTCTGATACCATCCTGCCATCCGGTAGCTTCTTGTTACTGCTAAAAGATGTGCTGTCGCAGATTCAACAAGCTACCATGGAGGCAAACTCCCTTCCTGGAACCCCTCTGCAGCCCAAAGACGGGTTGCTCTGGCACAATCACAGGATATTCGTGCCAGAGAACTTACGAACCCCAGTCCTAGACCTCTGCCATGACCACCGACTCGCTGGGCACTTCAGTGTAAGGGGAGCAAGACTCAGTCATGGGGCCTCCTTAAACCAATGCCCGTCCCGGAGAGGTCTTGGAGTCACATATCCATTGACTTTATCGTGGAGTTACCCCCTTCTGAAGGGTTCTCCACCATCTTCGTGGTGATGGACAGGTTCACCAAGATGGCTCACTTCCTGCCCTTGAAGGGCACACCTTCTGCCCCAGAGACTGCTAAAATTTTCATTAAGGAAATTGTGAGGCTCTACGGGATACCAGCAGATGTGGTGTCTGACCGTGGTGTGCAATTTACCTCCAAGTTCTGGAGATCCCTATGCAAATCCCTGAAGATTGGGCTGTCCTTGTCCTCTGCCTATCACCGGCAGACGAACGGCCAGACAGAATGTACAAATCAAATGCTGGAGCAATACCTGCATTGTTTTTCTTCTTTCACCCAGAATGACTGGATTACGCTCCTACCGCTGGCTGAGTTTGCGTACAATAACTCTGTCCACTTTGCCACTCAACAGTCGCCATTCTTGGCCAATTATGGATTCCACCCAGCCTTCTTGTCCAATGCCTGTCCCGAGAGTCCGGTGCCAGCTGTGGCTAACTGACTGGATTTCTTCACCTCCAACAATAAACTTTTATAGGAAACAATGGCAAGAACACAGGCTGCTAACAAGGAGGCTTATGACAAGAAGAGACGTGGCGAGTTGAACCTGGAACCAGGCAGTCAAGTCTGGCTATCTACTGCCAATTTGAGACTGGCATGCCAGTCCAAGAAATTAGGTCCAAGATTCTTGGGGCCATTCCCTATGAAGAGGGAAATTAATGAGGTGGCATATGAACTGGAGTTGCCTGAGTCGTTTCGTATCCATCCCGTCTTTCTTGTGTCCCTGTTAAAACCTAAGACCTCTGATCCCTTTCTGGACCGGAAGACAGGTCCATCTGCACCAGTACTGGTTGACAAGATGGAGGAATTTGAGGTAGAATCCATCCTGGATTGCAGGAGGAAAGGTGGCGGCATCCAGTACCTGGTCAAATGGAAGGGCTACGGCCCCAAAGAAAGCTCTTGGGAACCAGAAACTAACTTTCATGCGGAGAAACTAATTAAGGCTTTCAAGAGAAACCATCCCGAAAAGTTGTCCCGTTTGGCTGTTTGGGCATCCGGAGGCTGCCCCTGGGGGGGGGGGCAATGTCAGGAAACAAGCGTTGCCCCCGGAACACGGGTCTGGAAGCCTGTGCGCGCGCCTGAGCGCGTTTGCGCGTGTAAGCGCCGGCATTGGCGCCAACCAGCCCATTTAAGTGGACAGCACCCTGCAACCAGTGCTGTCTGTTCTACAGCATTCCTTGTGTGTTCCGTGGCTATTTGCTTCTGAGACTTCCTGTACCTGTGACCCGGCTTGCCTAACCTTGCTTAAACTCTGCCTGCACCGACCCTCAGCTTGCCTACGACTACTCTTCTGCCTGATCCTTTGTACTTCTGCTGCCTGCCTGTTTACAACCCTGCCTGTACCCGACTACACGCTTGCCTGCTCCATCTGTACCGCACTTGCTCGCCTGCTACCGACCCGGCCTGTATCATCTTCTGCCTTGCACAAGCCTCTGGAGTCTGTGTCCATTCCAGCCCTCATGCCCCCCTGTGCTCTGGAACTTCCTGTCTACTCTACCAGGGGGTCCTGAACCAAGGCTGTAAGAGAGGTTGCCACTGCATTGTCAGACTCCACCACCAGGTACGTGACAGTACTTAATGCAATGTCACTGTGGGGCCTTTTTACGTGGGAAAAATGAAAATATGTTTTTTCCACCTTATTAGGGACCACATCTCCCTGATATCAAAAAAAAAAATGGAAACACTGATCAGCAGGCATAGTGGCCTGCACCATGGCTTTGATTTATCCATGATGCAATTTGTGGCCCTCGATCATGTCACCCCACATGAAAAGGGTAGGGGCATTGATAGACATTTGCTACAAATTGAAGTGGATCTATCAATTAAACGCTACTAAATACCCCGGACTCAACGAAGCCATGAGCTTTAAGCCCTTTTTATAGTGGGGATGTGAAAGGTGGTCATTGATATATCCCTGGGCTGTCATATTGGGCCTATTTGGAGCTATGATAGGGAGCTTTTTGCTCCTTTTTGTTGATTTCTAGCTTGTATTAGCCCCCCTTTTTTCCATGACCTATTTAGCTCTCATTGACATGGCCTGTCCATTTCTAACTTCGGAGATTTTGATGTCAAATATATTATTGGTTTTTGATTAATATGTATGTATGATTATATCATGGCCATTGTTGTAATTTCACAGTACCCCTTTTTTTTTTTTTGCAGGGTTCCCCTTTTTATGGGGGGCCCCGATACACCTGGTTATGTTATCCATTGGAGTCTGTACGGACAAGTGAGGGGTTCCTTTCATTTGGAAGTCCCGCTATGTCTTCAGGATGGCAGCTTCCTTTTCCCTGAAGGAACCCCCTTATGTTACCACACAGGGACCTCCATGGACTGATCCTCTCCATTTGGGTAAACAGGAGGGGAGTTTTTTGTTCTGTCCCCCTCCCTTCGCTGTTTCCATCCACATCCTCATGGTATTGTTATCTTTCCCTCACAGGGCATCCCCATCCTGACGGGGGTCATCTGCCAACTAGGAGCACATCCTATTGGCTGCTGCCTTGGTGTGTGGCAGTAGGGAGGCCCGATGCCATCTTCCTCCCTTTTTCTCCTCCCCCTGTCCTTCCCTTCCCTGATTGGCCCCTTTGGCACAGTCACAGATTGGTCGGCATTGCTGGTTACTTCCATCCACCCCTAGGCATGGATGCCGCCCTTTGCCCTCCTCTTGTCAGCCGCCCGCATTAGTGGAGGACTTTCCATGGTGGTCAGAGCCTCCCGATGCATGTGTGCCATGTCATCACGTTTTATGATGCCGGCACATGCGCAGTGGTCGTACACGTCAGCTAGCGGCGTCAGATATTGGTACCTATGAGAGTGCTCACAGCACCTGTAACGGCAGGGGAATTCTGGAGACGGACGGCTTGGTTTTTCAAATGGTAACTACTCTCAATTGACTCAACAATCTGGTAACTTTTAAGTCTTATGTTTGAACTGACACCAAAATGTTTGCTTAGACCTTTATAGGTAAATTAGGATATCCCGGTAGGGAACGCTTTGTTTGACCCTCGGGACCATTTTTTGTCAAGCTGACCATCTTCATATGTGCCTTGGTTATTCCCTGAAATGTGTTGCTGAGCTGTTATCTGGATTTTGTGAGTAGCAGTTTATACCTCTTGCTCTTTGGGCATTTTATATGGTTTCCTCTCACCAGCCTTTCCTCATCTAAGCTATTATCCCTTGCCTCTGTAGATACCTTCTCTGTGAGTTGCCCTTGTTGGGCCTTTCCGTACTAAGGGATAGCATAAGGGTATTCCCAGCCAAGTCTGGGCAGCACACTCTGCAGCCTCCTACTGAGCATCCGGGTTGTTCCCAACAGGGCTTATTGGCTCCCCAACAATTGTGGAATCCTCTACACTCCCCATTTGGAGGCGAGTTGGTACAGTTTTTTTTTTCTCTCAAAAATGGGCTACTGTGACAATCCGGGTACTTTTTGAACATATTGCATATATGTATTTGTTTTTTGATATTTGAATTATGTATAATTTTTGTGTTTTTGTTAGTTTCTTGTATTCTTGTTTATGTTTATTTTTAGTTTTTTTTTCATATTTCTATTTAGAATTTATGTAAGCCCTGTCGTTACCGACAAAGCACATAGTGAAACATGTAGAACCAGAGGGCACTACCATAAACTTTTCTCAGTATCAAATTTGTTCACATGTTGTAACGCTCACCTATGTTACCTAAAGGGAGGTTGATTTACTGACTTCTGAAGCTTAACCACTTACCAACCGGGCCCTTTTTTTTACATTTGTTGGTTACTAGCTAAAAACTGTTTATTTTGCTAGAAAATTACTTAGAACCCCCAAACATTATATATATATTTTTTCAAACACCCTAGAGAATAAAATGGCGATAGTTGCAATACTTTTTGTCACACGGTATTTGCGCAGCGGTCTTTCAAGCGCTTTTTTGAGTTAACAAATAAGACAACAGTAAAGTTAGCCCAATTTTTTTGTATATTGTGAAAGAGGATGTTACGCCGAGTAAATAGATACCATACATGACACGGTTGAAAATTTTGCGCACTCGCGGAATGGCGACAAAGTCCGGCACTTAAAATTTCCATAGGTGACGCTTTAAATTTTTTTATTGGTTACCAGGTTAGAGGTGCAGAGGAGGTCTTTTACTAGTATTATTGCTCACACTCTGGCGATCACGGCGATACCTCACATGTGTGGTTTGAACACCGTTTTCATATGCGGGCGCGACTTACGTATGCGGATTCTTTGTTGCGCGAGCTTGCGGGACGGTGGCGCTTTAATTTTTTTTTTTTTTTTTTTTTATTTATTTATTTATTTTTAACACTGTTCCTTTAAAAAAAAATCTGATCACTTTTATTGCTATCACAAGGAATGTAAACATCCCTTGTGATAGTAATATATGGTGACAGGTACACTTTTTGGAGGGCTGGGGGGTCTAAAAGACCCCCCATCCCTCCTTTACACTTCACAGTATTCAGATCGCCAAAAACGGCGATTCTGAATACTGTAATTTTTTTAAAATTGGCGCCGTTGGCCGCCGAGTAAACCGGAAGTGACATCACTTCCGCAATTTCCCGAAGGAGACCTGATCAGAGCCGATTACGGCTTCTATCAGTCTCCTTCCAGCGGGCGGAGGTGCCGGATCATCACTCCGGTCTCCCGGTGGGACGGGAGGCCAGAGAAGAGCGGAGGAAGGCGGCGGGAGGGGGGATGTCCTCTCCCGCCCCCTGGGATAACGACCGAGCGGCTCCCAAGCCGGATCGGTTGTTACCCCTGGATAGCCGACCGCCAGCTCTAAAAAATGATACCGGGATATAGCCTGCAGCTGCAGGCTATGTCCCGGTACAGCCGGTCAAAGCCAGCTGCCACCTATTTACGGCGCTGGGGCTGAAGTGGGCTGAAGTGGTTAATTGTATTAAATAAAGCTTGTTTATTTAATTTTATGCATTCTGTTTTTGTGATTTTTTTGGCACCATAAAAATCCCTTTCCTCAAAAAGTATTTCTTTCTGCAATTTAATTTCTGGGATGACGGTGCCTTTGGCCTATTGAGTGTATTGCAGCTTTTCAGAATCTGCTCACTAGCACAGATTTAGCCCTGGTTCACATTGGTGCGTTTTGGCATGCGATTTGACATGTCAAATTGCATGCCAAATCGGTGGCAATGGCACTGTCTTAATTGGTGCGATGCTGCATTTGCGGCACCGCACCGATTTCCAATATATATATATATATATATATATATATATATATATATATATATATATCTATATATATACACACACACACACACACATACAGTATCTCACAAAAGTGAGTACACCCCTCACAGGGTATTTGTACTGTCCTGATATTTTAGGGCTTCAAGAAATGAGCTAGACGGTCAATACATCATACATACATCATACATATGCACATTATCTTACAAAAGTGAGTACACCCCTCACATTTTTGTAAATATTTTATGCTATCTTTTAATGTGACAACGCTGAAGAAATGACACTTTGCTACAATGTAAAGTAGTGAGTGTACAGCTTGTAAAACAGTGTAAATTTGCTGTCCCCTCAAAATAACTCAACACACAGCCATTAAAGTCTTCCTGCTAATGCTAAAACACACCCCTTTGTAGTCTTTGAGACCGTATAAATGATGTAACTTCCTTCACAGCTCTGATGATGGGTGGGATTGAATACATCCTGATTAGCATTCAATCCCGCCCAGTCACACCTACAAGAAGAGTCCAAACATCCCAAGTCCCGCCTCACAGATCACAGCATTATTCAAATAGGAAACCCCTTCATGCACAACCTGTTCTGAAAGCTAGCAGTGCCAGTGTGAACAGGAATGGTCCTACCCATCAGATACCACCCTCCCAGAGCCTTGCTCTCTGTGAAGGGATTCATTTACATATGAAGAAAAACCTTCATTATAACCTTCCTCTGTAGTCATGCAGTAAGCCGTTATTCTTTGGCATGCTGCAAGACAGGAATGACACAGGAAGAGGTATGACACATTTACACCTGCTTTGCTGATTGAACAGTGTAAATTTTCTGTCCCCTCAAAATAACTCAACACACATCCATTAATGTCTAAACCACTGGCAACAAAAGTGAGTACACTCCTAAGTGAAAATGTCCAAATTGGGCCCAAAGTGTCAATATTTTGTGTGGCCACCATTATTTTCCAGCACTGCCTTAACCCTCTTGGGCATGGAGTTCACCAAAGCCTCACAGGTTGCCACTGGAATCCTATTCCACTCCTCCATGACGACATCACGGATCTGGTGGATATTAGAGACCTTCCATTTGAGCATGCCCCTCAGAAGCTCAATAGGATTTAGGTCTGGAGATATGCTTGGCCAGTCCATCACCTTCACCCTCAGCTTCTTTAGCAAGAAAGTGGTCGTCTTGGAGGTGTGTTTGGGGTTGTTATGTTTGAATACTGCCCTGTGGTCCAGTCTCTAAAGGGAGGGGATCATGCTCTGCTTCAGTATGTCACAGTACATGTTGGCATTCATGGTCCCCTCAATGAACTGTAGCTCCCAATTGCCGGCAGCACTCATGCAGCACCATTCCATGACACTCCCACCACCATGCTTGACTGTAGGCAAGACACACTTGTCTTTGTACTCCTTACCTGGTTGCTGCCACACATGCTTGACACCATCTGAATCAAATAAGTTTATCTTGGCCTCATCAGACCACAGGACAGTGTTCCAGTAACCATTCCTCATGTTTCTGTTCACACAGAACGGATGTCAGTTCGTACCACCACCCTCACAGTACCTTACCACGACGTACTCACGACGGCCGTTAACCCTCGATGTCAAGTAACTCCCCTGGTACTTACGGTTGTACATGACACTGTATGACTTCGTCTCGTACTAGGGGAGGGAAATCTCTGACCTGGTGTCCCGTCATAAGTTTGTATTGTTGGGGTTTGTGTGGAGGTTCTGCTGGTGAAAGAACGATTTCTTCGACTCCCACTTCCACTACCTGACCGGTTCG
>BLSH010556801.1:693238-704796 GCA_018402905.1 Glandirana rugosa | reverse complement strand
CATATCTCCCGATCGTAGTGTTGGGGTCGGCATCTCTGGACGGAACACTGCTGGGGTGTCTTGCGAGAAGTCAAGTGTAGGCAGTGAGGACCGCGGAGATTTGCGGAGTGTGAGGCCTCTAGGGTCGGACCACGTGGCGCCGCCACCTTGGCTCCTGGGGAAAGATGCTGGAGCTTGGAGAAAAAACGCTGCAATTCTCCTTGCGGGCTGATCGTTCGAGATCTGCGGGTAGTAGAGCGTGTTTTGTGCCTCTTAGCTGACAGCATGCCTGGTCTTAGAAAGCTTGATCGGGCGGGGAGGACAGGGAGAGGCACGGAGCTCACAGAAACACGTCTTCACTCAGCCATGTCCAGGGCACGCCCCCCCAATCTATTCTTTTATATGCTAGTCAAATTCTATTTGAAATTTGAATTTCAGAAGAAGGTTATATTCTATTTTATGCTCTTCTATGCTATTGTTTTTTCTAATCTATTCTTTTTTATTATTTCATTTTCAATTCTGTTTTCTATGCTATTATTTTCCTTTATTTTCTATTGTATTCTAATCTATTCTTTTCTGTTCTATTCAAATTTATTCTATTTGAATTTCAAATTACAAAAGGTTATATTCTTTCTATTTTATTCTATTCAATTATATTGTTTTATTTTCTATTATTTCATTACTTGTTCTATTCTAGTCTTTTATGTTCTATTTTATTCTATTGTTTTTTTCTATTCTGTTCTCTTCTATTATTTATTTTTCTCTCTTATGCTATTCTATTCTTTAATTTTCTATTCTATCGATTTATTTTCTATTCTATTTGTTTTCCATTCTTTTATTTTGTATTTTGTTCTGTTTTGCTCTATTATATTCTATTCTTTTGTTTTCTATTCTATGATATTCTTTTCTGTTCTATTCCTTTATTTTCTATTCTGTTTTATTCTCTTCTGAAATTTGAATTCGATAACGACTCAAATTAGATTCTAATTTCATCTGCAATTTATGTTTCATTATTTCGGATTCGTTTAAATTAGTTTCTATTGTAATTCGGATACATCTGAATTCCCAAATAATGGAAAATTCGTCCGAATTTTGACTCGAAATGAAACAAACTGCACATGTCTATAATTCATGAAGCACACAAAATGGACACATCTTGTAGTGAAGGTAATATTACATTTGGACGAGCTTGGAACAAAAAAAAAACTATTCCTAAGTCAATGAAAATTGTAGAACAGCATAAAATGGGGATTTGGAAAGACATTGTGATTTTAAGTAAGCTGGGCACGCTGAGAATGCATACTGTAATGCGTGATTAATCAACTAAATAGAAGGGAGAAGGTAGACACAGCAGAGACTGAGTATAATTGGTAATGTGTGAGAATGCAGCATGTTTGGTGACTACACATACACTTTACAACAACCAAAGATTTGTGTGTGGCTAAATTGAATTTTGTGTATGTTGTGTGTGCAAACACTATATACTGTACACATTACAAATCATGCCTTTAACCACTTCAGCCCCGGAAGGATTTACCCCCTTAATGAAAAAACAAATGTATTCATCAATTTAGGCCAATATATATTCTTCCACATATTTGTGGTAAAAGAATCGCAATATGTGTATATTGATTGGTTTGCACAAAAATGTATGGTGTTTTTACTATTTTTTTTTACTAGTAATGATTTTTTTTATCGGGACTGTGATATTGCGGTGGACATATCGGACATTTTTTACCCTTTTTTGGGACCATTGACATTTATCCAGAGATCAGATCTAAAAATAGCCACTGATTACTATATAAATGTCATTGGCAGGGAAGGGGTTAACCTGCAGGGGGCAATCAATGGGTTAACTATGTTCCCTAGGCGTGTTCTAACTGTGTGGGGGCTGGGCTGGCAGGAGCATGACAGATCTAACTGATCCTGATAACAGGAATCAGTAGATCACTGTCATGCCACCTGACAGGACCGGGGAACCGCCATGTTTACATCGGTGGTTCTCAGGTTTTCTTCTGTAGCAGGTGATTGCGTGTCGCCGGCGGACATCGAGTCCGCCCGACCTGCGGCCCCACTCAGGGAGCATGCAGCAGGCAGTAGAGCACGCCGTCGGCGGCACGTGCTCGCCTCCTAGCTACGTGTGCATGAAACACCATTTATAAACTGTGATTTGAGCTATGCTGCCAACTTGCAGCAGTAAAGGTACGAGAGCCGGTCGGAAACTGGTTAACATAGACAATTTGCTGTTTCTCTGTGTAGCGGTGCCGCACCAAGCTAACCAGAACTCCTATTGTACAGAGACTTAGCCTGTCAGCCTTCAGGAGTGAGTTCACCCCCTCCCTTCTTGTTTCTCACAAACATTTACAAAGAGACAGCCCACTCTGCCCTTTCCCCTGACTATTCATTGGCAGGATGAGCTCAACCAATCACGGCAGCAGCCTTTGCAAGAGGAGAGGAAATATTCTCCAGAGGAGCTTCTTGGGAGGGACAGAATTGCCTCGAGGAGTGGAAGAGTGCAGACGTGGTACAGAATGCTGCGCCCTCACACCAGGGGGGGGGGGCATTGCACCTGTTACAGCCAGAGTGGGGTCTCGGACATCCGGAACGAAAGGGGAATCCCGGAGAGTGGCTCCTCAGCATCCTGTTTGGCGTGCAAGTTCTTGTGGGATGGTATCAATCGGGCACTCGGGAAGACCGGTGTTGCAGTTTCACTGCAGCCTCTGGGACGTAGGAGTTGGTGAGGGGCTATTGCCCAAAAACACTCTTTAACCGCTTGCCGACGGCTGATCGGCAATTGACGGCGACAGAGTGGCTCTGTAACGCGAAACGCCATCATACGACGGCGGCCGCGAGACAGAGCCTAGTGAGCGCGCGCCGACATGTCCACTAAAATATCGCAGTACCGCTAAAAATCGCAGATCGCCGCCATTACTAGTAAAAAATAAAAAACAAAATAAAAACCCCAAAAATGAATTCTCATCATCCGTAAACGCGACCACTTTTGCGCAAACCAATCAATAAACGCCAATTGCGTTTTTTTTATCGCAAATATGAGGACGAATATAAATCGTCCAAAAACGGTGAAAAAAAATGTTTTTTTATATTTTTTTTTTGGATTTGTATATGAGCAAAAAGTAAGAAATTTGGTTTTTTTTGCAAAATTGTCGCTCTTCTTTTGTTTATAGCGGCGATCAGAAATGACGCAGAGGTGATCAAATACCACCAAAAGAAAGCTCTATTTGTGGGAAAAAAAGGACCCAAATTCAGTTTGGGTACAACGTCGCACGACCGCGCAATTTTCAGTTAAAGCGACGCAGTGCCGAATCGCAAAAAGGGCTCCGGTCCTAAAGCTGGAAATCCTTCCGGGGCTGAAGTGGTTAAGCTAGAACTCTTTCTTATCGTGGTAACCCTGCCTCATTAAGTACCCCAAACCGTATTGCGGTCACACTTTGTTTGACAGGTAAAGTACTGGACAAGCTTATTTGAATCAAAGGAGTTCACTTTACCATAGAAGATCAATAAGTGCACCACCATAAACTTGTTCTAGGGCCCTAACTGTGTTCAGGCCACGAAGTATCTATGTATTGATCCACGCTGGGGGCTGGTTTAACACTCAGGTTGGGACACTGAGATCGAGCAGGCCTGCTAGGACTGTGGTGCCGGGATGAGGGAGAGAGAGGATTGACAGAGAAGTATAATGTCATTCCTGTACTCTCCTTCTGCCTGGACTCATATAGCCCAACTTGGGTGGGTTGTCAGATGCTTTGCCGAATCAAATGGTGTGTTTCCTGAATTTGTTTATCTCTGAAGTGTTTATCTCTGCATTCCGGGGCCATTCTACCTAAAGGGGGACTCTGAGAGCAGACAAAATTTGACCTTCTAATTAGTTTTCTCTGTAACCTTTCGCTCTATTGTCCTTTACTACACCAATATACTATTTCATATCACTGTGACTGTTGTCTCATCTCTTTTAAGCAGTCCTACAGTAAATGTTACCTTTTTATTTCATCATAATCTGTGTCTGTCATTGTGGTATTTGCATTATATTACTGTCAGGTGTGCAAAGGGGCTGGGCTTGTTCTTAAGGTTGTAAAGGTAGAGTAAAGAACCAACGCTATTCAAGCGGCTCCTGCGGGGCTAGTGCTACATCTGTTAAACAATGAGATCAAAGCAGAAAAAAAACAGTATCATGTGATCAGTCTTATATTTATGTGCCCTTTATAGCCAGAATAGCACATTTATTGTCCAAGAGATGGGATGTAAGGTAACACTTCCTGCTTGCTTCTTACCTGCTGTACAGCAGTCTGTTCACTGCTAGACGTGTGCAATTTGTTTCAGTCCGAATATAAATTCAGACAAATTTTTGGTTATGTGAAGAATAGCTGGTTGTTAAGGAGTGGGCTGGGAAGCTGGCCGCCACATCCTTAACAACCGATGAGTCATCAGCTGTCAGCAGGCTTCCCCACTGACAGCTGAAATGTAAACAAAAGAATGCTGGCAATGAAAAATTCAGTAATAAAAAACAATGTGCATACCAGGCCCTTAGGGTTCGGTATGGATGTTAAGGAGAATCCCATGCCAAGATTAAAAAAGGGCATAGTGTCCCCCCCGAAAATCCATACCAGACCCTTATCCAAACATGGAAAAAAAAGAGAAAATGTGATCTGTCACACCCACCATGGCATGCCTCCATCCCTAGTATACAAGAGAACAGAACAATTGGTCATGGGATTTTATATGAGGCATGTCACGTAAAATAGAGAGTACATAAAGTATCAAAAAATGTATAAATTTATTGACATAACAGGTAAAAATGTTACACAGTCAAACTGTTACAATAAAATACAATACTCTGGCCATTAAGGGCCATGTGGAAAGCTAACACATTGCATAATGACTTGGGTAAGAAATTGTATTGGTACATTCATGGCATAGCATGCATGGACAAAAACATGATGTATGTGATGACAATTAGATGGTGAGGGCACTGTGTCACTCTACGCGTTTCGTGGCATTGTAGCCACTCGTCAGGAGTGCAATGGCCTATAATTGTAAATGATAAAGGCAATAGTAAGTTGATACTGCTGGATACTACTGTTTTAACACTTATGAACTTTGCAAGAAAAACACGCATTGGATGTTTAGAGATTTTTATTGACTTTTATAGATTTTCACTGAGTTATATTGGTTTGTATCACCATTATATTATATTGTTTTGTATCACTTTTACTACTATCTACCTTTATATGGTTGTTATATATTCACCCATGCGCGGCATTTTGTTACACTACTTATGATCACAATTTATGTTTGGATTGTTATGCCAGCTGCTTTTGTTTAATCATCACACAGGAGCGCAACATTTTTTTCATTTATTGAAGCTCAAAGGAGTTTCCTGGCGTGGCAGTTCTTCAGATAATGTGCTGACGACAAGACACGAGTGGTTTGCACGCTGTGCAATCAGAGCCCGAAGCGAGGCATACATATTCTAAACCTGAACACAACCTGCATGACCAGGCATCTACATGCAAAGCACGAGCTGCAGTGGAATAAGCACCTCAAAATCCAAGAAAGGTCTTGGGCTCCTCCTGCTTCCTCTTCTGCTGTTGCCTCGGCCTCTTCCTCCACCTCTACATCGCCAGTGTCACCTGCCACCCAGCAAACAGACAATGTGACAGCAACGCTACCATGCCCGCCACCATCCCCAAGCATTTCCATACCATGGTCCCATGGAAGCTTACAGCTGTCCATCTCCCAAACACTGGAGAGAAAGAGGAAGTACCCCCCTACCCACTCGCGATCCCTGGCCTTGAATGCCAGCATTTCAAAATTCCTGGCCTTTGAAATGCTGTCATTCCGTCTGGTGGACACGGACAGTTTCAAAAACCTGATGGCGATGGCTGTGCCACAGTATGTGGTTCCCAGCCGCCACTACTTTTCCAGGCGAGCCATCCCTTCTCTGCCCAAACAAGTCGAGGACAAGATCAAGTGTGCATTGTGCAATGCCATTTGTGGCAAGGTCCACATAACCACTGATACGTGGACCAGTAAGCACGGGCAGGAACGCTATATCTCGCTAACTGCACACTGGGCAAATGTAGTGGCGGGCGGGCAGGCCTGAGGCGGATAGCAGTTTGGCGCATGTCCTTCCACCACCGAGGATTGTAGGGCATTTCTCTTTGCCTCCTGTTGCCTCCTCATACTCCGCTTCCTCCTCCTCTACCACCTCCTCATCCGGTCAGCGTAACACCTTCACCACCAACTTCAGCACATCCAGGGGGAAACGACAGCAGGCCATTTTAAAAGTGAAATGTTTGGGGGATAAACCCCACACTGCGCAGGAGCTGGGGACGGGCATCGAACAACAGACTGATGAGTGGTTGTTGCCACTGAGCCTCAAGTCCCGCCTGGTGGTGTGCGATAATGGGCAAAATCTCGTAGCAGCTCTGGGCCTAGCCGGTTTGACGCACATCCCTTGCCTGGCACATGTGCTGAATTTGGTGGTGCAGAAATTTCTAAAAAACTATCCAGATATGTCAGAGCTGCTGCAGAAAGTGCGGGCCGCCTGTGCGTGCTTTCGGCATTCTCACCCTGCTGCTGCTCGCCTGTCTGTGCTGCAGCGGAACTTCGGCCTTCCTGCTCACCGTCTCCTATGCGACATGCCCACAAGATGGAACTCCACTTTGCACATGCTGGAGAGGCTGTGCGAGCAGCAGCAGGCAATAGTGGAGTTTCAGCTGCAGCACGTACGGGTCAGTCTCTCCACAGAACAGCACCACTTCACCACCAATGAGTGGGCCTCCATGCGAGACCTGTGTACCATATTGCGATGTTTTGAGTACTCCATCAACATGGCCAGTGCTGATGACGCTGTGCTCAGCGTTACTATCCCACTTCTATGTCTCCTTGAAAAAACACTTCGGGCGATGATGGAAGAGGATGTGGCACAGGAGGAAGAGGAGGAGGAAGAGGGGTCATTTCCATGGTTATCAGGCCTGTCATTCACAAGTGGCTCGGACGGTGGGTTCCTGCACCAGCATAGGCCAGTTAAAACATTTTCAAGCCAGGGCACAGTTCTGAAGGATGAGGAGGACGAGGATGATGATGAGGAGGAGGAACCGTGTTCACAGCTGGGTGGCACCCAACGCAGCTCGTGGGCATCACTGGAGCATGGCTGGGGGATACTGAGGACACAGATGATACACCTCCCACAGAGGACAGCTTGTCTTTGCCTCTGGGCAGCCTGGCACACATGAGCGACTACATGCTGCAGTGCCTGCGCAACGACAGCCGAGTTGCCCACATTGTAACTTGTGCTGATTACTGGGTGGCCACCCTGCTGGATCCCCGTCACAAAGACAACGTGCCGTCCTTAACTCCCTCACTGGAGCGTGATCGGAAGATGCACGACTACAAGCGCACGCTGGTAGACGCGCTGCTGAGGGCATTCCCAAATGACACCGGGGGCTCAGTGGAAGCACAAGGCGAAGGCAGAGGAGGAGGAAGAGGTCACCAACGCAGCTGTGGCACCGCTAGCACCTCAGAAGGCAGGGTTAGCATGGCCGAAATGTGGAAAAGCTTTGTCAGCAGCACGCCACAACAAACAGCCCCACCAGCTGATAGGCAACGTCTTAGCAGGAGGCAGCATTTCAGCAACATGGTGGAACAGTATGTGTGCACACGCCTACACATACTGACTGATGGGTCTGCCCCATTCAACTTCTGGGTCTCCAAATTGGGCACATGGCCTGAGCTTGCCCTTTATGCCTTGGAGGTGTTGGCCTGCCCTGCAGCCAGTGTATTGTCTGAACGTGTGTTTAGCACGGCAGGGGGCGTTATCACAGACAAGCGCAGCCGCCTGTCCACAGCAAACATGGTCAAGCTAAAGTTTATTAAAATGAGCCAGGCATGGATCCCACAAGACTTGTCTGTACCTTGTGCAGAATAGACATTTATACCGGCCTCACACAGCCATTGGTATACTTAAGTGAACTTATTCTTTTTTTTTTAATATGTCTTAATATTTTGGGGGCTAACCCAATTAGAAAAAACCCCAAACAAACAAAAAACAGTGTTGGCTACCTCCTCCTCCTCCACCGCCACTTCCACCTACACCGCCACGGTCGCTGCCTCCTCAACCTCCTACTCCACATCCACCTCCTCCACCATTTTTTTTTTTATGTGATTTTAAGTTATTTCCTTATCCGCATTTGTTTGCAGGGCACTTGTTCTACTCTTATCCCCATTTTGCTTCCTTTTGCAGCCCTCTAGCCCTTTCCAGGACTTTTTTAGAGCCATTTTAGTGCCCAAAAGTTCGGGCCACCATTGACTTCAATGGGGTTCGGGGTCAAGTTCGGGGCCGAACTCAAACTTTTTTGCGAACTTCGGCCGAACCCGCCGAACCCGAACATCCAGGTGTCCACTCAACTCTAGTCCTGTCCCTGCCTGACAAGGCAACACATCTAGTGCTCTCCATTTCCTTACAACTCCCCCGTGGGAGTATCCAAGTCCCAGCCATTCTGGACTCAGGCGCCTGCAGTTGTTTTGTGGACTTGTCCTTTCCAGCACAACACCAGATTCCCCTCAGACCCAAGGCCCCCCAGATTGTCGTCCACCTGGCTGACGGATCTACCATTAAATCGGGTACAGTTATCCATGAGACCATTCCCCTCCTTTCCAAGACTGTCACTGGTCATTCAGAATATCTGCTACTAGACGCCTTTGCGTCCCCTCTTTTCCCCATCATTCTTGACCTGCCATGGCTGCGGGCACACTGCCCCAACATTAATTGGTCTACAGGTGACATTCAGTTCACATCCTCCTACTGCCTGCACCACTGCCTACAGCAAGCCCCGGAGCCTCCTTCCTCTGTCCTATGTCTGTACCCTGACCCTGACCAGGAGACCCGTGATGCGGTCCCTTTGGCATATCATGACTTTTTAGATGTGTTTAGCAAGAAGGGGGCAGACAAGCTGCCTCCCCACAGGGCCTATGATTGCCCCATTGAGCTATTGTCAGGTACAGAAGTGCCTTTTGGCAGGATCTACCCGCTCTACGAGGGAGAACTAAAGGCCCTCAAGGCCTACCTGGATGATAATCTGAAGAAGGGGTTCATCCGGCCGGGGCAGGAATCTTTTTTGTTGAGAAAAAGGATCAGTCCCTCAGGTCATGTATAGACTATTGTGACCTCAACAAAATTATGATAAAAAAACGCTATCCCTTACCCTTGGTGCCTGAACTGTTCCAGCGACTGGGCACTGCTACCATCTTCACCAAGCTGGACCTCCATGGGGCATATAACCTCATTCGCATTTGAGAGGGTGACGAATGGAAAACGGCCTTCAGAACCAGATTCGACCACTACGAGTATTTGGTCATGCCCTTGCTTCGGCCACCTTGCAGCACCTGGTAAATGATGTGTTCAGAGATTACCTAGATCAGTTTTTATAATCTATCTCGATGATATTCTCATCCTCTCATCAACCCTGGAGGAGCACCGCAGGCACGTCAAGTGCGTCTTGGAACGTTTACGGCAACATGGACTTTACGCAAAAGCTGAAAAGTGTGTATTTGAATGCTCCAGGATCCCCTTTTTGGGCCTCATCATTTCTGTTACAGGAGTCACTATGGATCCACAAAAAGTCTCTGCACCTGTACACAAAAAGGGGGTCCAACGTTTCGTAGGCTTATTAAGGGGTTCTCCGCTGTGATCGCCCCAATCACTCAGCTTACAAAACAGAACTATAGCTTCCAGTGGTCCCTCGAGGCTCAAATGGCCTTCCTGACACTTAAAAAGTTATTCATCTCCGCTCCTGTCCTGAAGCACCCGGATCCAGTCCGGCCTTACATTCTAGAGGTGGATGCACCAGAGACCGCGGTGGGAGCGGTTCTTTCCCAGAGACGAGGCCCCAAGGCTTCTCTCCACCCCATTGACTTTTTCTCCCAGAAGGTCACGCCACCAGAGACCCACTACGATGTTGGGGATCGTGAGCTGCTGGCAATTGAGTCCACCTTGGAGGAGTGGCAGTATTTGCTGGAGGGAGCCGCACACCCTGTCCTGGTCTTTACCAACCAAAAAATATCAAGCCGGATGCTTTGTCCAGGATGTTCTGTGAATCTGGAAGTCCGGCCCCACCAGACACCATCATCCCTTCCTGGAGCTTCTTGTTGTCTCAGGAGGACCTGCTGTCTCAGGTCAGATGATCTCTAACCAGCTCCACCGTGCCACCCGACCACCGACTGATAATAAAAGACGGGCTGTGGTGGTACCATGACAGGATCTTCATCCCTGAGGAACTGCACCTGACCATCTTAGAACTCTGTCATGATCACAAATTGGCCGGGCATTTCGAGTCGCAAAACGCTGGAACTGTTGTCACGCTCCTTTTGGTGGCCCTTAGCTGACTAGGACTGTAAGAGATACGTCAGCGCCTGTCTGATTTGTGCCCGAAATAAGACTAGTAGAACCAAGGCCCGGGGGCTATTAAACCCACTATCTATTCCGCAGCGCCCCTGGTCCCACATATCCATGGACTTTATTGTCGAGTTACCTCCTTCTGCTGGATTCAACTCCACCTTTGTGGTCATGGACCACCTCACCAAAATGGCACATTTCATACCCATGAAAGGAACTCTGTCTGCAACGGAAACAGCTGAGATCTTTATCAAAGAAATTGCCCGTCTTCATGGAATCCCTGCCAATATAGTTTCCGATCGTGGAGTACAATTCATGTCTGGCATTCTTATCCGCTTATCACCCGCAGACGAATGGCCAGACGGAGAGGACTAACCAAACCCTGCAACTGTAAATCCGCTGTTACTTCTCTTTCTCTCAAGATGATTGGGTCTCACTGCTGCCAGTAGCCGAGTTTGCCTACAACAACTCGGTGCATTCTGCCACTAAACAATCTCCGTTTTGGGTGAATCTCGGCTGCCACCCTACGTTTCTACCCAGTGTGATTCCAGAAAGCACGGTACCTGTGGCACAAAACATCACAGAATTCTTGGAGAGTAATAACAGACTCCTACAGGAGACATTATCCCTGACTCAGGAGCAAACCAAAAAGGCCTTTGACAAAAGGAAACAAGCGGAATTGGATCTACAACCAGGCGACCGAGTTTGGCTGACAACCAAAAACCCGAAGCTCTCTTGCCCCTCCAAAAAACTGGGACCAAGGTTCATTGGACATGTGAAAAGGAGAATCAATAAAGTGGCACATGAGCTCACCCTTCCTCCATCCATGCACGTTCTTTCGGTGTTCCATGTCATGCTACTGAAACCGGTGACCCAGGATCCCTTTCCGGGACGGAGGAAGGCTCCACCAGGACCAGTTCTTTTGGACGGAGAGGAGGAGTTTGAGCTAGAAGCTATTCTTGCTTGCAGGAAGAGGGGAGGCTCAACCCAATTCCTAGTCAAGTGGAAGGGGTACGGCCCGAGGAAAACTTGTGGGAACCCAAGAACAACATCTACGCCAAGGAACTTATTGAAGCATTTTGGAGGAGACACCCAGAACTGAGGGCCCGTTTGGGCATCCGGAGGCTGCCCCTCGGGGGGGCAATGTTAGGAAACAGTATTATAG
>BLSH010556801.1:659412-693228 GCA_018402905.1 Glandirana rugosa | reverse complement strand
GGAATTGGATCTACAACCAGGCGACCGAGTTTGGCTGACAACCAAAAACCCGAAGCTCTCTTGCCCCTCCAAAAAACTGGGACCAAGGTTCATTGGACATGTGAAAAGGAGAATCAATAAAGTGGCACATGAGCTCACCCTTCCTCCATCCATGCACGTTCTTTCGGTGTTCCATGTCATGCTACTGAAACCGGTGACCCAGGATCCCTTTCCGGGACGGAGGAAGGCTCCACCAGGACCAGTTCTTTTGGACGGAGAGGAGGAGTTTGAGCTAGAAGCTATTCTTGCTTGCAGGAAGAGGGGAGGCTCAACCCAATTCCTAGTCAAGTGGAAGGGGTACGGCCCGAGGAAAACTTGTGGGAACCCAAGAACAACATCTACGCCAAGGAACTTATTGAAGCATTTTGGAGGAGACACCCAGAACTGAGGGCCCGTTTGGGCATCCGGAGGCTGCCCCTTGGGGGGGGGGGGGATGTTAGGAAACAACGGCTGCTCTGGATGGGTCTGTAAGCCTATGCGCAGGCGCGCATAGCGCGTGCGCGCGCCTGTGCGTGTGTGCGCCGGCATTGGCGCCAAAACGGCCCATTTAAGCAGACAGCACCCTGCAACCAGTGCTGTCCATTCTACAGCGTTTGTGTGTTCCTGAAGCGACCTGCTATTGGTTATCTGTTCCTGTGACCCGGCTAGTCTTGACCCTGCTATTGATCTCCGCCTGCACTGACCTTAGCTTCCATGACCACTCTACTGCCTGCTCCCTTGTACTTTGCCGCCCGCCTGTTAACGAACTCTGCCTGTGCCCGACTATTCTCCTGCCTGCCCCTTCTTTATCACATCGCCAGCCCACTACCGACCCAGCCTGCAGCACTACGCCTCTGTTGCACGAGCTCATCAAAGGACCAGCACATCATCACCAGTGACCCAGTCCGACCCTCATGCCTTCCTGCACTCCCGAGCCTCCTGTTTACTCTATCAGGGGTTCCCGAATCAGGGTCATAAGAGAGGTTGCCCACTGCATAAGTCAGACTCCCCCACCAGGTAGGTGACACCGACTGGATTGCATCACCAGGTGTAGCAACTGCCAGAATTGCATCGTCAGCTGTAGCGACTGACAGAATCGCATCACCAGGTGTAGAAACTGCCAGAACCGCATAGCCAGGTGTAGCGACAGTGGAACTTGAGGACAACTTAGCCTGGCTGTGCATCCAAGGGAGTTTAGGGACAGGCAAGGTTAGGGTTAATCCAGGGTGCTTGACTTCTGAGGACTTAGAGAAAGTTTCCAAACAGGGCTCAAAACTGTGAGACAGCGGGAACATTTGGCTTCTAGGAGGAAAAGATTCATTCTGGGGTAATTGGCAGGAGAGGTGGCCTGTAGAGAATTCAATAAACTTGTCAGAGTCTTTTGCCATAACAGAGTCATATAAAGGCAAATGGTTCTGCAAACTGGAGTCACATTAGGAAAAATTGCCATGATCAAGATCCGAATAGAACTGTATTAAAGGCACATGACTGGTACTAGCCACACAAGAGTTATATATAGGCAACTGGTCAGCAGTTTTAATGCAGGTCTGGGACCAGGACCTGATCTCCTCTGTAGCCCAGTCTATGTGTGGGTTATGAAGTTTAAGCCAGGGATACTCTAAGATCAGGGGATAAGCAGGAGATGAGATCAAGTAGAAGCTGATTGTCTCCCTATGAGATTATCAACATCTAAGACTGAAAAGTGTCTGTGCACCTTAGTCAAAGGAATCTGTAGACGGTGTGCTACGTCCCTATCAATGAAATTGCTGGCAGCACCAGAATCTATGAAAGCTGAGAGGTGATGAGAAAACTTGGAAGAGCTAAGTCCTAAGGGGAGGTTGAGAGGGCTCAGGAAGGTCTAATGAAGAAAAAGAGAGCAGCGTACTAGGGGGCAAAGAAACAAACCTCTCTGTACGCCTTTCCCGTAAACGGATGTCTATATGGATGGCTACTTGCATGACTTCATTCAATTACTTTAGTTCAGGGTAGTGTACTAAGGAGTCTTTGATGGGGTCTGATAAGCCTGACCTGAACTGGCTTCTTAGAGCTGGGTCATTCCACCCTAAGTCAGGTGCCCAGTGGCAGAAATCAGAACAGTATTGTTCAGCGGTGCGTTTATCTTGACACAATGACCTAAGGTTAGTTTCAGCTGAGTTGGCACGATCAGGATCATCATACAGTAAACCTAAGGCCTTGAAAAAGTCTTCACTTCCGGTTCCAAAGCCGCATGGAGAGGAGCTAGGCGTTCACAGCTCCCGCCGCACTCCCCTGAATCCTGCACACAGAGCAGCCAGCGTCCGAGGTATTCCTCCAGCCTCCTCTCTCCTACCAGGGGAACCCTCATGAATCGATTTGTTTGGAAAACATTTCTCTTTTGAATTATATGAATAAACCTATTACTGTTTAAAAAAAAATGAATCGATTTGTTGTCCCCGCTCTGCCCCCCGGAAATGGGGGACACAGCACACGCTGCAGTCAATATGGAACCTGCTCCCTCTGCAGTGCTGAATACTGCAGAAGCGCCTACGACTACACAGGCTTCGTCCATGCCAGGACAAATGGACCCAGCCTCTCCTGCAAGTATTGCCCAGGCACTTTTGACCCCTATGGTCACTCAAGCAGTGGACCAAGTGGTCCTTAAAGGGCTAGAACACCATAAAGAGCTTCAGCTCCAGGCCCTAAGAATGAATCGAACGGAGGAGTGAATTTCCTCCATAGAGGAGGCGGCTGCTGCCATGTCTGCTGCTATTGCCAGACTCTCCACTGCTCAAAAAAATCGACACGATAAAACGAACAATTAAAAAAAATCGGTCAAGACGTAACAACTTGCGCATTATTAGGCTCCCTGAATCGTATTCCTCCAGGCACACCACCATCTGCTCCTCCACCATACCGGAGCAGCTGGGGCTACGCACTCCATGCTTAGTGGAACGCGCCCATTGCATCGGCCAGCCATCAGAAACGCGTTCCATGCCCCGACCAGTAATTGTTAGATATCTTAACTACGCGGACAAACACCCCATACTTCCAAAATTTTGCAGAGTGTGCAATTTATTCATTGATGACCATCCACTACTACTATTTGCAGACTACACCATTGAAGTTATGCTCCAGTGCAAGACTTTCTCTGCCATCTGCTCCTCACTTTACAACCACCGCCTTAAATTTATCCTAGCGTACCCAGCAATCCTACATATCCAACCAGACACGGGTGAACGCCTTTGCTTCACCGCTCCATCAGATGCGGAGCACTACCTTAACACGGCACAACCATCAGCTATTGAACAGGAGGATTCTTCTACCTCCCACGGTCCTTCCTCACCCAGGAGATCTGCTTAATTTTTCAGGAGTCATCAAAGCCCCCAGAAATCTCCCTACAAGAGAGTGCGCTTTGGACTTCCAGATGATAAATCACAGCTGACAGCCCGCTCCCTTCATCATTGGCGGTTGCTGGACTTTGTTTCTTCTATTTCCCAGCCCACTATTTCTGTCCTCATCCACCCTGGGCTTCAAGTGCTCCTTGCCTCCCCTGACAGGTGAGGCCCCCTCCCATTGAGGGATCGATCATGGCTCTTCTTTTCTTCTCTACCCCTCCCAGAGGGTCCTACTGACTGCTGTCTGCCACTTGAGGTACTACACTGATCTCTTCAACTTGTTGTCCCCCTATTGATATTTATATTGATATTCAACTTCAGTTCCCCTTCTCTCCTAACCCCTTCCTTCCTTTGTTCTTTACCTTCTCCATCCCCCCATTCACACCTCCGCTACCCCCCTCCTCCTCTGAGCTGGCTCATATCTGCAAACTCAGGGTGCTCTCTGGCAGGGGTGTTTTGGGAGTGTTCTCCATGGGGAAAAAAGTGAAGTCCCCCACAGGTTCCTGGAGGCTTGCCTTCCCCTTTTTTGTTGTTTTACATGTCTGGTTAACTGTTCTCTGGTTTTTCTTTTTAGTACTCCACCAAAGTCTTACTGATACCATATCTGATGGGGCGATGTCTGCAGTGGTACTATCCCTGTTTGGGATACCTCACTTTTATCTACTATAACAGTCATGGCTCCTTTGGATGCTGGGGATCACCTAAAGGTAATTTCATGGAATATTAAGGGGCTCTGTTCCCCCAATAAACGCATGAAAGTTTTGAGACACCTCAAGCGTCTGCGGGCAGATGTTGTGCTCATACAGGAGACTCATCAAGCTGCAGAGGACTTTTCTGGCCTTTCTAAATTATGGGTAGGTAAGGTCTATGGCTCTCCAGCAGTAGGACATAAGACCGGAGTTGCTATACTACTCCACAATAATCTCCACCACACGTTATGCTCCATAGAGACGGACTCGGTTGGTCGTAGACTCACTGTACACTTAATGATTGCCTCCCGTGACATCGCTATCTCCAAATTTTATGCACCTAACTCCCAGGCAAACCTTTTTCCAAGATTTCAACTCTTGAGTTCTACAGATCCCTGAACACTTCCATCTCATAGGGGGGATTTCAACTCTGTCATTCACGTCTAAGGATTGCACACAGGGACCCACAAGACAAACCCTGTTAACTGACACTCCTACTATGTTAGCTCAATCGGTCTCCTCGCTTCATCTTATGGATATCTGGCACTGCTCCCACCCCATAGATCAGGAATACACCTTCTTCTCCCCTCCCCGCAGCTTTTTTATTGACTACTTCTTTTGCTCCCTGGCCACACTCCCTCTAGAATCCTTGTTGACCAGTGAGGACATGGTTATCTCTGACCACTCCCCCATTAGTGTCCAGCTCTCCAGCTTAGCATTACCTTGTGCTGCTAACACCTGCGCTTCCCCCCCTATCTGGCTGGCAACGACGACTTTAACCATACCCCACAGAATTTGCCGAAACCAACGGGGCACATCTATTTACCCCCCATTTTGAGAAATGGGAAAAGCTTTCCTCAGGGGACGCATTATTTCCTACACCACACAATTTAAAAAAACAAACTCGTATCCAATACCACTAAGCATACCTTTCACCATTGGTCCGCACAGCAGGAAATCATCAAGCAATTATACTCTACCCTACATTTTCATAGATACGGTAACAAGGCTGGAAAGTTGTTTGCAAAACTATGTTCTGGTCCACCCACTAACCCATGTTGGAGCTTTACGCTCCTCTACCGGTGTTATTACTAATGCACCCACTGAGATCAGCACCCTCCTGACTAATAACTACTACACATCCCTCTACTCTGAAGATCCTATTGACACGGACGCAGCGGAAAAATGACTTGTAAAAACTAAACTACCTGTATTAACTCCTAAACAATTGGAGACTTTAAACACCCCTATCTCCCGAGCAGACATTTGCTCTACTATTAAATCCCTTCCTGCGGGGAAAGCCCCTGGCCAGGACGGACTATCCACTGAATTTTACAAGCTGACCTTAGAGTTTATCCTGGATGCCTTACACCATGTCTATAAACCCTTGTGGGCTGACGGCCCCTACCTACCCTCTGGTTCTCAAGCACACATTAAACTTATAGCCAAAAAGGGAATGGATTGTCTTCTCCCTGGCTCCTATAGACCCATTTCCCTTATCAACGTTGACGCCAAAATTCTGTCTAAAATCATTGCATCCCATCCGATGCGCCTTCTTCCATTAATCCTCCACCAGGCCCAATCAGGATTTGTTTCAAGGCGCTCAGCCACCCTCAACATCCGCAAAGTCCTCCTGGCCCTTCACTTAGCCAGGACGCACTCTGACCAAAAAAGCCTTTGACAACATTAGCTTCTCCTGGCTGTTCATGGTCATGAGGGTGTTCAGCATGTCAGGCCTCATTTTACATTTTATTCAAAAGATGTATGCCTCTCCAACTGCCCATCTCGCCACCCCTTCCTTTATGTCCCCTGAAATCCCCCTTACCAAAGGTGCACATCAAGGGTGTCCTCTCCCCCCTCTTCTCTTCAACATCGTCATTGTACCTCTATCCATAATTCTGAATTCACCTTCAGGGGTCAGTGGTGTCACGATAGTCAACCAAGTTCTTTGTTCAGCTCTATTTGCCAATGACATTCTACTCTTCTCAACTAACCCTTCATCTGATATATCTCTACTCCAAGAACTGTTTGCGACCTTCCGAACCTGCTTGGGGCTAAGGATGAAGTTTGATAAGAGTGAAATTTTGACCCTTAACCCACATATGTCTCAAAGCTGGGTCGACTGTGATTCCCATTTACAGTGGCAAACTGGCAAAGCATTATATCTCCTATTTAGGTATCCATTTTGGTATCGTACCCTCTTCTTTGTATAGCATAAATTATCCTCCAGTCACAGACAAGATTGTATGGGAGCTGGAAGCATGGACGACCCAGCCCCTTTCACTTTTTGGGAGATGCCATCTCTTCAAAATGGTCTTGTTTACAAGATTATTGTACCCAATGCAGACCCTTCCTCTTCTTCTGAAACATACAGATGTTCAAAGGTTATATACTGCCTTGCTTGCGTTCCTCTGGCAGGGTAAGAAACCTAGAATTGCTTATCAAAAACAAAGTCTTCCAAAGAGTGAGTGCGAAACTGATCTGCTCAATATTGGATTCTATAATCTTTCTTGCATATTGCAGCAGGGTATTGATTGGTTGTCTAAAAAGTCTTGGTATTCCAATTATATGCTGAAGAATGCCCATGTCCCCGTTCAATCTCCAGGCAGTGCTTCATTCCAGGCTGCACACTCTGCCTCCTATCTTAAAATCAAATTTATTGATTAGAGACACCATTATAGCCTGGAGAAAGGTTCGGAAACTCCTGGGTCTATCCCACACCATCTCATCCCACCAGCCTATACTTGGCAAACCAATGTTCTCCTCTGGGACACATAAAGCCTTTGCACAATGGGCCACCTCCGGCCTACAGACTGTCTCCAATTTCTTCAATCCTACCCAAGGAACTCTTAGACCTTTTTCAGAATTGACCCAACAATACTCCCTGCCACCATCACAGGTGTTTCACTACTATCATCTAACCAGCTACCTCAAATCCTGCTTCAGTCCACGACAAAACCCTTGTCAGCGCTCATTCATCGATACAATGCTTAAGTGGGATCAATACTCTATTTCAGAAATATACTCTAACCTTGTCACTCGCCAAGTACCGCATCCTCCCTTTTAATTCCTCTGCATCCATCCTTGACATCCAAGATACCCCAGAAAAGATTCTTACAGGATACTAAAAAATCTGCTTCCTAGTGGTCTTCGGAGAACAGCGGGAAACTCAATTCAAAATCGCCCATCGGCATATATCCCATTTCGCCACAATTCAAAGTGGATCCCTCCCTGTCTATGTGGCCCTGGTGCAACACCTCTCAACCGCCTCTCTTTCATAGACTGTGGACATGCCAAGCTATCTCCACCTTCTGAAATCAGGTACTAAAATGTATCAAAGGAATTCAACAGAGACTTCTCCCCAAAGACCCCATGTTGTGCCTTTGCAGCTGTGATTCCTCAATGTCACTTTCATCTACTTGTGCCTCTCTCCCTCAGTGGGTCCATAATTGCTTTCTGATAGCTTGTAGAGTCCTCATGCAGGTCTGGATTCATCCCACCCCGCCTCAAATTGCTTCAGTAAAATAGGCGCTACAAACCCTATTTTTCATGAAAAGCTGGGCACTGTTACCCAACATTCTAAGACCTTGAAACGTTTTATCGCCAGATGGCGACATTATATGGAGCACTCCTTTTCTCCAGAAGAGATCCCTCAACATATGACACCCTTCCGATATTCTGACTGGTACTTGCATGCGGATCTTACCAATACGCTGGGTAAATTTAGGATCTGAGATACCCCTAAACACCAGACTCCACTTGTCCCCCCCAACATTCCATATACTCCATTTGTTCTTTTATTGCTGTATTTGAGTTGCAGTGTGTATTAGTGATTAACCTCAATAGTCTCTCTTCCCTTATCCAGTTAGAATGTTTACTGGCTTCCACTCCTCATATTGTTTCTTTGGTGCAATTTTTTAGCTAACTACTCTTGTTACACCACATGCGCTATTATTAGTTAACTAAGATCGCTCTGTCTTTAGTAGTGCTGTCAAGGCTGATTGTTTATACTGATACTGATATAAGATATACTGATATCTTTGTCCTATTCTGCGAAGGCTATGTTATCTGTCTTGAAATCTTCATGGATACACTATTTGTGTTTGTAATACTTTTATATATTTTGTATGAAAACTCCTACTAAACATATCTTAAAAAAAAATATCAGGCAGGATAACTTTGGGCTCTGGCTCCTGCGTTACTTCTGGAGGTGCATTTACACGAACAGATAGTTCCTGGAGTTGGTGTGTCAGTTTGCAAATTTCCTCAGTAAATAAGCGAGCCTGTGTAGAGTCCATCTTCACAGAAAATGTTTTTTTGTTAAAGGCTTGTGATAATGTCACGTCTACCCCAACGCAGATGGTCAGACACTATAGCTAATATATAGAAGTGGGTACTGCGCTTAGGATAATGATAATAATAAGCTTGCTGCCACCCAGTATCCTCTTTACCCAAATGGGTCCAAAGGAGGTGGAAGGTGCAAGGCTGGGCCAGGCGCTACGTACAAAATATTATAAAGTGTATAGTCCTAGACTAATCTTAGCTCATACCCCTAGTGGTGGAGTGGACAAAGGGATATCCCTCTGGGTGAACACTCCGAAAAGGTTTTGTTAAAAAGTGCTAGTGCAATAAATAGGGTATTTATATCAAAGTAAACGTGCAAAGGTGAAGGATCTCACAAAAATTCCAACCATAGTAAATAAACCATTTAGAAAATATAAAGTGGACTTGATGCCCTGTGGTATACACTGTGAGCCACCTGTGTACCAAATGTATATTAGAAAATATATATATTAACCTGGGGATACATACTGCTACATTGTATTGTACGGACTAATCCACAAAGACTCATATATCTAGCTGAAAAATTGCCAGTATCCTGTGGACACTATTAATTTATGGTTGCAATAGCTCACACTTGGTCTCAGATCAATTTATGGTAATTTTAATATACACCTAGTACACAGGTGGACCACATTGTACATCACAGACACTACTAATTTATGTCTGTAATACTTTGCACTTTGGTTTCAGGTTAATATATATATATTTTCTAATATACATTTGGTACACAGGTGGATCACAGTGTATACCACAGGGCATCAAGTCCACTTTATATTTTCTAACTGGTTTATTTACTATGGTTGGAATTTTTGTGAGATCATTCACCTTTGCACGTTTACTTTGATATGAATACCTTATTTATTGCACTAGCACTTTTTAAGAAAACCTTTTCGGAGTGTTCACCCAGAGGGATATCCCTTTGTCCACCCCACCACTAGGGGGTATGAGCTAAGATTAGTCTAGGACTATACACTTTATAATATTTTGTAAGTAGCGCCTGGCCCAGCCTTGCACTTTACTCAGACACTATAGCTGGCTACTGTGTGCTTCACCTATAGCAGCCCCCTTTCCCATAAGGCAAGCAGGCCTACCGGTATTTGGTTGCCCCCAGGACTTATACACAATGCTATAGTGCCTGGCCACCACGCCAGGGCAGATGCGAACTGAGCAAAGCAAAGATATTCTTGCGGTTAGCAGACAGATAGCACCACCCAGAGACTGATCACATTAATCAGTGTGCAGATGGACAGACAGAAAGGAGAAAGCCATAGCCAAAACCCCGGATGCTGGAATAGGGAGCAGGAGCACTAGGTGCTCATGACACCTTCCATACCATTTGATATGATGTAAACATAGGTTATGTTGAGGAAAGAGAGTCTGTTCCTCCCACCAGCCCATATATAAATTGGCTAGTGAGGGAGAAAACTTGACACCCATAGATGCACCACAGCAATTATATTGTTTTTGATCAGACCTTTTATCTACAAAATGTTTTATCAAAAACAAAATAATTGTGTTCAAGCAGAAAAGGCACTGCAAGAACAATGAACTCCTTTAGTGTGTTATCATAAAACCTATACTTGAAAAGATGGAATTTAAGGGCTTCTCTAGCTAAGAAATAAGGGATGCATGAGTATAGTGATTTCACATCCATCATGACCCACAAAAAGGAGTCTTGCCATCTAATGTCCTTGGTGTGTCTTAGAATTAAAAACATTTTATTTTGCAATGATGATTTTTTTTTTCATTTAATATATTTTTTCACTGTACTCAAACATCTTTGTACAGACATTTTTCCCCAGACATGTACTAATGTATCTAATTCATGTTATATTGCTCACCCTAATATATGTGCATGCATTGAATGCTTTATCAAACACCTTTGTAATAATACATACCATGCTGATTACCATTATTCCTTTACGACACAGTGCTTTCCCTTTTCCCCTCCCTCCTAGGAGTACTCTCACACATAGGGTATACTCCTGAGAGATAATGAAGTAATTGGCCCTCTTTGTGCCTTAGAAGAAGCACCATGCTGTTAAGCAACCATGCTGATTGCACAATCAATTTACATTACTCCTTTAGGACCCCATGTTTTCTCTTCTCCCCTCCCTCTTGAGATCACACTCACACATAGGGTACACTCCTGAGAGATAATGAGGTAATTATCCCTTTTGTGCCTCAGAAGAGGATGGAGTTTTGTACTTGCTTCTCTATAAATGTTTTCATTATTTTATTGTAAACTTGCTATGACTAAGGCTTACGCCGAAATGCGTCAGTATTTGCTTTTCTATGCTCATATGTAGCCAATACATATTTGCATCAAGGACTTTGACATTGCTGGCTCTTCTCTCTTATATATTCCTCACTGTTATGATCTGTCACAAATGTAGATTGAAGCCATGCATGAGCTGCAAGAGCAGGAGGCTGTACGGGTATGTCCTCTCAAATCGACGCTTGTCCTGACAGGCTGTCTATATGTAGTGGTCAGACGGGAAGGAGTTAAATATATACTGGCGAGCTCACTCTCCCAACTGAGACAAAGTGCGCACATGCTTATGCCAATTTGTATTTGCCTTTCCAACTTTTTGTGCTGGTACAGGTATATCAATGACATTTTCATCGCCTGACAGGGAACGGCGAAGGAGTTATGTGACTTTGTGAAGAGACTGGGTTCTAATGCCTTTCACTTGAAATTTATGTGTACCCATCATCCTCAAATGATGACATTTCTTTATTCAACTATTTCAGTAGACACTAATAGTATTTGGAGCTTAAAGAGCTTTAGGAAACCCACTTCCACTAATAGTCCACTAATGTTTCCATCCAGAGTCTCTGAAGAGAGGAATTCAGGTGGGCCAATATTTAAAGGCCTGAAGAAACTGTTCCCACTTAGGGGACTTTAAGAGTGAAGCAGCATTGTTGAGGAAACAATTCCTAAAATGGGATTATAAAAAACAATACTGATAATATCAATCATCTTTTTGGCTTCAGTGGCTTTAATGGCCTATACATGTTTACAGTGAACTTTGGTCCCGCTGGGATCACATTTTCTCACTTATTGTTATATGAAGGTATATTTGTCTGCATTTATATTGTATATGGGTATAGCAAGTTCCCACACGTGGGTTTATTATTACCATGGTGAGCATTTATCTTTATTTGTGTATTTAACCACTTCAATACTATGCACTTAGAACACTTTACTACCAGACCAATTTTCAGTTTTCAGTGCTGTTGCGCTTTGAATGACAATTGTGCGGTCGTGCGACGCTGCACCCAAACAGATATTTTATCATTTTGTTCCCACAAATAGAGCTTTCTTTTGGTGGTATTTGATCACCCCTGCGGTTTTTATTTTTTGCGCTACAAATAAAAAAAGACTGAAAATTTTGAGAAAAAAATTCTCTATTTTTGTCACAAAACTTTGTAAATAAGTAAATTTTCTCCATCACTGGTGGGCACTGATGAGGCTACACTGACGGGCACTGATGTGGCAGTACTGATTGGCACTGATGAGGCGGCACTGATGAGGTGGCACTGATGATGAGGCACTTATATGCAGCGATGATGAGCACTGTTAGGCGGCGCTGATAAGCAGCACTGACGGGTGCTGAGAGGTGGCACTGATATACAGCACTGATGGGCACTGATATGCAGCACTGACGGACACTGCTAAGCGGCACTGATGGGCACTAATAGACAGCACTGATTGGCACGCATAGGCGGCACTGGGCACTGATAGGTGGCACTGATGGGCACTGATAGGTGGGCACTGGTAGGTGGCAATGGTGGGCACTGATATGTGGCACTGGTATGCATTGATAGGGGCACTGGTGGGCACTCATAGGGGCACTGGTGGGCATATACATTGATAGGGGCTCATTCCCTGGTGGTCTAGGGTGGCATCTGAAGGTGGCACTGAGTGCCATCCACATTGGGCAGTATGTCACTTACCTGGTGGTCTAGGGGGGTCTCCCTGGTGGTCCAGATCGGCTCCCTGGTGGTCCCTGGTCGACTCCCTGGTGGTCCTGGGTGGGCGCATCCCTGGTGGTCCCTGGGCAGGCTCCCTGGTGGTCTAGGGTGGCGATCCGAGGGAGGGCTGTGTTGATAAATCATCAGCACAAACCCTCCCTGTCAGGGATGCAGCCGATCGGCTCTCCCCTCCTCAGGTCTGCAGACCTGAGTACAGGAAAGCCGATAAACGGCTTTCCTGTATTACACTGTGACCAGCCGTGATTGGTCACGGCTGGTCACATGGTAAAGTGCTTCAGATCGAAGCGCTTTACCGAGATCGGTATTGCGGGTGGTCAGACTGACCTCCCACACCACCGATCACCGCGATGCGCGCCTCCCGGGCGTGCGGCGACTTGTTATCCTGAGGACGTCATATGACGTCCAGTCAGGATAACTAAGCCACTTCCCGGCCGTCATTTTGCATACGGCGGTCGGGAAGTGGTTAATAAAGAGGCATTGTTTACTTTATAGCCATGAGATAACTATATTTTGATAATAAATTATTGCTTTTGTTTAATTCTTGAGGGTAGTCCATTTAGCTGTGGGGTTTTTTTTGTTTCTGGTTTACCTTTTCTATTAATTTTCTGTCTAACCTAATTGTATCAACTGTTGACTCATGCTACTGAGGCCTACACCAGTTGGAGGCAATAAAATAAACATTTGCTTTTACAAATGGTTTCTTACTGGTCCTTAGCATTTTTCTTTCTGTGCACATTTATGAATATAAATAGTCGTGTTACTTAGGGCCTATTCACACCTATACATTCAGGTGTGTTGAATTAATATACGTATGGTAATGTTAATTGCATAAAAGCATCCCATTGAAATGAACGGTCTGCCAACCCACCAGGACGCCAGATGAACTGACACACACCATTTTTCTTGGCCCCACACACCACTAATGTGTTAATGTGAATTGTGGTACATTGCATGTGCCTCGGGGGTGTGTTGGGGTGCTTGAAAATAAATGGCACCACAAAGCACTAACACATGCACATCAACACAAGAGGTGTGAATGTGCCATTAGTGAAAACAATGAAGTATGGAATTATAGAGAAATATAAAATCCTAAAATGTTTGGGGTGGGAGCTTGAAATTAATAAGGATAGCACTGTCAGATCAATTCTGAAGTCAAAGATACTTTGGTCCACTCTCTGTTGGTACCCATTAACAAAGCAGAGTAACATTAATTTTACATGGGCTGCCACACAGTACAATGCAGGAATAAGGGGTTATACAATATTTTTCCTGATGCAGATCAATGCAATGCACAGCTACTATGCATTGTACCATGGTATAGGTGTTCCCTTGAGTTGCAGTACTGTATGGTAATATGTGCATTAGCACAATGCAGAGGTTTGCATGTTTTAATGTACAAATCAGCTGATTTTACTATACAGATACGGTATTAATAATTATTGAGTGTCAATAGGATAGCATATAGCCATTTGAGATGTAGAAATTGTTTATTTAGAAAATGGAGGCTTTCATTTCATTCATAAGAAAGAGAGGGTTTCATTTGGTAAATGTTTATTTTATACAAAGCTATAACAACACTATTGAATTTAACATTTTGATGAATAAATTATTGAAAAATAAAATAACTCATGCAATTGATGCTCTTTGTATATAGTTATTATCAATTATACGGCCTTTGTAAAAAGCCTGTTAGAGGACTTAAACATAGTTTGTTTCATTCTGATAATATGATAGAAACAATATATTGTAAAAATATAAGTAAAATGCACAAATGAGATCCTTATTTTGTTTTAGGTAAGTCTGCATTAAATCAAGAAACATCTCAAACAAACAGAAACAGGCATGTTTCCACTGCTCTACTCTTTGCTGTACTTGCTGTACTCCTTGCTATTTGTGCTTTAAGTAAGCGGTTTTGTGGATTACGTGGAGAAAATCCCAATAGGGTAAGATAAAAAAATACACACATTCCTAACAGTCATGTACAGTGTCATTGCTAATGCTTAAAGCTGGTGTTATGACTTTATTACAGGGAGCTTTGTATTCTCTTGGAACACAGCATTGTACACTGTATGTAGCTGAAGCTACATACAATTAATACAGTGGGCCCAGCTGCTGCACCTTTTATTGAAAGCAATAGTTCATTTGGACTAGCTTGGTTCAAACAAACTATTTAAAGTTGTTGTGAAATATGGCAAGGGGTTACTTTCGTTTTCTCCCTATCTTCAGCTGTTGTTCGTTATGTTTATGGAGAGCGTTTAAGAGTGGAGCATGTGTACCAGTTTACTGGCTAAGGGAATGTACTTCTTCTCTGCATTTCTACAGCGAGCTAGTTATCCCTTGATTACAAAACTTCTGCTTGTTTGACAATACCCCCATGTCCAGATTATCCATTTTAGTTAATGGTCAGCTCACTGGTGAAATTACATAATACTATTAGGTGGCAGATCCTGGCTAATACACAATGTTAATTTACCATTTGCAGCCACCTATTGGACTTGTGCAGAAGGCTTAACAACGGTCAAAGGACTAGTAAATACCAGGTACCAGTTTGTGTGGGGGGATATTTCCTCTACACGTTTTTGTAAGCTGTACATTGGTAGATCGTGTTTGTTATGTATTGTTTAGTGCTGTTATTACCTTATGTTGATAGGAGCTAGAGCCTGGGTGGCTCTCACCCACGTACAGTCAGGTCCATAAATATTGGGACATCGACACAATTCTAATGTTTTTGGCTCTATACACCACCACAATGGATTTGAAATGAAACGAACAAGATGTGCTTTAACTGCAGACATCACCAGACGCTGGGTTTCATCCCTGGTGATGCTCTGCCAGGCCTCTACTGCAACTGTCTTCAGTTCCTGCTTGGGGCATTTTCCCTTCAGTTTTGTCTTCAGCAAGTGAAATGCATGCTCAATCGGATTCAGGTCAGGTGATTGACTTGGATATTGCATAACATTACACTTCTTTCCCTTAAAAAGCTCTTTGGTTGCTTTTACAGTATGCTTCGGGTCATTGTCCATCTTCACTGTGAAGCGCCGTCCAATGAGTTTTGAAGCATTTGGCTGAATATAAGCAGATAATATTGCCCGAAACACTTCAGAATTCATCCTGCTGCTTTTGTCAGTAGCCACATCATGAATAAATACAAGAGAACCAGTTCCATTGGCAGCCATATATGCCCACACCGTGACACTACCACCACCATGCTTCACTGAAGAGGTGGTATGCTTTGGATCATGAGCAGTTCCTTTATTCTCCATACTCTTCTCTTCCCATCACTCTGGTACAAGTTGATCTTGGTCTTATCTGTCCATAGGATGTTGTTCCAGAACTGTGAATGCTTTTTTAGATGTTGTTTGGCAAACTCTAATCTGGCCTTCCTGTTTTGGAGGCTCACCAATGGTGTACATCTTGTGGTGAACCCTCTGTATTCACTCTGGTGAAGTCTTCTCTTGATTGTTGACTTTGACACACATACACCTACCTCCTGGAGAGTGTTCTTGATCTGGCCAACTGTTGTGAAGGGTGTTTTCTTCACCAGGGAAAGAATTCTTCGGTCATCCACCACAGTTATTTCTCATGGTCTTCTGGGTCTTTTGGTGTTGCTGAGCTCACCGGTGTGTTCTTTCTTTTTAAGGATGTTAAGGAACAGTTGATTTGGCCACGCCTAATGTTTTTGCTATCTCTCTGATGGGTTTGTTTTGTTTTTTTCAGCCTAATGATGGTTTGCTTCACTGATAGTGACAGCTCTTTGGATCTCATATTGAGAGTTGACAGCAACAGATTCCAAATGCAAATAGCACACTTGAAGACAGTTGCAGTAGAGGCCTGGCAGAGCATCACCAGGGATGAAACCCAGCGCCTGGTGTTGTCTATGCGTTCCAGACTTCAGGCTGTAATTGACTGCAAAGGATTTGCAACCAAGTATTAAAAAGGGAAATTTTATTTATGATTGTTAATCTGTCCCATTACTTTTGGTCCCTTAAAAAGTGGGAGGCACATATACAAACTGTTTTAATTCCTACACCGTTCACCTGATTTGGATGTAAATACCCTCAAATTAAAGCTGAAAGTCTGCAGTTAAAGCACATCTTATTCATTTAATTTCAAATCCATGGTGGTGGTGTATAGAGCCAAAAAGATTAGAGTTGTGTTGATGCCCCAATATTTATGGACCTGGCTGTATTGCCCCCGCATAACAAATGCAATGTGCGGGCAATGTCCCATTGAAGTTACTTTATTCTTTAATTTTTGCAATAACCTCAATATTTCTGTTTCTAAATAGTTTAGTACTGGTCCAAGAAATCTCGGCCTTATGCCGGATAGAGTTTAGTTGGTATATGACTGCTATACCCAGTTCCTATTGTTCTCAGGTACTAGTATCTATTGTGCTCCCGTTTGTACCCTCTAGTACATTTATCTATATATGCAATATGGCTCTAGGTAGTGGGATTTTATCATGGAATGTGAGAGAGCTGGGCAACCCCCAAAAAAGGTAACAGGTTTTCACTAATATTCTAAAAAGTGAGGTGCAAGTGATATGTCTTCAAGAGACACATTTGACGCCAGACCCTGAACATTACTTAGGTAAATCATGGATACAATGGGTGGCACATTCGTGCCATTCCTCCTATTCTAGAGGTGTATCTATTCTGGTGAATCGCTCAGCTCCATGGGAATGTGTGATGGTAAAAAAAATATTCCGTTAGGGAGTATTCTGACTCCAACTGTTGTAATAGTGACTTATCCCTTGCTAAGACCTCTATGCCTGGCCTGTATAAGCAGTTATAATCACAGCGGACAGTCTTTATCAGTTAGCTTAAACTCACCAGACACCGATTCTTCCATAAGCGTATATTTAATACAAATAGCAGGTACAGCATACGATACATGTGGCAGATGGTTGAAAGATGGTATCTGCAGGTCAAAACATGGTAATGTGTCCTAGGATGCGAGCAGATTGTGTGAGGCCTAAAATATGAGTGCCCATCTTCTTCCTCATGAGACAGAGGACAGGGGAAGAGGAAGTTACATCAGAGTGAACTAGGAAGAGGAAATTGCCTCGCAAGATGGGATGGGATGGGATGTTATAAAACAGAATAGGATAGGTGCAATATCCAAAACAACCACAAGATGGCGGTATACTAACCACCTATACAAACATTACTATAACTATGCATAGTATTATGTTACATGAAAGTGTAACAGCACACTCCCCATCTGGTATTGTAAATGCCACTATGCTATATCATAACTAGAGTTGAGCGAACTTCTGGAAGTCCGGGTTCTGCTGGTTCGGCCAAACTTCAGGACAAAGTCCGGGTTCGGGTCCGGACAGAACCCGAACTTTGTCCCGGACCCCGAACCCCATTGAAATCAATGGGGACCCGAACTTTTAGGCACAAAAATGGCTGTAAAAAAGTCCTGGAAAGTCCTAGAGGTCTGCAAAAGGAAGGAAATGGGAGTAAGGGTGGGACAAGTGCCCTACAAAGAAATGGGGACAGGGAAATAACTAAAAGCATTTTTAAAAAAATTATTTCATAAAAAAATCAAAAATGGAGGTGAATGTGGACCATCTTCAAACTGTGTCTGAAAAGTATTAATTAATGGTAGAAACCATATCACTGTTCTAAAATCATCTTCAAACTGTGTCAAAAAAGTATAAACAAGCCGGGAGAACCCATATCACTGTTCTGCAAACATCTGGAAACTGTGTGTAACACTTTAACTAAAACCGAGAGAACCCATACTACTGTTCTGCAAACATCTGGAAACTGTGTGTAACACTTTAAATAAAACCGGGACAAACTGAACTACTGTTCTGCAAACATCTGGAAACTGTGTGTAACACTTTAAATAAAACCGGGACAAACTGAACTACTGTTATGCAAATATCTGGAAACTGTGTGTAACACTTTAAATAAAACCGGGACAAACTGAACTACTGTTCTGCAAACATCTGGAAAGGACTTCCACTTTGAATATTTGTCTGTTGGTAGCGGAGCATCCCAATCTTGAATAGTCTCTGTTAGTTGTCTTAATAGGGATTTACCTTGTATGGTGATGGGAGCCACAAATCCCAGTGGATCATATAGACTGTTCACCACTGACAGAACACCACGTTTGGTGAATGGCTTGTCTGCAGAGCTGACTTAAAAGCCAAAGGTGTCCTTAAATAAGTTCCACTGTAAGCCCAGACTTCTCTGAACAGGAAGCATGTCCATTCCCAGATTTAAATACTTAAATCCTGTGGCATGATCGCCAGGCTGAAAGGCTTTCATCACAGCAGCACTGTTTGAGGCAATCTTATGAAGTCTGAGATTGGCCTTAGAAAGCATACCTTGAGTCCTTTGGAGCAGGTCTATGGCTTCTTCATCTGTGGGTAAGGATTTGAGTCCATCATCCACGTAGATGTCTCTCTCAACGAGGTGTCGAATATCTGCTCCATACTCCTTTTCTCCATCAAGGGCAGTCCTTCTTAGACCATATGTTGCAACAGCAGGTGAGGACTGTTTCCGAATACATGTACTTTCATGCGGTATTCAATCACCACATTGTTTAGGTCATTGTCGCGGTGCCACAGAAACCTTAGGAAGTTCCTATGGTTTTCTCTTACTACAAAGCAATGTCAGCAGTTATGGCAACTGGCTCTCTTCTGAACCTCATAAGTACTCCTACAAGGTTGTTGGTTAGGTTAGGACCAGTAAGAAGAACATCATTCAGGGATACACCTTGCTGCTTGGCACTGGAATCAAACACTACCCTGATTTGCTTTGGCTTACGTGGGTGATACACTCCAAAGAAAGGCAGATACCAGCACTCGTCATGTTCAAGAAGAGGTGGAGCTGGCTCAGCGTGATCATTATCAAAGATCCTTTTCATAAATGCAATGAAATAATCCTTAATTCTAGGCCTGTTCTTTAGTGTTCGCTGAAGTGAGTTTAATCTGCATAAAGCTTGTTCACGATTATTTGGAAGTTTGACTCTTGTAGCACGAAGAGGTAATGATGCAACACAGGGGTTAGATTCATCTTTGTAGAGTTCACTGTCCATTATTGAGATAAACTCTCTATCTTCAACTGACAAGGCTGTTCTGTTGTCATCACAAAACACTGTACTACCTAAGTTGTCATCAGAGGGGATGGGAATAACATCAGATACCTGGATGATGTCAAGAGGCTTCTCCCTTCCTTCATAGTGATGAAGGCATTGTCTAAAGTGAGATGCATGCCCATTTCTTAGCACATACAGTAAGTCTTGAAGGAGTTGATCTCAAATTGCTTTCGCCATTCTGTTTAAGCATACATCGCCCACTATTACCCATCCTAGATCAAGTCTTTGTGCATATGGAGCGTTGTCAGATCCGTTGCACTGCTGGCTCACTTTATGTACTCTGAGAATGTCTCTTCCCAGCAAGACTAGTATTTCAGCATCCATGTCCATTGGATGAATTTCAGTAACCAGGTGCCTTAAGTGGGGATGGTGATATGCAGCTTCTGGAGTAGGAATTTCTTCCGTGTTGTCTGGTATTTGGTCACACTCAACTAATGTTGGCAAAGGTATGCCCTTCTTTGCCTTGATATGGGAGACCATGAACCCATCGGCCCTTCTGTCAGAGGTTTCTACACGACCCTTTACGTCAAAGATCTTAAAGAATATAGGCTTGACCAGGGATCTGTTGCTCTGCTCATCTATTATGGCATACATCCTGGTAGCATTCTCAGGTTGATCCTTTGGATATATTTTGACTAGACATACCTTGGCACAGCATTTGTGGCTTGATCCTTCTCCACAGACTTCAGTACATGAAGAAGAAATGTTTGTAATGGCTGGAGCATCACTTTGTTGCTCCCTGCCATGATCTGATGCAGGGTTCAATGTAGATGGCTGCTGTGGATTGTCTGGAAGTGGAGCAGGATGCATAGCTGTAACGTGTTTGCCACTACTGAATTCTGTGCACTTGATGTCAACTTTACAGTTTTTAGCAAAATGGTCATAAGAAACACAGCACCTATAGCATATTCCAAGTTTCTGGAGAATCTCCCTGCATTCTTAGACAGTCTTTGCCCTAAGTAGAGTTGAGCCAACCCGAACTGTAAAGTTCGGGTCCGTACCGAACTTTGGGGTTTCCATGACCCGGACCCGAACCCGAACCCGGACATTTGAAAAAAGTTCGGGTTCTGGGTTTGGTTATTTGATCCTGCCTGTTGAATAGCTGCAGGGCAGCCAATCAACAAGCATTTCACTGGTTTGCCCTTAGAAGCCATCACAGCCATGCCTACTAATGGCATGGCTGTGATTGGCCAGTGCATCATGTTACCCAGCCTCTTTATAAGCTGGAGTCACTTAGTGCTGCATGTCACATGCTCTCTGGCTAGTATAGGGAGAGGATGCTGCCGGAGCTGTGAGGGATAGATTGCAGATATAATAACATCTCATCCTGCATTACAGAACGATCTGATTGTGGACTAGGTAGAGATTACTACTACTACTGCTTTTAGGGACAGATTGCAGATCTAATAACATCTCATCCTGCATTACAGAATGATCTGACTGGACTAGGTAGAGTCTACTGCTTAGAGGGACAGATTATTGTTCTAAAATCATCTTCTAGTTCTATAGGGTCAGGTTCCTGCTGTTGCTGTAAGGGACAAATTATTGTTCTAAAATCATTTTACTTCCTTTTGCAGCCCTCTAGCACTTTCCAGGACTTTTTTACAGTCATTTTTGTGCCGAAAAGTTTGGGTCCCTATTGACTTCAATGGGGTTCGGGGTCAGGTTCGGTACCAAACCCAAACTTTTTCGTGAAGTTCGGCCGAACCCACCGAACCCAAACATCTGGGTGTTCACTCAACTCTAGCTCTAAGCCCTCAACATTTCTTTACACTGTGAGTTTTTTGGGTCAATTTGGATCTTTATCTCTATCACCCGAATCACTCTGGTGAGTGGGAGAGGATACAGGAGGCGAGATGTCTTTCTTTTTAGCAGATACTGCTCTATATAAGTCTCTATGTTTATCTGCTTTTTTATCATACCTTGATGATGATGACACAGGCAAGCTAGACTCGCTGAAGCTGGGATCATTCCTCGTCCAAAACTTGTTCACCGATGAACCTGCAAAAATATGAGAATGGAGGAAAGGATACGTTATAGTCTCTTTTATATCTTGAGCCTTGTTGTGCCTATTTCTCCTGCAGATTGTATGGCAGTTTAGACACTACTGGGTTCACGCCATGGGCGGTGTCCAGGTAGCTCAGCCCAAGCAGACGAGGGTCTGTCTTTGCCAACTCTAGCTCCATGAGAAGGTCACTTAGTTCTTGAAGCTTGCAGTGATCTTTGTTTCCTATTTTTGGAAAGTTTTGCAGTCTTTTGAATAGAGCACTTTCTATGGCTTCAGAGCTACCATAGGTTTGTTCAAGTCTTGTCCATGCAGCAGCAAGACCTGCATCTGGGTAATCAACATGCACTGCTCTCAGTCTTTTAACACAATCTGCAGATTCTGGCCCCAGCCACTTTATGAGAAAATCAAGTTCCTCCTTGGCAGTAAGGGTGAGATCAGCTATAGAAGCTTTGAAGGTTGATCTCCAAGCTCTGTAGTTCTCTGGACAGTCATCGAACCTTGAGAGGCTAATGTTAATGAGCTTGCGGCGAATCATATATCTGGCGAAGTCAGACAGGTCTGATTTCTCACTCTGTGGTACCCCTTGGTTGTGAAAATTCTCTGGTGAGTAAGGGTGAGGGTTACCAGGGTAAAATGAGGTTGCAAAGGCATTCAGCTTAGTCTCTAAGGCTTCTGTTGGTTGTGGCTTGTCGCTGGCAGTTACCTTGTCATTGGCAGGAGGTGATGTGGTTTGATGTGTGAATACACTTGCTGTGTGGACTTGAAGACACTCAGGCTTGTGCGTGTTAGAGGTCTTTGTGTTAAGACTCCGAACAGTAATGTTAGTAGGTGGTACAGGAGATGATTCTTTGCAAAAACTATGCATTAGCACATATTCACTGGTGCATTCAATGGGATCTTCCACTTTTGCTGGAATAGAACAGTCCGAGCTAGTACTTTCTCCCATTGCTTGTTCAAGTACCTTTAGCCTTGCTAAGGCAGCTGCTTCCTCCCTTTCCACTTGCCAAATCTTTATTTGGGATTCCGCCTTTGCTTGGTCAGCTGCCATCTCTGCTTGAAGAGTTGTGGTCCGAGCTTCTATCTCTGCTTGGCGAGCTTTGTCTTGAGCTTCTTTCTCTACTTGGTGAGCTTTGTCCTGAGCTTCTATCTCAGCTTGGCGAGCTGTCATCTCTGCTTGTAGAGTTTTGCTCTGAGCTTCTATCTCAGCTTCCTTTCTGGCAAATGAGCTTCGCACTTTGCTTCTAGACTTGCACGGGCCTCTATTAGCTTGTCACTTAATGTTGAACTTCTAGAGCGAGAAGATCTAGAAGAACGTGTTGTGAGCTTAGTAGACGAGGATTTATGAGATCTGGTCTCCTGCAGTTTAGTGATGCGGAGTTCCGCCTTATCCTTGGCATCTTGCACTAAGAGATCTCTTTGTTGGTTTAGTTCATCAGTCTTAGACAGTTCTGCTAAAGAGACCTCTATATTAGAGTCCTTTAAGAAATCTGTGTAATTTGCAGCCGCTGGTAGCGCTCATACCAGATAGGCGATCTGTAGAATTTCTTAATTCAGCTTGTTGATTGCAGCGTGGCAAGACTGACATGCAGTATGTAGTTTTGTCCCACAGTTCAGACAGATTGCTGGAGAACTCATCTCTAGTGGTTTCGTAGTTTTCTCTGAGTTTCTGTGTTGGTGTAATTGTGGGCTTGGGTCTTACACTTTGCTCTGCGATATCTGCAGAATCTGCTCCCTGTACATCTGTGTGGTCAGAGGCATGATGTATCTGTGTAGATTCAGGGATAAAAGAATGTTCGGAATGTCTAGACATTTTTACAAGTTTTGCAAAAAAAAAAGGTCACTGTCTCTTTAAGAAGATGAACAGCAGCTTAGACAGATGGTATAACACAGTCCAATGCAGAGAAACGTTTTTTAACATTCACAGGTGAAGTGCAGTAAGCTTGTGCGACCATGTGCTTTCAGAGGATAGCAGATGGCACTGAGCTTGATTGCAGATTAAACATACTTATCTACACAGCAGGAATTCTACCACATGTTTTGACTACCCATCCACACAGCAGGCTGAAGGAATCCTATCATGTTTTGACTACCCATCCACACAACAGGCTTTAGGAATTCTACCATGTTTTGACTTTTCTGACTCCAACTTTTGTAATAGTGACTTATCCCTTGCTGAGACCTCTATGCCTGGCCTGTATAAGCAGATATAATCACCGCGGACAGTCTTTATCATTTAGCTTGAACTCACCAGACACAGATTCTTCCATAAGCGTATATTTAGTGCAAATAGCAGGTACAGCATACAACAAATGTGGCAGATGGTTGAAAGATGGTATCTGCAGGTCAAACAGGAAATTGCCTCACAAGATGGGATTGGAACACACTTATAAAACAGAATAGGACAGGTGCAATATCCAAAACAACCACAAGATGGCACTATACTATCCACCTATACAAACATTACTATAACTATGCAAAGTATTGTTACTTGAAAGTGTAAAAGCACAGGGAGATACGTCTTAGTTTGAGCACAATTGCATGCAATCCCAATAGTTATTTTGGGTATTTATAACCCACCCCCAGCCACCCTGCAAGTAGTCAAGGAAGCTATTATTTTTGCTGCTCTGTACCCTGAGGCTTTAGTATTATGTCTAGGTGACTTCAATTTAGTATTGGATCCATTTCTAGATAGACATAGTGACATACTGGCTTCAGAATTTGGATGGTGCATCCCTGCACCAGAGCCTTCTCATGGTCCATCCCTGCCATGGGCCGACTATCTATGATAGATTTAGCCTTAATAAATGACAAAATCCTCACCAAACTGAACTCCATTGTATACCTTCCTAGGGGAGTTTTGGATCATTCCCCACTATTACTCACTTTAGATATGGGATACACAGGTGTTTGTAGGCCATGGCAGGTACAATCATTCTGGCTGTCTCTAATAGAGGACAAAGATAGAATACCTGATCAACTTCAGGAAGCTCATGGTCCTGGCTGGGACTTGATACTATAGGATACCTTAAAGGTTTGCTTGGCGTGTCCAAGATGGCCACCGGAGTGGACATGTAGTGAGGGAGCTTGTCACGTACATGGTGGATGAGTCTGGCTTATGCAGGGGGCAACCTCTCTTACGGCCCTGGTTTGAGAACCCCTGATAGTGCAGACAGGGAGCTCTGGAGCACAGGGGAGCACGAGGGCTGGACAAGTCTCTGATGTCAGGTAGAAGTCCGCTGGGGCTCGTGCAGCTGGAAGGGTAGTGGTGCAGGCCAGGTCGGTAACTTGCTGGCTGAGTAGTACAGAAGGATCAGGAAAACGGGTAATTGGGTACAGGCTGGGTCGGCAACGTGCAGGCAGGTGAAGTACAAAGGGATCAGGCAGAAGAGTAGTCGTAAACAGGCAGAGGTCAGGGCAGGCAGATAACAGCAAAGTCCACAGGGTAGCCGGGTCACTGGTACAGGAAGACAAACGCTGGGGGGTCACTGGGACAGGAACGCTGTAGAACAGACAGCACGTGCTACAGGAAGCACACTGTTTAAATAGAGCTGCCCGGCCCCGCCTCCTCCGGGAGCTCGAGGAAACAACAACAAACTGCAAAAAAGTCCTCAGCAGTCTTCTCCTAACAGAGCTCCCGCATATCTCTCTGCTCCTCACCCTTTTCCCTGCTCCTGTGAAGGGGATCACCCCTGCGAATGGCATAACCAAGGGCAAGGGCAAGGGATACTACAAAACCCCTGCCTCCCTTGCTAGTACACCTCTAACTCCTCCAGCATCAACCAACGCAGGGAGGCTTCCCGCAGCTGCGACCAGCATGGCCTCACAGATGGAGGACACGGACCTGGGATTGGCCAAGCAGTCTAAATTCGATGCCCTAATGCAGGCCATCAATACCTGCCAAACCACCCTGACGGGGAAAATTGAATCAGTGCAGATGGACATCAGTCTCATCAGAAGAGATATGGACACTTTCAGGGGCAGGCTCGCTGAAGCGGAGCGCCGCATGGGGGACACAGAGGATGGACTACGGGAACAGCATGCATTACTACATGTGCTCCGCACCAAGGTGAAGCACCTGGAGAGCCGTGCCGAGGACACTGAGATCCGGAGCAGAAGAAACAACCTCTGGGTGGTGGGCCTCCCGGAGGGCGCTGAGCGGAATGATATATTGGCGTTCACCGAACACCTACTGCAGTCCCTCCAGCCACAAGCTTGGTTCTCAGACCTATTTGTAGTGGAGAGAGCACATTGAATGCCTGCTACCCGGGGCATCCCAGGAGCTCCTCCGCGAACATTCATCTTCCGACTACTAAACTACAGAGACCGGGATCTTGTCCTCCGTGAGGCTAGGAAGCTTCAAAGATCCTTCGATCAGGTGAAGCTCATTCTGAGGAGCAAGAAAATTAAATATAGTATTCTTTTTCCCACGCGGGAGTCGAAGATGGCAAGACAGTCCGCTTTTTCACTTCACCAAAGGAGGCGGCTCAGTGGCTGGAGATACTTCCCAGAGGCTGAACATTACAGTGGAGTCCCCTTGCCCGCTGCATTCTGCCTGGGAGCTGTGATGTGAGTCGAGGGAAGTGGGAGCCTTATCTGCTGTTCTCCGGTATGTACTAACCTATTCCATTTCTTTCCACTGACTATGGGGCACTATCCCAGTGTTCTATGCTCGGCTCTCTGGTAGGCTGACCGGTGGCCTGTGCAGTCATACTGTTGTGGGACTGTTGACATACCCCTAAGTTTTTAGTTTGGGGGGGTGCTGGGCCCCTGGTTTTCCTTTTTATTTTTTGCAACACGTTTTCAAGCATATACCCCTGGGACACCCAGGAGACGTACCAAGCTGCAGGGAATGTTGATCCATCTCATACCTATAGAGAGACCTACTACATGAGGACTGTGAACTGCGGTTTACACCCCTAAATAGCGGCTGCCATACTCTGCTCGGGGGACAAAGCACACCGATGTTCGCGGGGTGGGGGGGAAATGGAGGCGCAAGTTCTGGTGATCGCTGGACTATTTCTACTAAGGAGGGGTTATTTTGTTTGTTGGTTTCCTGAGAGTTTATTTTCTCATATGACTTATATAAAGAGATTACTAACCCATATCCTCCACTAGATGGAGACAAAGGTTTTTTTCTATGTATGCAAAGACATGTGCATCCCGTGTACAAGAATGTATTGCTGTGACCAGCTATGCCTGGTATTATGTAATGTTACTGCTTTGGGAATTGTATATTCTGATGGGCCTCACATGATGGAGTCTCTTTCAGTTCTGACATGCAATGTCAGGGGTCTAAACTCCATATTTAAATGCTCACTGGTCTTCAACTACATTAAAAGATACTAACCACAGATATGCATCCTGCAGGAGACGCACCTAACTGGGATCAGGGTGCTGTCCCTCAGGAAGCGCTGGGTTTGGTCTTATTATCACTCTACATTTTCATCCTATTCCAAGAGGGTCAGCATCCTGGTTCATAAATCCCTACGGTTTACCGCCCTAGATCTCCACTTAGACCCAGAGAGTAGATATGTGGTGATGCATGCACTATTTGGCGGGCTTGAACTGTCCCTGGTGGGTATCTACCTTCCTTCCCCGGCCTCCAATGCTTTATTAGACAAAATAGTGCCCATCCTGGCCCAATACCCGGCGGCGGAGATCATGAAAGCAGGGGATTTTAATATGATACTAAATCCTAGCCTGGATAAGTCTAACCCTGATCCAGCCACGGATTCTCCGCTGTTGAGATGGTCCGAGATCTATGGACTGAGGGATGTCTGGAGATGGAGGTTCCCTATCACGTCCCAATTTACTTGCCATTCCGCAACCCATGCCTCCTTCTCCAGAATTGACCTTATCCTCACCAGTGAGTCACTGCTCTCTAGGGTACAAGAAATCACAATGCTCCCTAGAGGCATCTTTGATCACTCCCCTATTTTGATCAAAATTAGGCTAAATACTCCAGTCGGGACCACCCTCTGGCGTCTGTCAGGTTATTGGATCACTGACAAACGAATATCCCCCAAAATAGACACTGAAATTAAGGCCTACTGGGAGCATAATAGGGAGGGGTCTGTACCCCCTCAACAAACATGGGACGCCTTCAAGGCCTGTACTAGAGGACTTTACCAGAGGACGATAAATAAAGTCTGCAAGGGCTCGGGTTTGGCACTGATAGAGGCAGAACGGGAAGCTCAGGTACTTGAATCACAATATGTCTCCACTAAAAACGTCGAACTATACGGTTGTATGCTGATTCTATATAGGGAAATATCAGTGTTGAGGGCGTCCTCCTGCAGGAAGATGCTCCTAACACAATCCCAGAGGATTTTTGAACAAGGGGAGAGATCAGGTAGAATGCTGGCATGGCTGGCGAGAGAGAGATCAGCTACTTCCCATATAGCCAATATTCAGGACAGGGATGGGGTGCTGCACGCTGACCCCCTGGTGATTTATGCGCAATTTGCACAATTTTACAAATCCATATATACCTCTAGGGCCAAATACACTATAGCCGAATTAAACACCTTCCTTGAGCGTATTGAGTTCCCGCGGCTCTCGGCCTTGGCTCGTGCTAGGTTGGACGCCCCTCTTACATTAAAGGAGGTGCGTACTGCCATGGCCTCACTCCAGCTGGGTAAAACCCCGGACCCAGATGGAATTCCAGCGGAATTCTATAAGACCCACTTTGAGACTATTGCCCCCAGTCTGCACGAGCTGCTGCTGAGAATGTTGGAGGAGGGCTCTCTACTGCCCTCCATGTTGGAGGCAGTGATTTTGGTGGTGCCCAAACCCGGCAAGAACCCTGAATTATGTGCGTCTTACCGGCCAATCTCTTTATTGATTGTGGACACTAAAGTCTTGACAAAGGTGTTGGCTAACAGTCTTAACTCGGTTATACTTTCGCTGATACATGGAGACCTAACTGGTTTTATGCCGAGGAAGGGCGCCGACATTAATCTGAGCCGATTCTTTATGAATATCTCCCACTCCTCTGGGGGTGTCGATCTCGGTGTCGTCGCCTTGCTAGATGCCGAGAAAGCTTTCAACACGGTGGAGTGGGACTTCCTTTGGCAGATCCTCCAGAGATTCGGATTTGGCCCCAAGTATATTTTGTGGATACAGCAAATATATTCCAGTCATTGCCAGAGTTAGAACTAATGGATCGCTCTCATCACCCTTTCGCCTCTGCAGAGGCACTAGACAGGGGTGCCCTCTATCCCCGGGGCTATTTGCCCTGGTGATGGAGCCCTTAGCCATCCTAATTAGATCCTCAGAAGATATAAGGGGAGTACAGGTCGGCCCGCTGGTGGAGAAAATATCTCTATATGCGGGTGATGCCATTCTCTACCTCACTTGAGGAGGCCCTGAAAACTATTGACCACTATGGTTCCTTTTGAGAGATAAAAATCAACTGGACCAAATCACTACTCTTCCCCCTGTCGCAGGAGTTAAAGAATTATCTAAGAGACAATGTTTACCCGGTGTTGAACCAACTTATTAGCAAGTGCCAGGCCTGGAGGTCTCTGCCCCTCACCCCGGTGGGTAGAATCAACCTACTTAAAATGACATTTCTCCCTAAAATCCTATACGTATTTCATAACACCCCAATCCCTATTCCCTCCTCCTTTTTCAGAAAACTGGAACGGACGACTAATTCCTTCATATGGGTGGGATCCCTTCCCAGAGTTGCTAAAGATACCCTCCAACAGCCCCTCTCCCTGGGTGGCTTAGCGCTGCCTAACTTCCCTACTGGGCGGTAGTGCTGGTCACAGTAAGATGGTGGTTCACGCAAAATCAGTCTGACCTGACGGTGAATCTAGAGGCGGCTACCCTTGGTTCCTACCCGGCGTTGAGTAACCTAGTGTTCAGGGGGCTCAGTGCCCACCCACACATGCATGTCCCTATGCGGACCACAGTCAAGGTTTGGGAACAAATATCTGTGAAAATAAATAAGCCAGGGACTTGGTCACCATATACCCCCCTGTGGGGGAACCCTAGACTCAAACACTTCCTTACTATCCCCCACCCTGCCCTTTGGGCTAGGTATGAGATCAAAATACTAAAACATATTATGCCTGGGGGTACCCTCCTCACATTTGATCAACTCTGAGACAAATTTAATCTACCCACAAAGATGCTCTTTAGGTTTCTGAAGTTGTAGCATGCAATCAGGGCGCAATTCCCGGAGGGGATAACTCTGGAGTCTAACGGAGTGGAGGGATACCTCATATCCAGTGAGGTGGACCGGGTGCTCTCTTCCCTGTACCTTAGACTTACCTCCCAGGATTCAGGTAGGGGGACTATCTTGTTTAATAAGTGGAAAACTGACCTTCCCAGCCTAGCAGAGGAGAACTGGGCAGAAGGGATCCAGCAGTATATTCCCCTGATGATATCGGCCAGGGACAGATATATACAGCTGAAATTCCTACATAGGGCATACTAAACCCCCCAAAGGTTAGCACACATATATCCGTCCAGATCAGATAGATGCCCAGAAGTGTTCAACGGGGTTGGGCACCTTCATACACATTGTCTGGTCTTGCCCTGTGTTGCAGCATTTCTGGTCGGCAGTGGTAGGGGTCATCAACTCAGTGGGGGGCTTCTCCATTGGCTTGGACCCAGTGGTCCTTTTGTTGGGAGTATCTGATATAATTACTAAGAATATGCATAAAGAATTATTTATATTTTATACTGCCTACTATGCCAGGAAGGCCATACTGCTGAAATGGAGGGAGGCAGACCCACCCACACTCTCACAATGGAGGTCACTGATCGATACAGTTTTACCCCTGTATAAACTTACTTACATGAATTGCAAATGTCCCAAGAAGTTCGATAAAATTTGGGGTAGCTGGGTCAAGTCTTAACCCCCTGGAGGACATGGCTATGAGTTTATAACTGCTATGGGATTAAGAACAAACAAATAGCACTGTTGAAACCTGCATAATCACCCAGTGTTGACATGGATGAGACACTAGCATAGTCACACAATGTACTGTATACCCGTTTGTACAAAATGAAACCGGCTTTGTATACACTTGTACTGTAATCTTTTTGTATGAGAAAAATAAAAAACTTTTCTGTTAAAAAAAAAAAAAAGGCGTACTTGAGAGGAGCCCTAAAATCCACTATTGCATATATCAAGCGGTCTACGAGGCAGGAGGAGGAGGAGTTGGCCCAGAAATATCAGATTGCTGAAATGGAGTTTCTGGCCTCACCTTCTAATACTAATCATATACACTGGGAAGTGTCCCAGCAATAGTCAAACTTACTGTCAGCCAATGCGAAACGAAAAGTGATCTATGCGCAGAAAAAATATTTTAAATTTGGTATCCAGTCAATTACTTGCATATATGGCCAGGCAACAAACAACTAGCTCTGTAGTGACTAGACTAGTGAGAGCAGATGGCTCTGAGGCTTGTACGGCCAGTGCCATACTTACCTGTTTCCACAAATTCTATACTAATATGTATAATACTACCCTTACACACAGTGACCAGGATATAGATACATACCTGGCTGACTTAGTAGTATCCTACTCTGTCACAGGAACAAGTATCATTACGAGATGCAGTCACATAGTTACTTAATTAGTCAGGTTGAAAAAAGACATAAGTCCATCTAGTTCAACCAAAAAAAAATTATACAGGGTGGGCCATTTATATGGATACACCTTAATAAAATGGGAATGGTTGGTGATATTAACTTCCTGTTTGTGGCACATTAGTATATGTGAGGGGGGAAACTTTTCAAGATGGGTGGTGACCATGGCGGCCATTTTGAAGTCGGCAATTTGAATCCAACTTTTGTTTTTTCAATAGGAAGAGGGTCATGTGACACATCAAACTTATTGAGAATTTCACAAGAAAAACAATGGTGTGCTTGGTTTTAACGTAACTTCATTATTTCATGAGTTATTTACAAGTTTCTCTTTGTTTACAGCTATTGACATGTCGCTGAGGTTAACACGTGCGGAGCGGATAAAAATTGTGTTGATGTCTGGTGAACGCAGTAACCGGGTCATTGCAGCAGATTTTATTGCAAGACAGCCTACGAGACCACCCATCTCCCATGCTACAGTTAGCAAACTGCTTGCTAAGTTTCGTGAAACTGTTTCAGTGTTGGATTTGCCAAAATGTGGACGCATGAAATCTGTCACTAATGAAGAAACATCAGTGGCTGTCCTAGCTTCATTCAGCAAGAGCCCACAGCATAGCAATCGCCGCATGTCACTGGAGAGTGGCATTAGTCAAACATCCCTTCGGCGGATATTAGCTACTCACAAATGGCACCCTTACAAACTCCAGCTACTGCAGCATCTCAATGAGGATGACCCAGATCGGCGCACTGAATTTGCAGAATGGGCAAAACAAAAATTGGAACAGGACCCTCAGTTTACGCAGAAGATTTTGTTCAGTGGTGAGGCAAACTTTTATGTGAATGGTGAAGTTAACAAAGAAAACCACCGCTATTGGTCTGACACTAACCCACATTGGATAGATTCCTCCAAGACTGTTGGAACCAAAAAATTGATGGTATGGTGTGGCATATGGGGTACAAATATAGTGGGGCCATTCTTCATCAATGGAAACCTCAAGGCCACTGGATATGCGAAATTGCTACATGATGATGTGTTTCCCTCTTTATGCACTGAAGCTGGCACGTTCCCTGAGTTTTTCCAGCAAGATGGTGCACCACCACATTATGGGTGTCAGGTCCGAGCATTCCTAGATGAACAGTTTCCTGGAAAGTGGATTGGTCGTTGTGGGACAGTTGAATGGCCCCCAAGGTCTCCCGATCTGATCCCCTTAGACTTTTATCTTTGGGGTCATCTGAAGGCAATTGTCTATGCTGTGAAGATACGAGATGTGCAGCACCTGAAACTACGGATACTGGAAGCCTGTGCTAGCATTTCTCCTGCAGTGTTGCTATCAGTGTGTGAAGAGTGGGAGAAGAGGGTTGCATTGACAATCCAACACAATGGGCAGCACATTGAACACATTTTATAAGTGGTCAGAAACTTGTAAATAACTCATGAAAGAATAAAGTTACTTTAAAACCAAACACACCATTGTTTTTCTTGTGAAATTCCCAATAAGTTTGATGTGTCACTTGACCCTCTTCCTATTGAAAAAACAAAAGTTGGATTCAAAACGGCCGACTTCAAAATGGCTGCCGTGGTCACCACCCATCTTGAAAAGTTTCCCCCCTCACATATACTAATGTGCTACAAACAGGAAGTTAATATCACTAACCATTCCCATTTTATTAAGGTGTATCCATATAAATGGCCCACCCTGTATATTGCTCACCCAGAGGGCAATGCTATTTTTTAATAAAAGTGGAGTTACTCTTTAACCGCTTAACAACCGCTCCATAGCCAAATGACAGCTACAGGGCAGTTGCTTAATTCTGGGAGGGTGTACAAAGATGTCTTCCCATGAACGCGTGTCCCACGCACCCCCCGGGGCGTGCACCTGGGAACATCCGTGACCGCCGGGTCCAGGGGACCCAGCGCTTCACGGATTGCGGCAGCCATTTAGCATGTGATCGCTCCGTCAAATGATGGAACGATCACATGTAAACAAGCCAGCAGACGTTCCGGCTTTTCTCTCCCATGTCCGCACCCTTCGGTGCAGTGTGAGAGGAGAGGGGAGAGATCAATGCAGCAGTGATGTGGGCAGCATGTGTAGTGCCCAAAGCGCTGTTATGTGCCAGGCTGCACCCCATCCATACCTAGCCTAGCTCACCCAGCCAGCCATCCTCACCCAGCCAGCCATCTATGCTCACCCACCCAGCCATGCTCACCCACCCAGCCATGCTCACCCACCCAGCCATCCTCACCCATCCAGCCAGCCATGCTCACCCACCCAGCCATCCTCACCCATCCAGCCAGCCATGCTAACTCATCCAGCCATCCATGCTCACCCACCCAGCCATGCTCAGCCATCCACCCATCCATGCTCATCCACCCAGCCATGCTCACCCAACCATCAGTGCTCAGTCATCCCCATCCGTGCTCACCCATCCCCATCCGTGCTCAGTCATCCCCATCCATGCTCAGTCATCCCCATCCATGCTCAGTCGTCCTCCTCATCTGTGCTCAGTCATCCCATACGTGCTCACCCATCCCCATCCGTGCTCACCCATCCCCATCCGTGCTCACCCATCCCCATCTGTGCTCAGTCATCCTCATCCCTGCTCATCCATCCCCATCCCCACCCACTCGTACCTACCGACCTACTCAATCGTACCGACCGACCTA